>CM065484.1:29928054-30528054 GCA_032873175.1 Leptopilina drosophilae
TATAATATCAAATGAAAATGGAAGTCCTAAAATTCCAATAATATCTGAATTATCGTCACAAATTATGGTTTGAAATTCTACTACTGTATGATTAATGCAAATTTTCGCTTCCCCGTGTGTTCGTATAGTACCGTCTCTTAAAAAGTATTTTAGTACACGATTTATTCCTAGAAAGGGGTTAACTTTGTCTTCTTTAATTAAGTTTATTGGTAAAGAGGGATCTAGTATAAATCGGCCTTCGTTACCAATAAAGAATGACGAGTTCAGTAACAATTGAGGATATAATTCGTTATTCTTTATTAAAAAGTGAAAATATGAATTCATAAGGAAGTTCGATATGGTGGTTCACTGGAGAAATCGCGACCGGCTTAAGGTACGTGTGAGAGTTGCCTTTAAGGTGTACGTCTGACTTGCCTCGCGGCGTACTACTTGTGGCTTTCGCGCGCGAAGTCAATGAGTAGTTTAAGTAAATGAGGAGATGATTAATAATATTAACCGCGCGATTTAAATATGGTTTCTTATATTAATATGTTTTCCTAATACTTTTCTTGCTTGAAAAATTGTTTAAATTAATGTATCTGTTAATTTATTGATTTTAAAATTTTTGAAAATATGCCAAAATTTTAAACACCATATTATCGAAAAAATTGCTATAACAAAAATTGTTGTTATTAGAGAAAAGTATTGCATACGTTGGTATCGATGATGATCACAATACAAATTCGCTAGGATCTGTATTTAGGAAGGATAATCCCAATATACCTGTCAATTCGTTTTGTCTACTATTAATATAAGTTCGAAACTTGATTGGTTTACTTGCAATTATTATTTCTGTTGTTCCAGAAGTAACAAAAGAACCTGAATTTAGAGTGATTGATTCTGATCGATCGATTACAATACCTGGTGCTAATTTTCTCTCGTTTATTAAATTAATGTTTAAAGCAGGATTTATTAAGAAAAGACCTCTTTTTTCCTTTAAATTGGGAGATGATATGTGAATATTTGGAAAAATATTCGTATTAAATTCGATATTATTGACGTAACAATTCATGGATATTTTCGGCAAGACGAACTTCTTATTATTCTACAAATGCGTCTAATAAATCGCTGTCTAAATGTATTTGCTCTTCTTCGAGCTCTTCTATCGTATTCTCTAGCAATTCGACTAAAATGATTGGTTTCGAATAATTGATCTAAGAATGGTGCGCCTAAAACACCAATGATTTCGGAGTTACTTTCGTAATCGATAGTTTCAAATTTAAAAGAAAAATCGCAGAATTCTACTATGGCACTACCGTTAGTGTGAATTGAGTTTTGTCGAAGTGTATATAGAATATTTCTATCGATGTTGATAAATGAAGATAATTCTGTTTCTTTTATTATATTTAATCGGCTAGTATTATCGATAAGAAATATACCTTTATGAGATGTTAAGTCTCCTGAGACTAATTCAATTTGAGGATAATTAAAGTTGTTAATTATGTCAAAATATCTATTCATCTAGATTCCGATTATATGTATATATTTTTTGTTAAATAGATGACTTATTGATCAGCTTATTGTTTATTTGATTAGTTTTATTTCAATTTTTCCTTTTTAGACTTGTATACCAAATTATTGCAATTAACCCTTTAACGACGAGATGTGCTACTTTTCAACATGAATTTCAAACGCTTAGAATTAGTAGAAAAAAACCATAAAATTTTTCAAAAGTCCATCTCCCACTATTTTAGGGATCGCTCTTTCGAATGGCGTGGTCAAAATTTTCAAACAATCATACTAAACCCTTCTTTTTTTAAAAAATACTTGAAAATGTCAGTTTTTTTATTGCAATTTTTTTAAAAAGAATTTTTTTCTTCGCCATAACATTTTTTAAATAGAACAAGAAGTATCGGAAACGTGTTCCCAATAGTTGTACTTAAAAAATATTCATTTCTAATTTTTATTTTTTTCGATTTTGAATTTAAAATGGCGCATGAAGGGCAAAAAAATTTCCAAATTTTACGTAAGGTTAACAACTTTTTCAAAATTGCTCAAATATAATTGAAATTTGTTACTCGGAGGTTTTAGGGGTCGCTGATTACGAATCTGAAGTCAGATTCAAAAAATTCAAAATGGCGGATCCAATATGGCGGTCAAATTTTGTAAAACTCATTCAATTTAGTTGAAACTCGTTACTCAGAGGTTTTTGGGGTCGCTGATCACGAATCTTAAGTTAGATTTAAAAAATTCAAAATGGTGGGTCCAATATGGCGGTCGAATTTTGTGCAACTCATTCAATTCAGTTGAAATTCGTTACTCGGAGGTTTTTGGGTTCGCTGATCACGAATCTGAAGTCAGTTTCATATAATTCTATATGGCGAATCCAAAATGGCGGCTTAATTTTCCAAAATTACTGAGATTTGCAAGAAATTTGTTACACTGAGGTTTTCAGGGTCGCTGATTTTGTATATGAAGTCGCCTTTAGCCTTTAAATAATTAAAGTTGCCCGATTCTCACCACAAGGAGGTAGACGATATAGAGAATCATTTTTTTTTACTTTTTTAGTTCTAACTTTGTTTAAATAATCTTTGCTGATGCTCATAGCCAAAAATTTTGTACTTTCTTTTTCCGAACAAAGAAATACTGCAATACATGCAAGTTGTATTACTGTGACAATTGCTTCAAAAAAGCGCATAATACAAATAAATAGTTTTTAATAAAAAGTTAAAAGAAGTAATTTAAAAAATTGAAAAAACAAAAAAATTAAAAGTCACTAAAAAAGTAAAAAAAATTGTTCTCTATATCGCCTACCTCCTCGTAGTGATAATCGGGCAACTTTGATTATTTAATGGCTAAAAGCGACTTCATATTCAAAATCAGCGACCCCGAAAACTCCAGAGTAACAAATTTTATGCAAATCTTAGTAATGTTGGAAAATTACGCTGCCATTTTGGATCCGCTATTTTGAATTTTTTGAATCTGACTTCATATTTGTAATCAGCGACCTAAAAAACCCCCGAGTAACAAATGTCAAGCAAATCTAAGTAATTTTGAAAAATTTAGCTGCCATTTTGGATTCGCCATATAGAATTTTATGAATCTGACTTCAGATTCGTGATCAGCGACCCCAAAAACTTACGAGTAACGAGTTTCAACTAAATTGAATGACTTTCACAAAATTTGATCGCCATATTGGATCCGCCATTTTGAATTTTTTGAATCTGACTTCAGATTCGTAATCAGCGACCCCTAAAACCCCCGAGTAACAAATTTCAATTATATTTGAGCAATTTTGAAAAAGTTGGTAACCTTACGTAAAATTAGGAAATTTTTTTGCCTTTCATGCGCCATTTTAAATTCAAAATCGAAAAAAATAAAAATTAGAAATGGATATTTTTCAAGTACAACTATTGGGAACACGTTTCCGATACTTTTTGTTCTATTTAAAAAATGTTATGGCGAAGAAAAAAATTCTTTTAAAAAAAATTGCAATAAAAAAACTGACATTTTCAAGTATTTTTAAAAAAAAGAAGGGTTTAATATGATTGTTTGAAAATTTTGACCACGCCATTCGAAAGAGCGACCCTTAAAATAGTAGGAAATGGACTTTTGAACAATTTTATGGCTTCTTTCTACTAATTCTAGGCGTTTGAAATTCATGTTGAAAAGCAGCACATCTCGTCGTTAAAGGGTTAATATTAGGTATACTATTATCATACAACAATAAACAAAGCACATTAATTTTAATAAGAGTTTATTTTGTTATTTATTGAATTTTAATTACACTTTTTATTTTCTTAAAATTTGCTCCGTTTTATTTAGTAATTTTTCGAAAAATTCAGAAAATTCTTCCTGTGTTTTTAATTCTCTGAGGTTGTTTTTTGAATGAAAATTTTCTACAAATTTTTCTGATTCTAGTGATGATTCGATATTAAATCTTCTTTGTGCCTTGATTCCTCCTTGATTTTTAATTTTCTTTGGTGTTGGAATTTTATCGCACATAATTTTTTAACTGTAACCAAATGACATTTTTATGTATTTAATGTTCTTATTGAATTTATTTATTTAATAATTTAAATTTTCTCAAGGCAAATTATTATTTGTTGTGAAAAATCAAGGAATGTTAGGAAGTTTTAAAAGAAACAAATAAAATGACAATTTCGCCGGACGGCTCAAATGTCGTTTGATCAATTAAAATTCGCCGGACGGCGCAATAATAATGTCACAATTTTATTTAAAAATGAAAGAGATGAAAATCCCTATTGAACGGTCTCGCCGGACGGCGTAAACTATTCTTAAATTAAGCCAAAATTCGCCGGACGGCGCAAAGACAGCCCAATTATAGGATTATATGAAGGAATTAGGAAATTGTTTATTAAATTATAAACAATTAGGAGTTGGTTGTGTGGAGTTGAACGTGGTTATTGAGTTTAAAGTTAATTTTGACTCAAAAATTAAAATTGTGAAAAATTTTTTTTTTTTTTTGATAAAATTTTTTTTTTTGAAAATTAATTTGTTTATAACAAAAGTGACAATCCCACCGCTGCCACCAAATCAGCTGTTATGTCCCGAGCAAAGAAAGGCTTTTAATTAAATTTAGTTATTTAGTTAAAAGAGGTTTTAAAACCAGTTAGCTGATTAATCTGGTTGGTAAGGCCTGATCTTTATTTTTATAGTAGGATCGTGATCACTTGTCAAAACTATGGGTTTTGCGTTAAAAACAAGAATAATATTCCTTTTATAAATTTATTGTTTACAACATTAATTAAAAGTACAGTTATTACAATTGGTTACTTACGTTTATTGGACAATATTCGTTGACAAAGTATCGCAAAGTCGTTATATTTGGTTTCTTGATTTGTTTCGTTTCAAGTGAATGAAACTTAAAGTTTGTTATGTTACACTTATGTAACTTTCACAACTCTGTAAGAGTTTTGCTATAAATTAACAGTTTCACGTTATCTAAGTGTTAAATTATTTATCTTGCACCTTTTACGGAAAGAAACTTGTTTCTAAGTGATAACAATTTAGCTTGCACCTTTTACGGAAAGAATTAATGAAGTTTACACTGTTAATTTTGTATAACAAATACGACAGTTAAAACAACAAAATTAATGATTCTAAGTGTTAAATTATTATCTTGCACCTTTTTACGGGAAAGAAACTTGTTTCTAAGTGATAAATAATCTAACTTGCACCTTTTTACGGAAAGAATACAGTAACTCGCGTTTAAACTGAAGGGTCGCTCTACAATGATATTATTCGCACTGAACTACACCGGAACTTTTGACAATCGCTCTTGATTTTGCATCGGCTTATATAGGACTTTTGGTCTATGTATCGTGTGGGGAAATTAGTAAAAAACACGTTTCTGACCAAAAGAGCATGTAACACGTTTCTAGCCAAAAGAGCATTTGTCACGTTTTCGTCTAAAAGAGCATTGAGCACATACAGATGTAATATGATCTTTTATTTTTCCTTCTAGTTTCTATCTATCTATTATTGAGACTTATAATCAATGCTTGAATTGATATTTATTGAATTCAAACA
Source organism: Leptopilina drosophilae (assembly GCA_032873175.1). Classification (NCBI taxonomy): domain Eukaryota; kingdom Metazoa; phylum Arthropoda; class Insecta; order Hymenoptera; family Figitidae; genus Leptopilina; species Leptopilina drosophilae. The sequence continues at coordinate 29,933,587 of CM065484.1, forward strand.
TTGATACGAGTTTTTGCTCTACTAATCGAATCGACAGTCGATTATCGATTAATCGATTGTCGACTATCGATTAATTTTCGATTCGACCAATTTAAAAGAATTTTAAATTAATTGTTTGCAAATTAACAATATTTGAAAGTTATTAGTTATTTTAAATAATTGTTCTTAATAATATTAATTAATCTCATAAATTACATTTATTCTTCTGTCATTCTTTTCAATCATGCGTCATCTTTTTTTATTCATAGCTTTGACACTTGTCGCAATGCATAGTACGTTGATTCTGTTTACAATTTCATTCAGATGAGTAGTAACACGTGTTAATGACTCATATGAATGAAAGATTATAATATTTAGTTATGAATTTTATTTCCTGTTAATAATTTTAGAATTTGTGATAAATAATACATTAATTTGAACTATGCCTTCAGACAATGTTCAAATATTATGCGTATTGTTTTTGTTTTAATTAATTAATTAACTGGATTGCGTAATTTTAGGAGATTAGCTAAATTTAAAATATATCGGGATATAACAATGGCGGCGATATAAACCATTTTCGAAAATGCTCATTTTCGGTGGTAAGATCCATTCTAAACTTTCTAAAACAGATAAAACTAAAAACAAAATGACATTCTCATCGTTAGATATTTTTTCAGGTGTGCACCTTCAAAAAAGTGTAATTTTCTTCCCCCTCTTTTTTAGAGCACTTTTTCCCCAAAATATGAAAAAAGGTGTTTTTATTAAGAATTTCTCTTATAAAAAGAAAAGGAGTTGGAAATTTTTTAGCTTTTGAGGCTCCACTTATAAGCATGATAACGGTAAATCAAACGCCGTTTGATTTTTCAAAATCGCTTCAGAAGAACTCGAGATATCACTCTTACCAGATCAAAAAAAGACATTTTTAGAAAAACGCATTCAAAGTTCCTGTTCATAAGTTTCGAAATTAAAAAAAAATCATCGGATTTGCTTTAAAATCGTTACTCCATGGAGTAGAGGGATGAGAATGGTGAGAAAGAAACCTTTGGACGATCAGAAATGATCACCACTGGAAGCGGAGGGGCGTACTGTCTGCGGGGCCCCAACTAAGAAACGGTCCCCTAATCCAAGATGTTTCTGCCGTGTCGATGGATGAATGGCACTTGGGTTACCAAATCTATCGCTCACGACGGACTGGCTGCCCATCCGTTTGTCGAAATTGTACTGGTCAGTTAGTGATCCCGTAAAGCTGGGGGAGCGATCTTTCAAGACTTGTCTTCATTATTTGTTAAAATGACTACTAACGAAGATTTGATGAAATTACTGTTGGAAATAAAAACTGAAGTTAACAATAGCAAACAAACTTTAAATATTGTGGCCACGGATATCGCGAGTTTGAAAAAGGTTAATGCAAAATTATCCTCGGAACTGAAGGACTGTATGGATAAATATAATACTCTATAAAAGGAGAACCTACAATTGAAAACGAGGTTGGACCATGCAGACTCATCCATTCAATATTTACAGAAAAAGGAGAGAGGAAAAAACCTCATTATGTTTGGCGTGGAAGAAACTGAAAATGAAGATTTTCTATCCAAAGTTATCAATATTTTCATTTCAGCGGAGGTAAACATCTCGGAGAAAGATATCATCTCTATTAAAAGACTCGGATTTAGGCAAGGTACCAGACCGCTTTTGATCATTTTTAATGTAGTCCTTTTTAAATCCCTCGTTTTTAAAAATGCTGCTAAATTAAGAAACTTGAACATTTTCGTTACCAATGACCTCCCAAAGGAGTTGAGAATTAAAAACAAGGAAACTCGTAAGAACCTCTTTGCTTACAAACAAAAGTTGGAAACGTTAGGCAAAACAGCCCAGGTCCGAAATATTAAATTATACTGCGAGAATAAAGTTTACAACGAATATTCAGCTCTTGAGTACATTGGGTCATTGAACTTGGACGAAGACAGAAAAGAGAGAGAGGACAACTATGAATCTGACAGTTCTCTATCTGTCATTTCCAATGTGTCTACGAACACCGCAGCTAGCCGCAAGAGAGAAAGGAATGAGGGATCAAAAAATAATCTTTTTAAGAAAATAAAGAAAACAAAGAAGACTCCACCCACCCCCTCTTCAATTAATCTAAGGAATTTTTTCCAAAAAGAATCTTCACATAAGGAGGAACTTCCTGTTAAAGACCCAAAAAACAGCTCAACTGCCTGACTACCGAAACCCAAACCCAATCATGCTCTTTCTCCCAGGATTCTGTTTTGAAACTCAAGAGGTACCAAGAACATTCCCGATCTATTGGCCATTTCACGAAATGAGGACATTTTATTTTTCACCGAGACGTGGGCAATGCTTCCCCCCAAAACAGTCATCACTCACCCGAACTATCAAGAGAAAACTATATTCGTACCAGCAATGAAGAATGAAGGAAGAGGAAAACCAAAGGGAGGACTGCTAATTTTGTTTAATGCGAGGATATATAAGGTAGAAACATTGTTTAGAAATAATTGAGTAATTTTTTTCTCTGTCATTTTCAAACAGATTAATATTAGATTCATTGTAGGCCTTTTATATTTTAACCCCTCTACTCCTATTATTAAAAATTTGGAAATGTTAAATGATATAATTATTAACTTAAATCATTTTAGAACAAGTTTAGATAAAGAGGAAAATAATAGAGGAACTAAATTGGTCGACACTTTCGAAAATTTTGGCATGTTCTTACTGAATGGGAGAGTCACAGGAGATATCCCTGCGTCTTTTACATATGTAAACTCCCTCGGGGGTAAATCCATTATTGATTTAGTTTGGTCAAATTTTATAGTACACACTTGATTAAATCTTTGGAAATTCTGGATATTCTCTCAGGCTCGGATCACTTCCCAGTGGCTCTCTCTTTATATATAAAAACAATAAAGATATGGACAATGTTAATAATGATAATCCTAACGAAAATTGTATAATTAATCATAGTAATTTAAAATATAAGTAGAAAGAGAATCTAGAAAACGATTATAAGAGTTCAATAACCTTATTACTAGAATCTTCGCAAATTGTAAACGACCTTGATAGTTGCTCCATGAATCTAATTACTGCAGTTAAAGAGGTTGCCGAAAGTTTGGGAATATAAAATATATCTGAAAAAACATAGAAAATATATATATATATATATATATACATCTAGAAAAAGAAACTTAGAAAATATATCTGAAAAATAAACTTAGAAAATACAGCTGAAAAAGGAACTTAGAAAATAAACCTGAAAAAAGTCTTTGAAAATAGATAATTTATTAAACTTACTGCTAATTCAAAACTTGAAATAATAATGACTTGATGATTGTTTCACCCTGGCTGTCATAGCCATCATCATCATCATCATCATCATCATCATCCTCATCATCTTCATAATTGTTGTCAGCGTATTCATCAAAAATATGAATGACTAAATCATCATCATCATTAACAACTTCTTCCATACTTTGGTTCATATCGATTGGATCCATTTTGTTATAATTTTCTGAAATGTTATTTATTTAATTATTTAATTATGTAGATGAAATAAAAGCAAAGAGAAAAGAATGAAGAAGATAAAAAAAAAGAATAGAAAGAATATGAATTAAGTAGAAGAAGACAATGTATAGAAACTAGAAAAGAGAAATAAAAACATAAGGAAAAAATCGAATTGAAAGAAAGAAATATTTGGAAAAGAAAAAAAAGGCAAAAATAAGAAAAGGAAAACTGAGATAAAAGAGTAAAATAGCTGAAAAGTCAAATTAAAGAAGTAACAAAAAATATGAAAATTAAAACTAAATAAATTACTAGAAACAAGAGAAATTTAAATTAATTCCTAAAAAGAGAAATTAAAACTAAAATAAATGAGAAATTTAAAATAATTCCTAAAAAGAGAAATTAAAACTAAAATAAATGAGAAATAAAAAACAGAAAAATTGAATTAATAGAAATAACCACTGAAAAGAAAAATAATTCCTGAAATAACTATGCAGAGAAATGAAATAAACAGAAATAAAAACTAGAAAAAAATAAAATAATTGCTAAAAATCTAAAAGAGTGAATTACTAAGAAAGTGATGAGCTGGAGCAGAGAAATAGAGAAAATATCTGTAAGAGTGAAAGAAAGAGAGAAAGCCTGAAAAAGACATGAAAGAGATAGTCCTGGTGGAAAAAAGACCTAGAGAGGAGAAAACCTGAAAGAGAAACCTACGACGTTGCAAGCTGCAAGAAGAATGACTTTGGTGGCTGGCGCACCGCAGTCTATAGGAGTGATCCCCACTACGACGCTCCCCCACCATAGCGCTCCCCACTATGCACCGCTAGTGGAGTGAAAGCAGCATCTCCATACGGTAATTCTCCGTAACAAGTTTCAACGCGCGAAAGATTTAAATAGTATTTTTGTGATGTAATTTGTATAAATACTATACATTATTTATATTATTATTGTAAACTTGTATAATGTTACATTAATATTTCTTTTTTCATGAAAGTGAAACAAATGACTTTCCCTACATAAACACAAAAATTAATTTTTATATTAAAATGTATTAAAAAATTTGTATTAATTAACTTTTATAACAATATTTGTAGGTATATAAGACATTGTTTTCTTAATTTAAAATTATTATAGTAATTTATTTCATAAAGAAAAAAAACAAAATCATAAGTCATCTTTTTATATCAAGAAGTTTTTAAATTGAAAAGTCATTGTTAATAAATTTTTTTTTCTGAAATTTAAAAGTGAAAAGTATTAATTTAACTTAAATCGTTGTAAAGTCCTACAAAAATAAAATTTATTTCATGTCTATTTTGAAAATTGATTTATTAGCTTCTGAAAACTCGCTTCTTGTTTAAAATTATACATATTTATTGAAATTGATTAAAACCGAGCTTTAATTGGAAAAGATTAAAGGAATATAAAGGATTTGGTTAAAACCTTAAATGAATTTTGAGAACAATTACAGTTTAATATTTTATTCAATTCAAAATCGTTGAAATGAGAATCAACGTTGAAATTGTTCTTTTTTATCAAGAACAACTTTTAGTTTCATGATTGTATAGTATAACTAAAAAAATGTTTTTTTAATAATTATATGAACGTTAATAAATTGTTTCTTAATAAAAAACTAAGTTTCTTAAATAAAAAGTGTAACTATAATTAGAAAAGTTTTAACTATATAAACAAAAGCTCACAGTTTTTAACAAAACACTCATAGTTTTCTGAATGCATGGTATAACCATAAATTTGTTTAAATTATATAAACGTTGACAAAATTGTTTTAAACAAGAAAAATTGATTCTTGTATTTTTAAATAAACGTTGAAAAATTATTTTAAACAAGAAAAATTGATTCTTGTATTTTTAAATAAACGTTGAAAAATTGTTTTAAACAAGAAAAATAGATTCTTGTATTTTTAAATAAACGTTGAAAAATTGTTTTAAACAAGAAAAATTGATTCTTGTATTTTTAAATGGTATAAAAACGTTGAAAAATTTCTATATAATGAGATGAGCATTAAATAAACATTATGAAAACGTCAAACAGTAAATAAAAGCCGCTGATTGTTTCAAAACGGTAGTATGCAAAGTCTCTCATTATTTTCTTTTCTTTAAGATAGTATTTTCAACATTTAGCTTTTGTCTCTTAGTTCCAGTTACTATTTTGGGTTTAGAAATTTTTTTAACACATGGATCATTATCTTCAATGAAAATAGTTTTTGATTGGGAAGGATTTCCTTTGCATGAATGATTTGAAGCCTTCGATGTCGATGCACGCGATGTCGATACATGAGATGTCGGTGCCTGCGATGTCGATGCATGAGATGTCGATGCATGAGATGTTGATGCATGAGATGTTGATGCATGAGATGTCGGTGCCTGCGATGTCGATGCATGCGATGTCGATGCATGAGATGTCGGTGCCTGCTATGTCGATGCATGAGATGTCAATGCATGAGATGTCGATGCATGAGATGTCGAAGTATAAGTTGTTGATTTTTTAACACAAAGGTCTAGTACCTTGGGTGAAGTTTGCGTTGCAAGTAATTTTGACATTGATGAAACTGGTGATTTTACAGTAGTATATTTCGAACTGGATTTTGCTGACGATGAGGTAGAGCTGGATGTAGAGCTGGATGTAGAACTTGATGATAAATTTATTGATGGAGGTGTACTTGGAAAAGGTACCTCTTTAGAAGATGACACTTTTGTAAGCTGTAACTCTCGTGGAAGTGATTCCTTTGGAGTAGAACTTGCAATATGCAACTTTTCCGATGGAACATCTGATTTTTGAATAAGTAAAGCCTTCGGAGTTGGAATGTAATTATCATCATTCTTCCTAATGCAGGCATTATTTATTGGTACATATTTTTCAACCTCTGATCATCTTGTACTTTTTCGGCAACTGCTCTCCATTCCCTATTAATTCATTTATAATTTAGTTAATGCATATAACATTTGTATATGGGACATTCCATTTCAAAATGAACAACTTTATAAACAATTGCCATAGTAAAGCAATTTTTAAAAATTATTTCTCTCATTTTATTAAAGTCAAACTTTATTTACTATGAGTGATTTTAAAAAAAAATTTCTCAATTTTATGATGGTAAAAATTTTTTGTAAAATTGCTTTACAGTGGCAATTGTTTATAAAGTTGTTCATTTTGAAATGAAATGTCTCATATAATATATGTAAAATATGTAAAACTAGATTTCAAATATACAATCAAAAATAAGTTTCTATAATTGAAATGTACGAGGTAGAATTTTAATATCGTATTCAAAGTTACAATATTTTTATTTGTATATTACTCACTATTTTCTCTGACACCAGGTTTTGTTGTTGATTTCTTGTTATCATTGGCCTTTGTATGAAAGCGTTGACATTCATCTGAGGCCTTTTCTCTCTTTGTTGAAATCTTTGACAAAATTGAGGTATTGGTGCCTGTAAGCGGAATGGAAAAGGTTGCATCTGAAAAAAATGATAACGACTTTCCATTTATTCATTTTTAAACGTTTGAAAATTAATAATAAATCATAGAATGTATTATATCAGGTTAAAATTTTGAATAATATAAAACTTTAAAAAATCGAATTTTATGATTTAATTAATTAATTAATTAATTAAATTATAAAGTAAAATAAATTTATTAAAATAAATTTCAAAAACATATACTTAAGGTAAAATTTTACAAATAATATGCATACAATAAACTATAATACCAAATAATTTGACATTGCCATATATTGACAAAAGCAGCACACCCCACAAAAACGATTTGTATTCAAATTCTAATGAAAAAAAACAAACAGTTACAATTATTATTATTAAAAGCATATCAAATTCAAGAATACAAAAATTATTTTTTCTAAAAATTCTGATATGTACTTACCATCTTTCCTGCTTTTCAATTCTACACGTCAATTTGATACGATGCTTCAATGTTACTATCTCATAACGTACTAACTTGCTAGCACTGCTCCAAACTTAATTTTAAAATAATATTTCCACTGTATCCACTAAATAATTTGTCCTTCAAAAGTATAATGAAATTTAGGCATGAAATTTAAAATCAACTCACACCAATAGACTTGAAATTATAAAATAAAAAAATCTGTCCGCGCAAGCGCGGACACATTCTCATGCGCGCTTCGCGCGGGGGCTCGCAAGTTTCAGCGCGCCTCGGGGCGCGCGAATATTGAATGTCGCGCTTCGCGCTCCGTGTGTTGTTGCGCGCTTCGCGCGCAAATGGCTCGCTTTGCTCGCAGTGTTCTGCAATTGTTATGCATTATTTGTTTTCTTGTTCTTGTTTCCTATTATATGATTCATAAAATATATTTTTTTTCTTAAAGTTACTACGACTTTAAGGATTACATTCTCATCACTTATTTTTGGTTGCTGATGATTACGAGATTAAGTGGATTTAAATGTATATTTTTACTGTTGATGATTAAATTTTTTAAGTTATTTTTAATTATACTAACTCTCTTAGCAAAAACGTGATTTGCAGAAGCAGCTAAAATATTCTTAAAGTATTAGTATCAAGTTTTTTTGCGTAGTGTAGATCGGAGCGTAATTGCTAACTTTTCACTCTTTGTTGATTTACTCGGACACTTTTGCTTTAATTAAGTGTTTGTCTCCTAGAAAAGTTACTCTGGTATCTCAGCTTTCTTTTAAAAAAATGAACGTCCTTATATTACTCTTGCTTTTTTTCTACAATGAACAGACACTTCGTCGGTATCGTAGGTTGCTCTTTATGCATAGCGTGTTACATTAGCCAACACGCCCAAGGGGTTCTTGGGAAATATTTTGTAATTTTTATCAATACAGTAAGTGTGAATCAAAAATCTCAAATTGACCCTCAAAGAATGTTTAAGCTTAAAACACGATTTTAGTTTTTTTTAAAGTTATTTTTAAAAAATTAGAACGAAAAAATGAAAATTTTGAAATGTTACTTTCATATGTGAAATACAGTTTTTCTACTATATTTCTTACAATAGTAATTGAATAATTAATAATCAAACTTTGCAGAAACTTGCAGTACATCAAGTAGTCTTTGGAGCGAAATCATTTTGATTTAAGATTTTTAAATAAATTACAATTATTCATTACGCCCCTTGTCATTATGTCCCGTTCCCCCTATATACGTGATTTGTAAATATCTTATATCAAATGTATGATTAAAAACAAGTAAATCCAGATACAGTGGATGTGATATTTAATTCTTATAAGAAAAACTTTAAATTTATTTTTGTAAAAAAATATTTAAATTTTATACAATATTATAATATATTATTTTATACATAATGTATTAAATATATTAACAAATATTGTTATTATATGTTATTTTGAGCTTAAACAAGAAATTCACTATGAGATTTTGAAAAAATCGCCATTTTTAATGCTATACAAATATTTGAATAACTTATAAAATAGTAAACGTTTTCTAAAGCTTCTCTTCTTAATTTAAAGGTCATTTTCAACAGTATGAGAATTACTTCAGGTATTAACGTGCATTCATTGCTTAGAAATTGTAGGCAAAGCAAAGGTAGGATACCCAAATTACAACAAAATAATAAAAAATAGCACAGAATAACAAAAAACAAGTTGATAACGATAATTTTAAAGTTTTTTCTACGTTCTTCAACAAAATTTTAAAAAAAGTTTTAATTCCAAAATGTTTGATTTTTAAAAATTTAATAACTCCGGTTAATATAGACGAAAAATGTTCAATTAGGGCTCAAAAGATGCGTTTAAAAAAACTCTACAAAATTATGGAAAAACATTTATAGGTGTCCTAACATTTTTTTAAAGTTATTGGCAAAAACAATTTTTTTTGCAAAATTAAATATAAAAAAAAGTAGTTAAACTTTATTAATATATCAGAAAGTACTCTAACTTTATGTCCGCAGGTGGGATCTACAATTTAAAAAAAATTTAACTCAAAAGCTCATCATGATTTTAAGATATTTATAAAAATGAGATGTACACACACAATGACTTTTCTTAAAAATATAATTTTTGAACTCCTGAGGTCAAATAACATAAAGATATGTCAAAAAAATCGAACTCGACAAATTTTGGCATTACAATACTTCCTCTATGAGAAAGTAATTGACAATTTCAAAAAACAGTTAAAACTGTTCTTTTGTTCTATTGTAAAATACAAATTTTTATAAAAGTTTCAAGATATTAGAAAATCAATGAAATTTTTTTAACACAGTAAAGTTAGACATGCCCAAAAAGTTAAAAAAAAAAAGTTTTTATCAAGTAATGTTCTAGAGGAAAGTTGTTAGTATTAACCTAATCTAAAATAATATAAAATTAAAAATTCTGAAATTTAAAAAAATTGATTTTTCAAAATTTTGAAACTACCGTAGTTTTTGTAGTTTTCAACGAAAATGGCTGGTTAACGAACATAGCCTTCATTTTTACACCAACTTTAAGTGTGTTGAATTTAAAAACGATCCGATAAGTTTTTCAAAAGTTATCGTGAGAACAACATATTACCATCTACAGACGGACAGACAGACACACAGACAGACACACTCGCCAGACCATGTTTTTCGGACTCAGGGCACCTCAAAACGTAAAGGTTTCATAAAATTAGCAAAAGTCAAAATTCGACCAAAACTAATACCTTCTCATGTGATGAGAATGTAAAAAATTTAGTTTTTTGACAGTTTTTAAAAAATAATTCGAAAAGTTTTGGGTTGGGCTAAAAGTTGTCAACAGCAAAGTTGTAGCTGATACAAAGTGTCAAAAAAAGTCTCTGGTGACAAAAATGGAAATCCAAAAATGTCGGAGATAATGGGGTCGAAATATTGATTTTTTGTCAAAAAAGCGCACAAAAAATATATATATAGAGAGTGATTTTTCTGGAAATTACGACTTTTTTGTGTATAAGTTATTTTTTTAAGTATATTAGAGTGCAAATATGTTAAAATCAAATTATTAACTTTTATTCCTTAAAAAAATTAGATTTTCAGTGTTATTTTGGGATTTTTTTTGTTTTTTTGACCATTTAAGCAACTGTAACTTTTAAAATTGAGTTTTTATGAAGTAATGTTCTAGAGGAATGTTGTTTGTATTAACTTAATCTAAAATAATATAAAATTAAAAATTCTGAAATTTAAAAAAATTGATTTTTCATAATTTTGAAACTACCGTAGTTTTTGTAGTTTTCAACGAAAATGGCTGGTTAACGAACTTAGCCTTCATTTTTAAACCAACTTTAAGTGTGTTAAATTTAAAAACGATCCGATAAGTTTTTCAATAGTTGTCGTGAGAACAACATATTACCGTCTACAGACGGACAGACAGACACACAGACAGACGCACTCGCCAAACCATGTTTTTCGGACTCAGGGCACCTCAAAACGTAAAGATTTCATAAAATTAGCAAAAGTCAAAATTGGACCAAAACTAATACCTTCTCATGTGATGAGAATGTAAAAAATTTAGTTTTTTGACAGTTTTTAAAAAATAACTCGAAAAGTTTTGGGTTGGGCTAAAAGTTGTCAACAGCAAAGTTGTAGCTGATACAAAGTGTCAAAAAAAGTCTCTGGTGACAAAAATGGAAATCCAAAAATGTCGGAGATAATGGGGTCGAAATATTGATTTTTTGTCAAAAAAGCGCACAAAAAATATATATATAGAGAGTGATTTTTCTGGAAATTACGACTTTTTTGTGTATAAGTTATTTTTTTAAGTATATTAGAGTGCAAATATGTTAAAATCAAATTATTAACTTTTATTCCTTAAAAAAATTAGATTTTCAGTGTTATTTTGGGATTTTTTTTGTTTTTTTGACCATTTAAGCAACTGTAACTTTTAAAATTGAGTTTTTATGAAGTAATGTTCTAGAGGAATGTTGTTTGTATTAACTTAATCTAAAATAATATAAAATTAAAAATTCTGAAATTTAAAAAAATTGATTTTTCATAATTTTGAAACTACCGTAGTTTTTGTAGTTTTCAACGAAAATGGCTGGTTAACGAACTTAGCCTTCATTTTTAAACCAACTTTAAGTGTGTTAAATTTAAAAACGATCCGATAAGTTTTTCAATAGTTGTCGTGAGAACAACATATTACCGTCTACAGACGGACAGACAGACACACAGACAGACGCACTCGCCAGACCATGTTTTTCGGACTCAGGGCACCTCAAAACGTAAAGATTTCATAAAATTAGCAAAAGTCAAAATTCGACCAAAACTAATACCTTCTCATGTGATGAGAATGTAAAAAATTTAGTTTTTTGACAGTTTTTAAAAAATAACTCGAAAAGTTTTGGGTTGGGCTAAAAGTTGTCAACAGCAAAGTTGTAGCTGATACAAAGTGTCAAAAAAAATCTCTGGTGACAAAAATGGAAATCCAAAAATGTCGGAGATAATGGGTTCAGAATATTGATTTTTTGTCAAAAAAGCGCACAAAAAATATATATAGAGAGTGTTTTTTCTGGAAATTACGACTTTTTTGTGAATAAGTTATTTTTTTTTGTATATTAGAGTGCAAATAGGTTAAAATCAAATTATTAACTTTTATTCCTTAAAAAAATTAGATTTTCAGTGTTATTTTGGGATTTTTTTTGTTTTTTTGACCATTTAAGCAACTGTAACTTTTAAAATTGAGTTTTTATGAAGTAATGTTCTAGAGGAATGTTGTTTGTATTAACTTAATCTAAAATAATATAAAATTAAAAATTCTGAAATTTAAAAAAATTGATTTTTCATAATTTTGAAACTACCGTAGTTTTTGTAGTTTTCAACGAAAATGGCTGGTTAACGAACTTAGCCTTCATTTTTAAACCAACTTTAAGTGTGTTGAATTTAAAAACGATCCGATAAGTTTTTCAAAAGTTGTCGTGAGAACAACATATTACCGTCTACAGACGGACAGACAGACACACAGACAGACGCACTCGCCAAACCATGTTTTTCGGACTCAGGGCACCTCAAAACGTAAAGATTTCATAAAATTAGCAAAAGTCAAAATTGGACCAAAACTAATACCTTCTCATGTGATGAGAATGTAAAAAATTTAGTTTTTTGACAGTTTTTAAAAAATAACTCGAAAAGTTTTGGGTTGGGCTAAAAGTTGTCAACAGCAAAGTTGTAGCTGATACAAAGTGTCAAAAAAAGTCTCTGGTGACAAAAATGGAAATCCAAAAATGTCGGAGATAATGGGGTCGGAATATTGATTTTTTGTCAAAAAAGCGCACAAAAAATATATACAGTACCGGCCAGAATTGTCAGTCCACTTACAAAATTCGTATTAAAAACATGCCTCTCGTTTTTTGATAATATTTCAGTTAAAAATAAGTCTAGAAAAATTTAAAAATAACCATTGGAAAGCTTATAAAATTTCGCGTGAAATGAGCTAAAGTTCAAAACTATTCGTTAAATAGAAACTGAGTTAGAGTGTGAGAAATATCGTCTAATTTTCTGATTTTTGAAAATTCTGTTATCCAACTTCAAGTTCAGGATTGCTCTAAACGAGGTTAGAAAAAAAATTCAAATTCACATATAATAAAGCTTGAGATCTCCTCTTTAAAAGTAAACTAAGTAGCTTAAAAAATATTACGTGGTTTAAAAGATATTGGAGATTTTAAAAAGGTCTGCACGATTGACAAGCAAACCATCATTCAAGCAAAACAGTCACATCGCGCCTCATAGCCAGGGCCGAATAGGACGCTTTATCAAAAACGGACCCCATTATTAATTATTAATTATTAATTATTAATTATTAATTAAATGAGATTCTTTAAATAAAACTGTAATTTGAACACATTTTATAGTTTTTTTTATTAGAAATTATTATTTTAAATTTAATTTAATTAACATTAAATAATTTTTCAAAATTATAAATTATCAATATTATAAATTAATAAATTTCTCTAAATTAAAAATAAATTAGTTAACTAGAATTTTAGTAAATTAAAAATTAAATGTAATTAATAATAATTCATAATTAATTATAATAATGGGGCCCGTTTTTGATAAAGCGTCCTATTCGGCCCTGGCTATGAGGCGCGATGTGACTGTTTTGCTTGAATGATGGTTTGCTTGTCAATCGTGCAGACCTTTTTAAAATCTCCAATATCTTTTAAACCACGTAATATTTTTTAAGCTACTTAGTTTACTTTTAAAGAGGAGATCTCAAGCTTTATTATATGTGAATTTGAATTTTTTTTCTAACCTCGTTTAGAGCAATCCTGAACTTGAAGTTGGATAACAGAATTTTCAAAAATCAGAAAATTAGACGATATTTCTCACACTCTAACTCAGTTTCTATTTAACGAATAGTTTTGAACTTTAGCTCATTTCACGCGAAATTTTATAATCTTTCCAATGGTTATTTTTAAATTTTTCTAGACTTATTTTTAACTGAAATATTATCAAAAAACGAGAGGCATGTTTTTAATACGAATTTTGTAAGTGGACTGACAATTCTGGCCGGTACTGTATAGAGAGTGATTTTTCTGGAAATTACAACTTTTTTGTGTATAAGTTATTTTTTTAAGTATATTAGAGTGCAAATAGGTTAAAATCAATTTATTAACTTTTATTCCTTAAAAAAATTAGATATTCAGTGTTATTTTGGGATTTTTTTGTTGTTTTGACCATTTAAGGAACTGTAACTTCGAAAATTGAGTTTTTATCAAGTAATGTTCTAGAGGAAAGTTGTTTGTATTAACCTAATCTAAAATAATATAAAATTAAAAATTCTGAAATTTAAAAAAATTGATTTTTCATAATTTTGAAACTACCGTAGTTTTTGTAGTTTTCAACGAAAATGGCTGGTTAACGAACTTAGCCTTCATTTTTACACCAACTTTAAGTGTGTTGAATTTAAAAACGATCCGATGAGTTTTTCAAAAGTTATCGTGGGAACAACATATTACCGTCTACAGACGGACAGACAGACAGAGACACAGACAGACGCACTCGCCAGACCATGTTTTTCCGACTCAGGGCACCTCAAAACGTAAAGATTTCATAAAATTAGCAGAAGTCAAAATTCGTCCAAAACTAATACCTTCTCATGTGATGAGAATGTAAAAATTTAAATACCCCACCAAGGAAGTTTGAAATCACTTAATGGCGCGAAATTTAAAATTATCCCACACCAATAGACTTGAAATTATAAAATAAAAAAATTTAAATACCCCACCAAGGAAGTTTGAAATCACTTAATGGCGCGAAATTTAAAATTATCCCACACTAATAGACTTGAAATTTGAAAAAAAAATTTAAATACCCCACCAAGGAAGTTTGAAATCACTTAATGGCGCGAAATTTAAAATTATCCCACACCAATAGACTTGAAATTTGAAAAAAAATTAAATTTCCCGCCAAGGGGGTTCGCCGGTGGCGCCATCTAACGGTGACAGCCAGAACTCAGATGTCGGTAAGGTAGACCACCCCCACCAAGCCACTTGAAAGTTTGAAAATAAAAATTTAAATACCACGCCAAGGGGGTTTGAATTGAGCGGTGGCGCCATCTAACGGTGGAAGCCGGATGTCGGTAAAGTAGAACATCCCTTCTAACCCCACTTGAAATTTAAAAAAAATTAAATTTCCCGCCAAGGGGGTTTGAATTGAGCGGTGGCGCCATCTAGCGGTGGCAGTTGGAACTCGGTCGGTAAGGTAGAACACCCCGACCAAGCCACTTAAAAATTCAAGAATAAAAATTTAAATACCCCGCCAATGGGGATTTGAATTGAGCGGTGGCGCCATCTAACGGTGGCAGCCGGAACTCGGTCGGTAAGGTTGAACACCAAACCACTTGAAAGTGAGCTATTGAGAAATCTACCTTAACGACGATCGGTAACTGAGCCAGAACCCACCTAGCATAACTACTATTATGATAGCATTTAGTTCCGTAAGTGCAAAATAACTGAAAGTCGAGTGTAATATAATTATGATTTCGTAAAATTATTTTTAATAAATATTTGAAAGTACTTGAATGATTATTACATGCAAAGAATTAATTATTAATTTATTAAAAGGGAACCATGCTAAACAACGGCGCGGCGGATATTTAACTTGAACACATGTATATAAGATTTAGAGATTCACTTTTTCTATACCTACTTTTTTCCGTACTTCATAAAAGAGTATTTTTAATCTGACTATTCTATATTATCGAAACTTCTATTAAATGAGAAACTTCGCCTAGTGATCAATTTTTCCACTTTAGTTGTCAATTCACTAAAAATACATGGTTTTGTGAGTTTAACAAAAACAGGTATACAAAGTTGTTCCGTATAAGGGTGCCAAAATTGCTTTTGCAAAAGCAATTTTGGCACCCCTATAAAGGACACGTGTCCATTCCAGCCCCCCTATTTATCCGGGTCTGTCAGCACATATGTTGCTATCGCCCGAACTAGGCTAATTGAAGAAGGTTCTATTTTATACAACAAAATCAACATGAAAAATCAAGTTTTTTTGAAAAAAAATTTCAAAGTCGTGTAAAACATTTTATTTTTAACATTTTAGAATCATCCTAGTTCCGGCGATATAGACAGACCCTCACAGATTAAAATGCATTTTGATTTTAGTTCAGTCAATAAGTTAGTATCGTAACCGCCGATAGATAGCGTTTTCATGATCATCCACCACTTTAATGTTTTATAATTCGGAATAATTCAAATATTTGTACTTGCAAAAGCTAGAATTTGTTGTTAAAATGTAACTGAATATATGGTAAAAGCTTTTAGCTGTTTTTTTTGTTTGTTTCTAAACTAAAAATATAATTTCTTTGGGCGCCCATTTTTCTGGAGAAGGAAAAAAGATGGGAGGGAGAGAATTAAACTGAGACTCTAACACTTATGGTATTAAATTCGAATTTATTTTGCCATATTTTTTTAAATTAATTATATCATAACTGACTAAATTATAATATTCTTATTGAAATTGACACAAACAGTCTTCTTAAAATGCTTGCTCCCTTGCAGCTTTTTACATAATAATATATATGTGTGTGTGTGAAACGAAATACAGAATCAGTCATCCTATCAATTAGGTGAATCAAAGAATTATATTTTATTAATATTATCATTATTATAATTATTATTTTAATGTTTATTATAATAATCATTATTATTGTAGTTTATAACTACTAAAATTTTGTTATATTATATAATACATTTCTAATTTCTCGATCATATTTTTTTATTTCTCTCCAGAAATAAAGGCTACTCCTATTCCTTTCTTTCTCATTTTATTTTCATATATTTCAAATCCCTTTGTATCTTCAATTTCATCTATATAATTATTATTATGTATGTATATTTCCGAAAATTCTGGACTTCAAAAATCACATTTTGCCACAGATAATAAATTTAAAAAGTATAAAATAAATTTCAAAAAATAATTTCTCTTGAATCGAAGTGGAAAAGATATTATAATTAAAATCAAAATAATAAAGATTATTTTTTATTTGTTTGAAATTAATTATTAGCAGTGAATTCTATTAATTTTCTTTTAAAATAAATAAATTTTTATCTACATTTTTATTCTTACAATTTTTTTCTAAATTCCAACAGTAACGTAAAAAATAAATGTCCTAATTAGATGCATAATGAATTTTTCTATTCTTTAATTTTTTATAAACAATATTTTTTATAGAAAATATTTCAACTTAATAAATAAATTTAAATATTAATACATAACTTTTTCTACTTTCTGTTTTTTATAAATGAAATTCTCTATAAATAATATTACATATGTATAGCTGCAACATTTTTAAATATATTTTTATATAACATTTTCCAACATAAAAAAAGGATTTAATTTCAAAACTTTACATTTTTATAATAATAATAAAAAAAACATTTTGAATTTTCGCTCGAAAATTTTTAGGAAGAAAAATCTTTTTATCTTAATAAAAATTCACAGAGTTTAATAATAGAAATTTGAGGAGAAATCTTTAATATTATTTTAGTGAGGATCAGGGGACAAAGAGTGGGTGAGGAATGGAAGTTTGATTAAATTTTAATCCAATAACGCTCTTTATTTATATATTGTATATGATATATACATAATTTAAAATAACACTATTTGTAAAATGTTTAAAAAGAAAAATTGTTGAGAGAATTAATTATATTATATTATAGAGCGTTAAAGGTGAATTTAATTTTTTTTCGTTTTTCTACGTTTTGCTTACTTCTTTTATTACATTAATGAGATCAAAAAGTTTTGATCCCTGGCAAGAAAAGTCATACAACATTACATAACATTTAGGTTTGTAATATAACGTTATGTAACTATTGGAAATCTTTTATAATTTTAATTATTTTTTTTGTCTTGAAGAGTATTGGATATATATATATATATATATATATATATATATATATATATATATATATATATATATATATATATATATATATATATATCCTAATTTTTTTCTTTTCTCTTCCGGTGTATTACATAACATTGAATTTCCTTTTTATCTTTTCGTGTATTATTTTCTTTTGTGATAATTATGTAATTATGTTTTACACGGAAAAAAATGTTTGCCGATTATTCGGGAACTTCGTTCGTAAGTCTTGAATACGATGGGTTGCCTTGTTTAAATATGTCATTTACTATTTCACCACTTCTCGGCAAACTATTCTTTTAAAAGTCGGGAACTGTTCAAGAAAATCAAAAAATTAAACGAATGCAAGAAAACAACTATTCTGCTTCTCCTCCTTGACACACGTGGGCGCACACACACAACACATACACTTTTATCCTTGAAGGTCATATACAATTTATATTAAATTTCTGAAATAGAAAAAATCATATTAGAGAAAAGTCGACGGTGGTTGGAACAGAACTCGAGTACCCAAGCATAAAATTCTGGCGTCTTACCCAACTGAGCTACACAGGCGAATTAAATTGTAGGGGAGAGTCAGTACGGTCGGCTCACTTTTTGACTTGTACCCATAACTTCCGTTCTAGGCCGAAAAATGAAAAAATGACTTGAAAATGGAAAAAGGAAATACAAAAATTATATAAAAATTAATCTAAAAACATTCTCAGTAAGCGAAACGTTTACAATACGTTATCGAAGGAAATGTGAAATAAGACTTTTTAAAATGTTTTACGAACGTTTTTCGAACATGAATATTTTTTTTCACTGTAAAATGACGTTCTTCACACATCTCTACCTTAAACAAATGAATTTCCGATGTCAGAACGCACCACAATTGTAAAATAATGCGTCCCAACATGCACGATATAAAGTGAGCCGACCGTAAGTTTCGCGTCGTTTTTATTTTTTTAGCACACAGACATAAACGCACGATATAAAAACCAAATAACATACTAAAGTATTAAAGGACTCTTTAATGAATAAATTTCATCATTTTAATTTATTGTTTGCATCTTCCATTTTGTTTAATTAATCTTTTTCGACACTAAGTAAAAGTTTTGCTTTAAAAATTCACCACACATTTAGGTTTAACGTTTGTACTGCTCGCGTACTTCATTGGAACTTAATGAAAGTGACATGAAAAGTTTTCTACCATTACTAACAAGTATTTACATGGAATGGTAAATGGCACCAGTTTGTTACAACTGAGAAACCTGAGGTGAGCCAACCGTAAAGGTGAGCCGACCGTAGTGACTCTCCCCTATATTTCTGTAAAATAAAAAATATAATTTCCACTTGTTAACAGTTTTTCTAAAATTCACTCATTCATTCACATATTTAGTAATTAATCACACAAACAAAGAACAATTATTATTGCATCACTTTTCGACGTTTATCAACACATATGAACTAACCCATAACACACACACATACACTGAGAAAATGTTTTGTACAAACTTTAGTCAAAAGTTGAGTAAAATGGCTACACATGCGCTTTTGAATAAAGTTTAACCAACTGTAGTTCAAAATAAATTTTTCGTAGGTGAAAATAAAATTGGTCAGTTTTTAAATTAAATTTCATAGATTTTCAACAATACTTTGTAAAGAAAAGAAAAGTGTTGGAATAAAGCCTAGTCTACGTTTGAACACAATATAAACAAAAAAATGAGAGATCGTATTCAACACATTTCAGAGAGTGACCTATGGAAACTTAAATTTCAGTCAAAAGTTGAGTAAAATGTGAACAAACTATTGGTAAAATGTGGGGAAGGAAATGTGGTGGGGAGACTAGTAAAATCATCCTTCCCACATACCGATGGTTGATTCCTAGGACTAATTCCTGTATTACCAACATTTTTAAAACGATAAAAAAAATTAATTATCGATTGTTGACTTTTATATGTTGTACGAATTTCTGCATTACCTACACATTTTGCATTAAACAATATCTCTATTTCACTCATACACCTTATAAATACTCAAACACAAATACAACACTCTTAACATATAACACAACCTAACCTAATACACACATACATACTAAGTTCGCACACATTTACATGTAATTGAACCCCAGTAGCACAAAATGTTCCAGTAACATTGGCAACATTGAGGCAATATTTGGTAATGTTGAGGCAATGTTCTCAATATTGCTGTAATATAATGTGCTGTTGGGGAATGATTTGAACTGTCCTTATATGGTAAGTGGCAGAGTTGATTCACAACTTGCGAGAAACGGATAAAAAATGAATAACTAATTAATTACTTGATATTTTAGTTTTATTACTTTATTATTGGTTTTAAATTAAATAAAACAATTCGTGATCAATTAAATAATGAAGTGTTATTATTTATAAATTAAAAATTTCTTTGGATTTTTCAACTTATCTTTACAAATATAAATAAAATATTAATCTATTTAAAAATTTAAAATAAAAATAAATTAAAATAAATATTTATCCGAATAAATCTTATTTTATTTTAAAATAAATAACGAATTAGAAGATAAAATAATTTTAAATTTATATATTAACAGATTTTTTCACGTACATATATTTCTCTATTTATACATATTTTTTTAATAAATTTATACAGACACAAAAGCAAATAAGAAATAAAGAAAATAGTTTAATTTAACATCATAATCTATAATATCTTTATTTCATGTAAATTATAACTTTTAAATAATTAAAATAGTAAATTATTGATAATTAATATCTTTGATCTTCCTTAACTATTTTGTTAAAAGTAAATGTTAGTAATTAAGGTTTGATAGATTTTAAAATACATTTATAAATATTGTTAAAAGGACAAATTTCCTAAGGGCTCCTAGAATTTCACATACAGTCCTGATAGTATAGTTGCGTGGTGGGGCTTTCATTTTACCCAACTTCTGGACAAACTGTGACACACGTAGGTAAATATCTACCAAAGTACAGCATAAAGTATTAAAAATAGTAAATCAGTTTATGATCAAATGCATACCAATGTTTAATCTAATGTCTGTTTTAATCTTTAAATTACTTTTTGAACATTCTTTAAAAAAAGCATTTTAATAACCATACAAGAGTATATAACATATACTTATACTACACTGAAAAAAAAGTGCTGTTGAATCAAATAGCTCCATGCTGTTGAATTTCCCGTTATTAATTCAATAACACATTTATTAATCGAACAGTATATTGCTTAAAACGAAAAAATGAAACTGTTTAAATTAAAAGTACGATACTGTTAAATTAATGATATTCTACAAATTGTTTCTATAGTTCATCTATATATAGCAACAGAATAATTTATTGCTTCTTTGACATTATTCATTTGAAACATCTAATAGATAAATTTGAAGAAAATGCGTGTAAATTTGAATCAAATGAAAAGTTGTTTGCTTCAAAGAAGCGCGCTTTTGAAAATGAAAGCATATGCTTTCGTTTCAATGAGTGGTGCTATAGCGGACTGCCAATAGCATATACTATAAAAATAAGGACACTATGTATTTGAGACATTGACAGGTGCTAAATTTATTGAAATACTTATTCACACATATTTATATGTTTATTAAACCTGTCGTTTTTGAAATTCTTATATAAAAAACTATTATTTAAATTGTTTTAAAGAATTAAGGACTAGTTAAACATAAATTCCCTATATAAATTCCCTTATTCACGAGAAAAATCTCGCGCACGGTATTTAACTACAAAGTAACTGCTCAATGTAAGAAGCGAATGTATTACATTGCAGCGCGGCAGTTCTCGTCTATCACGAAAGTTAAGCACGTTTTGTCGCGGTTACTACCTGGATGGGTGACCGATTGGGAACAGCGTATTTTTCAGACTCAAAAAATTATAAAGTGTGTTTGAATGTGTATGTATGTGTGTTTGTCGTTGGAAAAAATTAAAAAAAATAATAAAGATGTCTATGTTAGTGTGTAAAATTGAAAAAAAGATGTATATAAGAAGTGTTGTGTTAAAGGTGTGAGAATTAGTATATAAAAAATATGTGAACAAAAGTTTCATTTTTTCAATTTATCGTTGGTATATCTTTAACCACATAAAAGAATTGACTTATCAGTATGGTGTTATTCAATCGATAGCAACAACTAAAAAAATTAAAAGTACAAATTTTTGTATCATAAAAATGATGCTTTTAAATTTAAAAACTATAGTCATTGACTCAAAAGCATATACTGTTAAATTAAAAAATTTTGATCGTTGATTCAAAAGGAATACCTTCAAATTAACATAGTATGCTGTCAATTTAAGAAATATGCTTTTGTTTCAAAGAAAGTGATACTATCGAGTCATTAGAATCGGTGCTTTCAAAACAACAGCATATACGTTTGGCAGCCCGTTATGACACTATTCAATGAATCAAACTCATATGTCTTTGATTCAACAGCATTTTTTTCTCCGTGTATATATATACTATATAACATAAATATAAACACACACTTAATACTTAAAAGAACGTTTCGAATTGTTCTGATATACACGGAAAGAAATCTAGGAAAAGAATATCAGTTGAGAAACCGATAGAGTTTTAAGATCAATAGGCCAATAGAATTTAACCATCTAACGCGAGTAAGATTAATATGAAAACATGAAAATATTTTAAAAACAATTCAGATGGAAATAAAGCAAAAGCCAATTGTAATTTGAAAAACGTTCCAAAGACGATTCTTTGGAACGTTTTTAAAATTTTATTTTATTTTTTCGATAATTTTATTTTTTCGTTTCTGAAGAGGACAGCCGCGTTGTCAAAACGTAAACAACATTTGTTGTTTCATTTCAAACACCTGACTCGGATTATTCCATCGACCACCACTAATTTTCAGGCTGAGTTTGTACAACACAAACTAACCTTTATGTACCTGCATGAACACACACACGAACGTTCGCGTTCGTACTGTTATATGATATTATCCCTCGGTTGTTTTAAATAGTTTTTAAATAGTCAGGTGTTTGAAATGAAACAACAAATGTAGTTTAACGTTTCGACAGCGCAGCTGTCCTCTTCAGAAACGAAAAAATAAAATTATCGAAAAAATAAAATAAAATTTTAAAAACGTTCCAAAGAATCGTCTTTGGAACGTTTTTCAAATTTTATTTTATTTTTTCGATAATTTTATTTTATTTACATTTGTCCAATTGTAATCACCACGACAAAGACGTTTCTTTGAAACGTTTTTCAAATTTTATTTTTTCGTTTCTGAAGAGGACAGCCGCGCTGTCAAAACGTAAACAACATTTGTTGTTTCATTTCAAACACCTGACTCGGAATGATCGTTAAATTCAGTGTTTAGTAACTATATAAAAGTTAATTTGTGTTGTACAAACTCAGCTTGAAAATTATTTAGTGGTGGCCGATGGAATAGTAACAGGTGACTTGTGATGGAACTGTAATAAGGCCTACGAGCATTTTTTACTTCAAATAGATGGAAATTTTACAACTGGCTTTTGCTTTATTTTTATCTGAATCTCTTTTAGAATATTTTCATGTTTTCATATTAATATTACTTGCGTTAGATGGTTAAATTCTATTGACCTATTGATCTTAAAACTCTATCGGTTTCTCAACTGATATTATTTTACCAGATTTCTTTCCGTGTACCACATGGTGAAATTTTTTACGACTTGAGAGACATGCTATTTCGCACTGAAAACTGAGAATTATTTAACAATCTGTTTTGTGAGAAACACAACATAAAAAATATTTTTTTGAAAGTCAATTCATAAAGACAAATATATATTAACACTATTTGTCATTCATAAAATAATAGTATATTCACATCTGAAATAACCACAAATGGAAAAAGACGATCAGCTGTTATTTACCTTGGATAGAAACGCGCAACGCCCACTGCGCATGCTCTACAGAATTTTCATGCGCAGTCAACTAATCTTTCACGTACTTTAAAAAACTAAACAAATGACTTTTGGTTAAAATTTGAAAAACACTGTGGCCCATACTAGTACTACAATAATTCTAGGACTTTTTTATATTGTGTTTATGTTTCTGCGCACAAGATTCCTTGACAAGTTCCCGAAACTTTCAGAATCAGTTGCGGCCAGTGCCATGAACTTTATATGAAAAAGTAATGAAAAAATGAGTATTGGAATATTTATAGCTTTTTCTAATACAGTTCCCGAATTTCTTTCAAACATTCGTTGATTACCATTTAATGTTCGTTGCTAATTCAGTGTTGTTACACCGAATCCAAGAATTGGGAAATAATTTTTGAAATATCTGGAAACTTTTTTTTCCGTGTATAGGTGTGTAAAGAATGTATTATAAATACGTAAACTAACTACAATAAATTATTAACGTCGTAACTCGCTTAATTTCTACTTATCTATTTACACTAGAATTGTCGCTTAAGAAATTTTTTTTTCTTTGAGATGCGCTTTTCCCCCTCGTGAGCAGAGATGCCAATGACTGTCCCCAAACGAAACTGCGCTTATGCGACAAAAATGCTCTGATTGAGAGATAAGAGCGCGTTTATTTGAAAACCTTTATATATTAAGCGTCTTAACTGGACACGTTTTAATCTACCAATCAGAGTACTTTTCGTAGCGCAAGCGCAGTTCCGTTTAGGGACAGTCATTGGCATCTCTGCTCGTGAGCAGTGTGAATTTTTTTTTGCTATTTTCAAAATAAACCACGAATTGAAAAAAAATGTTTCCACTCATAATACTTAGAAAAATAATTTATGTTTCCATATCTATAATAAAGAGATTTTTATGTTATAAATTATTAATATTTATATTTAATAAATATATAAAAATTATAAATGTATATTATAAAATATCCAAAGCTTAATATTTAATATAATTTTTCAAATTTAATTATAAACTAAATTTTAGAAAACGATTTATAAAGTTTAATTATGTTACTTAAATTATTATTGAATTATAAATTTAATTTGTTATATAAACAATTATAAATTGTAATTATTATAAATGAAACAACATTTAATAAATATATTGTAATCAGAAAATTAAATTTTGCTTAAGCAATACATGACGATTTTGATTTTTTTTAATTTAGTTTTTCATTACAAGTTTAAATGCATAAATTTGCTTTCAATTACATTTTTAATTAAAAAATTTTCTTTGAAAATTTAAAAGTCTCGAAAACTTACATCGAATAAATATATTTTTTTAAGTGATATCTAAATTAAAATGTCTAATTTTTCTTCTATCATTGAAAAATGAAAAATTCTTGGTTTATTTTGTTTCATATAGTGTGACTCCTAAGATTTTTTGAATGGAGCTTTTTTAAACTGGACTGTTTTTTCTTTTTCTGTACGCACTTATTGGCAGTGGTAGCTCAGAATTTCTTTTTAAGGCAGTTGTCATCCTCCGTTGAAAAATTTTATCGGCGAAATAATTATTTTTCATTTCTATGAAAGTTTCAGTTGAATGAAAATTTTACTTCGACAAATATTTTTATCTATTATGTAGATACATATTCGAAGACTCTTTAAGAATTTTTCTTTTTTTTCCTTTTGCATTAAGTGAAGAGATTTAAGAAGTGATTTGAAAAAACCACCACCTATTTTCATGAAAATTTCCCGAAATTATTTCTAAGTGTGTCCCCAAATTTAAAAAAAAAAAAAAAATTACCTTACACTGTGAATTTTCTATTCTTCCATTCAATATTGTTCGTCATCTTCAGATTCGTTTTCAATAACGATGAGTAATTTATTTCACTTTCTTCCAGAAGCAATTGCATTTTTCTTCTTGTGCAATAATTATATTATTATTTCTTCTTGTTTTTAAAATTTCTTTCATAAATCGAAAATAAAATTTTTTACTTATTTTTTTTCATAAAATTTCTACTATTTTTCATAACATTTTCTTTTTAATATTTTTCAAAATTTTCGAATTTCTTTTAGAATGTCGCAAAATTTTGCTTTTCCATTAATAATAATAATAATTTTTTTCTTCGCTTTCTTCATTTCTCCGAGAAATCTCTTTTTTTTTGTTTCATGCAAAATAAATTTTTCAAGTTTTTAAATTTATTTATGCAAGTAAATTCTCTATTTTCTTGTGTCTTCTTTTTCATGGACTGGTGGAAATTGAGAAAAAATATTTTAAAAAAGGGAATATTGAAGATTTTTACTTTTAAATACCCAACCGCTTTAACTCTTTGTCCTTGCATTGGTTTTTTTTAACGAGTTGCCGTTTTGTTTTGGAGCGTTAATTTTTCGTCGATCGAAGTCGCCATTGATCAAAGAAGAATTGTAGGAAAGTTCGGGTCACCAGGCCTCCGTGTAGCGCACGTCAAACTCCTGAAGTGACGGCAATCTCTTTTTCAGCGTCTCAAACGTTTGGGCTGATAATTTCGTGCTGTTCAGGTTTAATTTCCGTAGGCTTGTCAGTGCTGCAAAGATTTTCAATTTCTAAATTTAATTTATTCAAATACAAAAGGAAATTGTTCTTTTTATTCATTTTTAATCAACTTTTATTGATTAATGAAATTTGAAAAGTAAAATTTATTCTTGAAACAAATAAAATAAAGTCCGCAGCTGGATAAGCATTGTTTAGCGGGGCCGCAAAACAATGCTTATCTGGCTACGGCCTTTTAAGGGGAGATTCCACTGATTTTTTTTTTGAATACCGAAATTATTTTTTTTAAATTTTTGGTTAGTATGATTATCTAAAAATACGAGAAAAATAGTCTGAAGCGATAAGAGTAGACTCGCTAGCAGGAGAGTAGGAATAACATCACCTTTCCACCTCGAAAATTCATGTTTTTTCATTAATTACCTAACTGCAATTTGTTTATTTTTAAACTTACATTTTTTTCTTTTCGCACCGCTTGAAAGTGTAGTTCTTAAGTAATAAGAAATGTCTACTGTTACGTATCAAAGGTTATGTATATAACTTTAAGTTAAATTTTTGTATTTTTGGTCCTTCAAACTTTAAACGCGTTTTTCTCGAAACTACACATTTTCAACTTGTTTACACTCTCATTTTTACAATTTTCTACGAAATAACTTGCAATTTGGACAGCATGCTCCTTGAATGTGTAGTTTTCGTGTAAACTAGGATATTTCAGATCCATTAATATTTATAAAAGTTATTAACAATTTAAGTTGCAAAATTATTATCGAAAAATTAAAAAGTCTGCCATTTGGTTATTTTTCAATAAATTTTTTTTGTTCTAGTTTACACGATAGCCATAATGGTATAGATTAAGAAAATTTTTGACTTTCTTAGTTTAGATTAATTGTCGCCGAGAAAAAATGTAAACAACTTTTAGAGGGGACCACTTTCGGCAGCCATTTTCTAAGACTCCATTAAAAAAATAAATAAATAAAAAATGGTTTTTATTACTGTAACACAAGTATTTTATTGTAAAAAAAGTTTAACTAAGAAATATTTATTTTACTACCTATAAAAAAATTTTTTAAAAAAACCTTAATTTCTGTGGAATCTCCCCTTAATGAAATTGCTTTTTATATAATTGAAGAAAGTGAATTTATCATTCCGGTAGTATTAATATTGAAGATGAAAGAATTTATCAATTATCCGAATCAAATCTCTGGGAAATAAATTTCTTGAGTAAGCACTAGATTTCGTTATGAAAATACAATATATTTTTCATATGTATCGACAGCGCAGCTGTCCTAATACAGAAACCTGCTTTTTCTGAAAATCATTTTTTCGAAATTAATTAATAATTTCAAAATTATCAAAGAACTCAGAAAAAATTGGTTAGCATGGTGGGATACGAGCCCACGACCTTTCTATTGTCGGTAGACTGCTCTGACCACTGAGCTACATGCACCCCAAGATTCTCCGAGTTCCTTAATATATACTATACCTCCCTGCATTATTTCATGATAATGTAGGGAGATTCTTGAAGATGGTAAAGCCTTATTTTCAATTCATAGGCAAATATAATTGAAGAAAGTGAATTTATCATTCGGTAGTATTAATATTGAAGATGAAAGAATTTATCAATTGTATTTTCATAACGAAATCTAGTGCTTACTCAAGAAATTTATTTTCGAGAGATTTGATTCGGATAATTGATAAATTCTTTCATCTTCAATGCTTTTTATATAGTTGAATATTCTGACTAGAAAAAAAGGTTAAAAATTAAATTAAATTTTGTTACCATCGTTAAGATACTTTTCTATGGCAACGCAACTTGCATTCAAATCCCGTAAGAAACTTTTTTTAATTTCTGATAACAAGGAAATATTAACCCTCCGTCACACACCTAGGGAGGGATTCCCTCTACGGTTTCAGTATTTTTAAAATAACTTTTGTTTTCCTCATTGCAAAATAAAATCAGTTTCTATACCTTTCAACAATGTTTTCCTCAACACATTTCTAAAAAAACATTTAGTTTAAACATAATTAATATTTAATTATGA
Source organism: Leptopilina drosophilae (assembly GCA_032873175.1). Taxonomy (NCBI): domain Eukaryota; kingdom Metazoa; phylum Arthropoda; class Insecta; order Hymenoptera; family Figitidae; genus Leptopilina; species Leptopilina drosophilae. The sequence goes on from CM065484.1 coordinate 29,961,844, forward strand.
AGCTTCAAAGCTAGAAAAAACTCGAAAAGTGAGGTTATGTTGAATAAAAAAATCAAGTTTTTAAAACATTTTTTGTTCCACTGTTGGTTAATAGCAAAATTATATTATAAATATAAATAAAATAAACTATTTTATGATTTTTTTGCTTATTTGTTAATGTTACTTTATTTTTACATGTAAAGTGTAATTCCTTCGAAGATGTGCATTCGTGTAATTAATTATTATTTTTGAGACCGAAAATTAATTTTATTAATTTTATAATTTAGAATAATTTACTACATATTTGTAAGTTTGTGTTAAAATTAAATTTTTGTTGATTCCTTTGTTTATGTTGTAATGTCGCTTATTTTACAATGTGGTGAGGGATTCCCTCTAAACCTGTGTAAAGTCGTAATTTTTTCCAAGGTGTGTGACGAAGGGTTAAAAGTATTCAACAGAATAGAATAGAGTGGATTTAATAGAAATAGAATTTTCTAATAAACAAAAAATTGAAAAGGAAAAATTTCAGTTTATTAAAAATAATATACGTAGAAAAATGAATTAAAATTAAGATGTCGTCGAGAAACTTACAGGCCAGAGTGGAAATACCCTTATCGGAAACAGGCGTCTCGCAGAGATTGAGAACCTGAAGTTTTTGTAGATGCTCACTTATCATTTGTAGGCCAGCGTCACCAAATTGAGTCGCCCATAAATTCAAATACCTCAGGGCAGGTAATTTTATTAATTGTTCTGCACAAGCGGACGTCACTGAAGTGAAAGCCAAACTTAAGCACTCTAAATTACCCAAAGCTCCGCCTCCAAGAAGTAGAGCAACATCCGCATCTGTGGCACGAACTGGAAGTGTCAATTTTCGCGGTCCACCTTTTTGTTGCTGTAAAATAAAGTTATTTAAAGAAAAAATTAATTTTTATCGCAATTTAATTCAGCATTAAATTAGAAAGCAAAATGAAATTGAAAAAATCAATCATTATCATAAATTACAATTCTAAAAATAAATCACCAATTCTTGAAGGTTTCGCTGTTTCTGACAAAGAGCGGCGTAACGATTTCTCCCCGATTCAGTCGATTGAAGAGCTGAAACAACTTGAAGTCGTGCCTCTTCGTTTGGCAATAGACGCCATTCTAGCATGAGGCAGAGAGCCTCTTGAGCCGCATCACAGCCTCTTACACCCAACAGAATACAAGCACCGCCGGCTTGTTTCATCAATGAGCTGATGAACCTCTTCCTTCGACAGCAACAATTCAATAGCGTTGTTAACTAAAAAATATAATTTCTGTAACACACACAGTCTCTAAAGTCGATAATTTGGAAAGATAATTTTATTTCATTAAATCTCAGGGGAAGAGCATACATTATCTTCTCAAAGTAATCTCACACGATTAATTTAAATTGTCTATAGAAGGTCGCTCATTACACAATGAAAAATTTCCCTATTAGTACCATTGCTGACAGTTGGTGCGCTACCGCACCAGCCTTGTTTTCCGACACTGGCGTGCCGGAATTGGCGCGGTGATAGCTGCAACAATGCATCATTACAGTGGCTGTTTTCGGCACTCGCCCCGAGTTAACTCCAGGTTAATGGTGATTGGTTAGGCCAACAGAATATTTTTCACGATTGGATAATACTTAATTCGGGGTTAACCCTGGGTGAGTGTCGAAAACAGCCAGTGCCAACATTTTTCTAGTAACAGTGAAAAAAGAAGGATTCTGAAGTTTTTAATATTAATTCAATCGGAATTCGAAAACTGAATTTGAAGTATAGTAAATCGTTGCATATTATTGTTCTTTTATTTATGTAAATTATTTCTATTCATTACCAAATGAAAATTTTAATTATTTTTTTATTTATTTAAACAAATTACGGGACTATCCCTTTCGTACAAATTACTCCTAAATCTAATAATTAGGGTAAACCAGACAGTAGTCGGATACTTTTTAATTTTGAATAGCTATAAAACTGTACGAGATAAAAATATTTTCAAAGTTGCTAATCAGTTTTAAGGTGATCGTAAACAAACCTAAACTTTTGTAATAAAAAAAATTTTTTGAACGGTTTTTAGAAGCTTTTTAAAATGGCCAATAATTGTCGGTTTAGGTGGTCGATTACTGTCGGATTGTTTATTTACTAATTTGAGCAAAAAAAGGTGATGTTTTCGAGAAAATAAGGTTTTTTTTTGAAAATCTGCCGCCATTTTTTTAATTTTGAAGTTTTTTATAAATTTTAAACGGAGTTTCGAAGAGAAGGAGACCATCAATAAGTATCAAGAAGAAAAATTTATTAACACACAGTAGAAAAAAAATTACAAGTAAAACCATTATTTTCACAGTTTTTAGGGGTTTACCGCTCAAAGTTCAAATGTAGCTAACTTCGTTAAAAAACATTTTTATGAAAAATATAAAAATATGTGTCTTTTAATTTTTCACATAAAATAGCATATTTCATCGACAGGTAATTTTACGACTTTAAGTTATTCGGCTTGCCTGATTTGAAATGGATTCAACCAAGAAATTTTAATTGTAACTTTTAAACATTCATTAAAAAGATTTTCTTAAGTAACTGACTACTGTTTGGTTTACCCTACAATATAAAACAATAGTAATGTTTAAATACTAGGTTGGTTCTTTCATTTATCTGTTTGAATAAAAAATGATGACCAACAAGCATAATAGCCACGTGGGGACAATGATGATGAGAGCAACGCCGCACTGAATGTTCCACAGATCATCGTAGACAGAACAAGAAGTGGAAGTAGTCTACAGAAGAGAGTCTTCGATTGAGGAATGAAAAAGCATTGTGTCTTGAAAAGATACAGCTGGAAGTCGCAAGGATGAGTAAGTCTTGTGACATCATGAAGAATGAAAAGCGGACTGATAAGGACGGACTTAGGGTTCTTCAAGTCTTCTGAAAATACTATCAAAAATAAAAAAGAGGCATGACCAAGAAAAAGGAAGACAAGAGTGCGGAAAATACACCGCAGCCGTAATGTCAAAAACTGGAGATACAAATGCTTATTTTAAAAATTTTTTACTCTTAATCTATAAATAAATTTATAGTATCTATAAATGAATAAATTTATAGTGAATTTTAAAAATGTACTATAAATCAATAATAATCTAGAAATTATTATTATAATCAGCTTAATTTTATAAATTATTAGGGTCATTTGGGGTAAATGTAAATGGAATATTTATGTTTCACCAAAACCAATAGTTTTTTTGTTAAAACGTAAAATGGACGGAATTTTTTTTGCATGAACTTGTTACTTTACTTCCCTAGAAAAATTTTATAAAGTACAAAAAAATATTGGTGCACCTGAATCGCCTAAAACTGACTGTTTACATTTACCCCAAAATTTTGAAATTTTTCAAAAATTCGGGGTAAATGTAAAAACCACTGTAGTGGTGAATTATTTATTTTTTTACTTTTATTATTATATTATTATTATTATTAATATTATTATTATTATTTTTGCTTAGGGAATTTGGGAAATCTGCCTACATATACCTTGGATTCCGCACTCTAAGGTTATGTGGGGTTGATTTAATAAAACAGAACAAATATATAAGAAAGAGAAATAAATAAATAAAAAAACAATAAAATAAACTGGCGACCTACGTCAATAGTTAAAATTTTAAACTATTAATCTAAGAGCGGAATTTACAGCACAACAATAATAAAACAAATGTTAAAAAGTGTAAAAATCAGAATATATAATAGTTAAAATATTTAAAAGACAGAAACATATAAATTGATAAATATATAAAATTAAGAGTTAAAATTGTGAATGGACAAATAGAAATCACAGAATAAATTAAAATTGTATATTGTCAAATAAAATCACAAAATAAATTAAAATGGTAAAAAGACAAATAAATAACAAAATAAATTAATGAAAAACAAACAAATTAAAAGCTGTTTAAATTACGGTTTTTGGCGGCCGACGAGATCCTTTCTCGACATGACCGAGATTATGAAGTTCTCGACTTGCCGCCAATTTCCTTCTGACTGGGTCATCAGCGATACCATGTTCTCCGGTGTAACTTGACTGTTTACACCTTCGAAAATGGCCCGCCTCACCAAGTCCCACTTCTTGCATCAATAGAGGGTGTGCTCTGCGTTGTCCACAGAGAACTGACAGTACGCACACACCTCATTTTCGCGTAATTTCAAGCGATACAGGTACGCGTTAAAACAACCGTGCCCTGTAAACGCTTGCGTCAAGTAATAGGAAACCTGACCTTGTTTCCTATTTATCCAGGTGGCGAGTGCCGTGATAAGGCGATAAGTCCATCGACCTTTTTCCTCACCATCCTATCTTTCCTGCTATCTGTCAATGAGCCTGTGCTTCGCTTCTTTGCGGATCAGGCCCTTGCTAGGTCTAATTTTCTCTTCTAAGGAATTTATTTGTTCGGGAAAGAGAAACATTTCTTCCCTTTCCCTTGCCAAAAGATCTGCTGGCGGGACACTTACAAGGACTTGCACAGCACTTGTAGATACCTTCTTATATGCAGAGATGATATGCATAGTTATCGATCTCTGCGCTGACAGTAACTTTTTACAGATGGTAACACATCTTTTACTCCTTAGGGATGGGGCCCACGCTGGTGCTGATTAAAGCATTTTAGCATGGGCGACACTCGCCACCAGTCTTCTTTTTTCTTTACGGGGTCCGCCAACGCATTAGCCGCACACTCGATCGCCTTATTTGACGCCGTAGCCATGTGGTGGTGGAAGTTTAACCTTCCATCCAACTTCACAACAAGATATTCAATTTGCTTACTCTACTTGACATCGAATCCGTCTATAACGATTCGTGGGAGCTCATAACCACGTCTCTCTGTGACCAGCAGTGCTTTGGTCTTTTCCAGGGCCATTTCGAGACCTCTGGTATCCAGCCAGTCTTTTGCTAGCTTCAGACATTCGTTCACCAATGTCCCAAGAGCCTCCTCGCTTTCGGCAGTGCACACGAACAACGCGTCGTCCGCAAAGCCGATGATCATCGCACCTTCAGGTAGATCCATTCGCAGGAAGTCATCGTAAGATACATTCCTATTGGAATGGACCCACCCTTGAGCCTTGAGGAGCCCCATGCTGCATCTCTTCCTTGAGAGTGCAGGTGTCTCCCTCAAATATAACCCACCTGTCGCTAATATAATTACACAGGTCAACAAAAAAAAGGCTTACTTTTTTTATAAAATATGATAGTGGTTTCCGAAGTATTTCTTGACGCTGAATACGATCCCGGGTCCAAAAATTGGCTATCACACCAAGATTTTGAGAAAAATGTCGGTAAAGACCCGAAAAACGTGTTTTTGAGGGTTTTCAATATTTTTTTTCTCCTGAACCTGACGTGCCAAAAACTTCTACATAGGCTTAAATTGAAGCTTGAATTGTCCACTTTGACCTAATCGGGACTGTCCAAACCGGGAGTCTTTTGTCTCGATTCTAATTTCTTAGTAATGATTTTAAAAGCCAGACCCCATGGGTCCTTATCGACATCCTCGATTAGATCTTTCCAGCAACGGCGTTGCAACGCACGAATCTCTTTCTTGAGGTTTATCTTGGCCTTCTTGAATGCTTCCTTCAGCAAAGGATCTCCCTTAGAATGAAAATTTGTAGCAAGGTACAACAATAAACAGAAATGCATAGTCTACGTGACAGCACATGTAGGGGAGACCTGAGCGTAATGGATCACTTTTCACTTTCTGTTGCTTAACTTTGTCATTCTTGCTTTAATAAAAATTTCATCACGTGGAACATAGCCTAACATCTCAGCTTTTAATTGAAAAAAGTACGCCCTAATATCACTTATACTTTTTTATAGAACAATGTTTTCGGAGAAAGGCAAGGTGAAAAATTTCGCCACAGGCCGGGGCGTAATGGATCAGCGATGAAATTATAATTTAGATCATGAAATATTATTATGGTATTAAGAATTTTGGTTTCTATTATATATTTATAACAAAGAAAATTAAAAATAGAACATATTTTATTTAAACTTTAAAAATTTTCATGCAATTTTAAAATTTTAAAAAGTTGCAGCTACATGCAAAGTCCATTTACATAACAAAATCTATTCTCCAGTTTTTTTATGAAGGGTTGTCATTGGTTATCATTTTATTAATATTTTAAATATAATAGGTTTTTCTTAATAAAATATGCGATCCAATACGCCCTGACCAAAGTGATCCATTACGCCCCGAAGGTTTTTGTTGAAAATTTTGTTATTTGTTATTTGTTAGTAATAAACAAAAATTGTTAATTGTTGTTTAAGAATAAATGTTTAAAGCTCAAAACCTGATAAACAAAAAATTTTTACAAGTAATTTTGATAAAGATATAACAAAAAAACATAGATTTCAACAATTTACTTTCGAGCGTCAAAATCACTTTTTCTCCCATATTTTTAACAATAATGAATAAATAACAATGAAACTTGGTACAACCTTATAGTATACCAAGTACATTATTTTGATCAAAAACGGAAATTACTTTGATTTACCACTTTTGAATAAATTGAAGTGATCCATTACGCCCCGGTCTCCCCTACTATATATCACTACCTGTTTGGAAATCTATCCAAAGTCGCCCAAACTGAAATTGGGTGCTAAAAAAATTTTTCTTTAGTTACTTGGACAAAGTTTGGGTCAACTCAACTTGCTCCCAACTGGGATTTCTCAAAGTATTCCCAAACTGAAATTTAATTGTATTTTCTGTTATAAATCAATGAAAATTTTGAGGAAAAATATGAAAAATAAAACTTTAGTTGATTACATCAATATCCATGGATAAATAAATTTAATGTAAAGTTCTGAGTTAGGGCCATTTGGGATAAATGTAAACAAGGGGTAAATGTAAACAGTAGATGTTTCAGGTAAATTAACAAATTTAAAAATAAGTTCGACGTCAATATTTTTACCTCAGCTCACCTACAAGATGTTCTGAGTATTGGCAATATTTTATTCTGACAATTGGCAATGCCATAGTGTAAGTAATCTTTTAATGCAAAAAAGATTGAAAGTCTAAATTTTACTGTTTCAGCTTTTTGTCTCGCAATTGCATAAAAATACATTAAAAAATCAAACTAAAATTTTCTATTCTTCCTTATTAATGCCTTTAAAAAATTGACTTTAATTTTTTATTTTCGTCAATTTAGTTAATAATTAATTAACTGTTTACATTTACCCCGAGAATTCGAAAAATCGGGGTAAATATAAACAGAACTTCAACTACATTAAAAAAAATTTTTATGAAATATTAGATCTGCCATTTTGAAATTTAAAAATTCGATTTTAGATTCTTATTCAGCAACCTTAAAAACTTTTTTTTACCAAGTTGAATGAAAATCTATTAAAATTTGTTCAAGTTATTCAAGTTTTACATTAATTCTTTTGTAATGGTTGATTCTTTATTTATATGATACATTATCAGTCAACTGGTTGATTTTTCTATACATCTACGAAGAAACTTTTTAGTTTTTCCATCCCTTGAAACAGTAGTATACCTTAAATAACTTGTTTTTTATTTTTATTATTTATTTATGTGATTAAAAAAATGAATATAAAATAATAATATTATAATAATATAATAATAATATAATAAAATAATAAAAATAAAAACATTAATAATACACCACTACAGTTGTGTTTACATTCACCCCGAATTGTAGAAAAATGTCAAAATCTGGGGGTGAATGTAAACAATCAGTTTTAGATTGAGTTACAGAACGTAACGTTAAAACCTTAACGAAAATAAAAAGGTGATTATCAGTCATTTCAAAGGGCTTAGGGGGTTAAGTATGCAAAAAGTGCCCCCGCTTCTATTTTTCTCAAATTTGGCCCATATGTTACTATCCATATGACTATAACTTTCTGCAATTTTGAACTCAAAATTCGCTTTTTTGGGGGAGTTATGGAGGGGGAAAGCAAAATCAAAAAACTTATTTTTCTCGAAAACTACTGAACCGATTTTAATGAAATTTTAAGAGGTTGTAAATATAGGTAAGGCGATTTTAGAAAAAAAATCAAAATTTTTTTTTCAAAAAAAATTTTTGAAATTTTCAAAATTTTTTTTTAGGGTTATTTTTTAAAGTGACCACTTTCTCTTTTATTGTAAAAAGTACCTTATAATGTCCCCTTTAACATATATTTTTTTCAAATTTTTTAAAAATATAGTTTTTGAGTAAAATGTCAAAAACCATGGTCATGCTATTTGTCACGTACGGTAATGCACATAATTATATACATATGGGCCATATTAATGTGATAGGGTATAGCTAAATAAGTATGGAAAAAATGACCCGAATATATTTTTCCCATTCATTCCTACCCACTTAAAAATAACTTTTTCAAATTTTTAACTCAAAATTTTGAGTTTTTTGGAACTTATGGAGGGGAAAAAATCGAAAAACGCATTTTCCTCAAAAACTACTGTATGTATTTTAATCAGCTTTGAATATGTTGAAAAGACAATTAAAGAGATTCCAAAAAAAATTTTCAAATTTTTTTTTTCAAAAAATTCCAAAAATCTTTTTTTTGAAAATTTCAAAATGAAAATTTTTCGAAATTTTCAAAATGAAAATTTTTCGAAATTTTCAAAAAAAAATTTTTTAGTTCTATTAAAGTGACATTTTTATGTATTTTCTCATTTCATTCTCTTATGTGATCTACTAATAAAAAAATTCTGCCCGACATGATTTCAAGGTGTGTCACGGTAAATAACTCAAAAACCCTACCCGGAACATTTTTATGTTGCATGCGAATGGTTAACTAATTAATTATTTATTTAATTACAAAATAATACTTAGGAGTTTTCTGAATACAAGCCTGAAATCGATGTAAAAAAATTATTTCCAAAGAAAAATCCAAAAATTTTTATTTTTACATTTAAAATTTTTTTCTTTTTGGATCGTTGAAGCGGTACATCACACTTTTTTTATTTAACTTCTTTAACAGTCTTACTTTTTAAACAATAATGGCCTAGATGATTTTAGAGTGGACATTGTTAAAAAGACTCCAAAAATCCTAAAATTTGATTTTAAAATTTTCGAAATTTTTTTGTTTGTCTAAAAATATTTTTTTATGTCAACTTCAGATTTGAAAAAATTTTTTTTTGAAAATTTCGAAAAATTTTCATTTTGAAATTTTCAAAAAAAAGATTTTTGGAATGTTTTGAAAAAAAAAATTTGAAAATTTTTTTTGGAATCTCTTTAATTGTCTTTTCAACATATCCAAAGCTGATTAAAATACATACAGTAGTTTTTGAGGAAAATGCGTTTTTCGATTTTTTCCCCTCCATAAGTTCCAAAAAACTCAAAATTTTGAGTTAAAAATTTGAAAAAGTTATTTTTAAGTGGGTAGGAATGAATGGGAAAAATATATTCGGGTCATTTTTTCCATACTTATTTAGCTATACCCTATCACATTAATATGGCCCATATGTATATAATTATGTGCATTACCGTACGTGACAAATAGCATGACCATGGTTTTTGACATTTTACTCAAAAACTATATTTTTAAAAAATTTGAAAAAAATATATGTTAAAGGGGACATTATAAGGTACTTTTTACAACAAAAGAGAAAGTGGTCACTTTAAAAAATAACCCTAAAAAAAATTTTTGAAAATTTCAAAAATTTTTTTTGAAAAAAAAATTTTGATTTTTTTTTCTAAAATCGCCTTACCTATATTTACAACCTCTTAAAATTTCATTAAAATCGGTTTAGTAGTTTTCGAGAAAAATAAGTTTTTTGATTTTGCTTTCCCCCTCCATAACTCCCCCAAAAAAGCGAATTTTGAGTTCAAAATTGCAGAAAGTTATAGTCATATGGATAGTAACATATGGGCCAAATTTGAGAAAAATAGAAGCGGGGGCACTTTTTGCATACTTAACCCCCTAAGCCCTTTGTTCCCATTTTAAATACTACCATTCGAAAGAGCGACAAAAAAGGATTCAGAAAATATTCTTGTCAGAACATTAAAGGCGGCGGAAAGGGGCATAAAAGTAGTGTAGCTATGCCGGTTCTACGAGGTTTCGGTCGGTAATTGTTCGAAATCTGCATTACCGACAGTCGGTAACTTACCCGCAATCTGCAATACCGACCTATCGGGTAAGTTGTTGTGCGTTGCTGTCGCTAGATGGCGTTGCTTGCAGTGGGTCTAATTTGCATATATTTAAATTAGTTAACCCTTTTTTAATTTGCATATAATTAAATTAGTTAATTTGCATACCACCCAGTTTTCTCCCTCTCTCTTTCAGTTTATGCAAATACCACCCACTTCTGTCCCTCTCTCTTTCATTTTATGCAAATACCACCCACTTTTCTCCCTCTCTCTTTCAGTTTATGCAAATACCATCCACTTTCACCCACCTTCTTTAAGTATTATGCAAAATCCACCCTTTTAGACGTGGAATATGCAAATACCACACACTTTCACCCCCCCTCCTTTTTTATATTTTACCTAACCTGTATTGTTCTTTGCAACCACCCCCTCCCACCACTCACTCACCCGTTACCTATGTAAAATGTATTGCTTAAAGTTAACCACCCCCCACCCACCCACTTTTTCCCTTCATAGTATATTTTTTCTATACTACCACCCACTTTGTACAAACCTGAAATTTTAAAAATCGTATAGAGAACCGCGAGGGACCAAGCGTTCGCGAGATACCGCGCAGACGTAGTGGGTAGTGGGAGTGGGTGGTGGGTGGTGTGGTAAGGCCCAGTGCGCAGCGGAGGTGCGCGTACGGTTACCGCGTTGAGTGAGTGGATAGTTCCATGCGTCAGACCTTGCTGTCTGACTCATGCAGGGTGCTTCACTGGCACTACAACACCGTAGGGATAAATGTATTGTCCAAAAATATCTAAGCAAGTTTCAACTTGTCTATTTTCAAAATAACAATAGTATTGTTTGAAAATCTTATTACAAGTTTTAACCTGTATCTTGAATAGAATACAGACATTGTCTAAAAAAACCTTCTGACAGGTTTTAACCTGCCTGTAGGTAATAACAAAGACATTTTTGAGAAACCTTTTTGAGACGTCGTTTTCATGAAAGTTTGTACAATTCCACTAAATAACTCTTCTTTTTTTAATTTAAAGTGGAGGTTGCTGCGTGCGCAGTTGTTAAAATGGGGGTAAGAAGTGGGAGATAAAGGTAAGTTTACACCTAAGAAACATGAAAAATTAAACTAAAAAACACACTACATTAAATAAAATATCCATACTTCGCACACGTTAAATCAGATAAAAATAGCAATAAGTCCCTTTAATGTTACCAGATATTTAGTAATGAATATTACAAAAACTCCTAATATTGCAGATATTTTAATTTTAGAAACGATAATAAAAATGATGAGGATGATGAATAAATGTTAGAAATATTTGTATTTTCAAATTTTGGGTAAACTATGAAAGTTTTTTAAAAGTAATATTTATAACCTAAAACGACATACATAAGGCTTCAATTTAAAAAAAAAATTCAAACACTTTTTGAAATTTGAACCATTGAAGTGACTCCATCATAAAATGCAAGAATTTCGGTAATAAATATTCCTCAAATATAGTTCGTCTAAAATATAAAAATAAAATTGATTTAAATTTATTATACCACTATCTAGGCCCCAATCTAAGGATTTGTGTTATGCAAATTTATTTCTCCTATAGCTGAAAAATGACCTTTATTTTTTTATAAAAATCATACTCTTGTCTTTGACAGGTCACCAATTTTTCAAATATGTTTCTTTTTGAAACTCTCTGTACGGGAACTAGATAATATTATAATAATTGTTAATAAATTTGAAAAAGTTTCATACGGTTTATTAGGAAAGAAATTCTTGAAAAATGCCATCTTTCGTGACGTCACAACTGTTGTTCCCCGATCTTAATAGCAAATTAACAATAAATCAGTATTTTCAATTCCTCAATTCTTGCGAGGAAAAATGAATTCTTTAATGACAACCTTTTTTCTTAAAAATCAAACTGAAACCACTATTAAGGTCATGTTATTCAGTGTGCCGTATTTTCATAGTAAAGTATATGGGACATGTGACCATTAAATAACATAACCTTTATTTTTTCTATCGAGGCGTTTATTCCTTTTAAAATCGAGTTTAAACCTGCTTAAACATTATCAGGCAACGTCACTATTCACGTAAAGATCAGTGAATATCTGCGTGAAGACATTTACTATCACAATATATCTTATTAAGTGTAAAAATATTAATGTAAAAAAGTTATATGTATATAACGTTTCTTAAAGATTACTTGAATTCTCTACAAAGTACATTCATTCAACTTTTCTAAATGTTAACTTTAATGCTCTGTCTACTAATGTGACAGTTATTGTTTAACATCTTCTACTTGAGTTGTTAAAAAGAAATTGACTGATGACACTTTTGCATCTACAATTCATGCTTATACAGAATTCATTAAAACGGTTCCGGTCATAAGCTTCTGCACTAGTACTCTGGCATTCTGACTCAGCGAATTGATCCCATGATGTTAGCCACACTTTGAGGCCTTACTAGATTTGACAAATGGTTAACTTCTTCAAATGTTAGCTTTAACTTTTATAAAAGTTTACTTTAACTTTTCCAGTAGTTAACTTTAACTTCTTAAAAGTTAAGCTTAACTTCTTCAATAATGCATAGAGAAAAATGGAGTATTGAACAAACTATCTGGAGAGACAAACAGACTATATTTGAGGTTAAATATATACACGAAAAAAAATTTCTTGTATAATTTACAGGATTTCCCGCTCTATCTATTAGCCACGGTTGTAGTATCCACAAACGGCTGAGTTTAGGGAATACATAAATCAAACTGTGTGCTTCACAAACTGCAACAGACAAACTGCAGGATTTCTTAGTATTATTACAGATTGATTTGTGGTATACCCAAACCAGCTTGTTAGAAAAACACTACACTGAAATAAATGCTTTGACATTATCAACAATAAAAGTTTGGTTAGGAAATTCTTACTAACTTGAAAATAAGAATCTTTTCTTTTAGCAAAACGCATAATAATAAACACAATTTCGAAAAACAATAAGTATTACTTTGGCTGACAAAGTTATTCAGAAGAAACATTTAGTTTATCTATTTTAAGTTGAAAATGTTATTAATACATATATAAATTATAATTCTGTTTCAAAAATGTATAAATGATGAAGTATTTAAATGTAACTCTGTGATTTGTTTCTTTGCATTATTACAATTTTTATGTCAGTTTTGTCTATTCTGTTTTCGGTCTAATACGATTCAACAATACTGAGTATTAGAAACCTAGCTTTCGCGTGTGTGAGATAGAATGCTAGGTGCGTTTTTAAAAGCGTTGTGCGCAGACGAATCACATGCAAGGTAGTAGACGAAGGTAAAGAGGAACTAATTTTTTTAAGTGTCTTCTATCTGCATGTAAAAAACATCAAATTGACAAAAGTTTTATCATTAAGAATAAAAAAATGTATAAGTAAAACAATTTCTGGCTTTTCTATATGATAAAACAACTAAAAAACTTTATAGAATTGTATTAATAACTAAGACTTAATTTTTTTCGACGTAAGGTTCCCTTTACCTCATTTCGATAGGCTGCTACTGACTATTTTGGTGGAACGCTATAAGATTATACTCAAAAAGACTAGAGACAGGAGGGCTAACTGCAGTAGTGGGGGTGGGACAAATATAAGGGGGATTATGAAAGCGTGGTTACATTGCGCCAAATATCGTGTTTCGATTCTGCAATTCCACTCACACACGCGTGTCACGTATTTAAAAATATTATGTAAGATATACGTTATAAGATAACCACTAATACTGACTCACTGCTGTGAGTGAGAAAACAGCCAAGTTAGCCCTCCTGTCTCTAGACTTCTTGACTATACTTTTGGGTAGCTGCGGTACAATGTTAGGCGTGTGACAGTCCTAAAATTGTTAAGCTGCAAACCAATGGCGGTATCCCTACTGCTTTAATAAACCGCTCACCAGCATTTTGGACATTTACACACACAGCGCACCAAAACGGTAATAGAGCCGCTATTCCATATGTTGCTCAACTACAAATCCAAAGATCCATCAGTTTACATTTTAAGGTTATCATGATTATACTGAGTTTATTAAAAACGATTACAGTCCTAACACTCTAGCATTCTAACTCAGTTAATTGATAACATGGTTTCATTGACATTGTAATTCAACCTTTTTAATAGTTAACTTTAACATTTTTAATAATTAACCTTAACTTTTAAAAAAGTTAACTTTAACTTTTCGAAAAGTTAACCTTAACTTTTCGAAAAGATAAGTTTAACTTTTCGAAAAGATAACTTTAACTTTTTAAAAAGTTACCTTTAACTTTTTAAAAAGTTAACGTTAACTTTTCAAATAGTTGACTTCAATTTGACTGGTATTAATATTTTCTTTATACAAAAAGTATAGTAAAAATAAAATCTTTGTATTATAAGGACACAATGATACCAGTCAAATTAACTTTAACTTTTAAAAAAGTTAACTTTAACTTTTCCAATAGTTAACGTTAACTTTTTCAATAGTTAACTTTAATTTTCAAAAAGTTAACGTTAACTTTTCTAATAGTTAACTTTAATATTTTCATTTATTAATCTTAACCTTTAAAAAAGATAACTTTATCTTTTAAAAATGTTAACTTCATTTTGACTAGTATAATTGTTTTCAATATCTGCAGGTATAGTTAAACACTTTTGAGTTTTACTGAACGAACGCTTGAAGTTCATATTTTATGAATGTAGGGTTATTTTACAAAATAATTAAACAAGAAATATGATATTCGATATTTTATAAATCATGGTGTCCGACTGTATATGCAACCATTTTTTAGTAGCGCAATGAGTAGAACAAAGTTTTGTTGATAATTAGTAATAAATATTAAATTTATTGTAGTGGGTAACCACTACTAAGGTTAGGGTGACCATCTGTAATGCTACGTATTCGGACATCCATGTACATTGTAGAATAACATATAAAAATTTCCATACTTCACCTTATTTAAAAAGAAGCGCTGATGAGGAAGTAGTAACTTTTTAAATAGTTGACTTCAATTTGACTGGTATTAATATTTTCTTTATACAAAAAGTATAGTAAAAATAAAATCTTTGTATTATAAGGACACAATGATACCAGTCAAATTAACTTTAACTTTTAAAAAAGTTAACTTTAACTTTTTAAAAAGTTAACTTTAACTTTTAAAAAAGTTAACTTTAACTTTTTAAAAAGTTAACTTTAACTTTTCAAAATGTTAACTTTAACTTTTTAAAAAGTTAACGTTAACTTTTCCAATAGTTAACTTTAACTTTTCAAATAGTTGACTTTCACTTTTCCAATAGTTAACTTTAACTTTTCAAATAGTCGACTTCAATTTGACTGGTATTAATATTTTCTTTATACAAAAAGTATAGTAAAAATAAAATCTTTGTATTATAAGGACACAATGATACCAGTCAAATTAACTTTAACTTTTCAAAAAGTTAACTTTAACTTTTCCAATAGTTAACGTTAACTTTTCCAATAGTTAACTTTAACTTTTCAAATAGTTAACTTCAATTTGACTGGTATTAATATTTTCTTTATACAAAAAGTATAGTAAAAATAAAATCTTTGTATTATAAGGACACAATGATACCAGTCAAATTAACTTTAACTTTTAAAAAAGTTAACTTTAACTTTTTAAAAAGTTAACTTTAACTTTTCAAAAAGTTAACTTTAACTTTTTAAAAAGTTAACTTTAACTTTTTAAAAAGTTAACTTTCACTTTTCCAATAGTTAACTTTAACTTTTCAAATAGTTGACTTCAATTTGACTGGTATTAATATTTTCTTTATACAAAAAGTATAGTAAAAATAAAATCTTTGTATTATAAGGACACAATGATACCAGTCAAATTAACTTTAACTTTTCAAAAAGTTAACTTTAACTTTTCCAAAAGTTAACTTTAACTTTTCCAAAAGTTAACTTTAACTTTTCCAAAAGTTAACTTTAACTTTTCCAAAAGTTAACTTTAACTTTTCCAATAGTTAACTTTAACTTTTCAAAAAGTTGACTTTTTCAAAAGTTAACGTTAAGTTTGCTAATACTTAACTTTAACATTTTCATTAATTAATCTTAACTTTTCAAAAAGATAACTTTATCTTTTCAAAATGTTAACTTCAGTTTGACTGGTATAATTGTTTTCTTATTAAAAAGATTGTAGTAAAATGTACTATGTCTGTATTAAAAGGAAACAATGATAGCAGTCAAATTAACTTTATCTGTTCAAAAAGTTGCCTTTATCTTTTCCAAATGTTAACTTTAAGTTGACTGGTATAATTGTTTTCAATATCTGCAGGTATAGTTAAACACTTTTTAGTTTTACTGAACGAACGCTTGAAGTTCATATTTTATGGATGTAGGGTTATTTTACAAAATAATTAAACAAGAAATATGATATTCGATATTTTATAAATCATGGTGTCCGACTGTATTTTTTAGTAGCGCAATGAGTAGAACAAAGTTTTGTTGATAATTAATAATAAATATTAAATTTATTGTAGTGGGTAACCACTACTAAGGTTAGGGTGACCATCTGTAATGCTACATATGCAGACATTCTTGTACATTGTAGAATAACATATAGAAATTTCCGTACTTCGCCTTATTTAAAAAGGGGCGCTGATGAGAAAGTAGTAAGGCCAATCACAATAATAATTTCTAGACAGGAGATAATTTGACTAGAATGCCCTCATCTTCAGGTAGGGAAATCGATCTGGATCTACTTATATCACTATTAAAATTTTCAAACCCGTCCCGACTAGAATGCCTCTAGTTAAATTTACATATTCTGATATTCAACTCAGGTACCTGACAACGCGATCTACTTAGAACCTCTATTTTTCAACATCATTAACTGATATTTCAAGCGTGAAGAAATTAGAAAGGTCGTGTCGAATTTTTCTAGTTTGAGCCTCACTGACGAAAGGGAATCTATTCAGAGTCTTTTTAGATTTCGGACTGAATATAAAACAATTTGAATGATTTGTATTATCGTAGGAAGAAATATTGAGGTTTGGTTCTCTATCCCACAAAGTTTTGTAATGATTTTCGATTAAGTTCAATGCTAAATATCTTAATAAAGGCAAATAATCTTCTTTTAACAAGTGCAATCAGATTCCGTAATTAGTTCAAATGTGAAAAAATTAGGTACAATTATTATTATTTGCATTTAATTTAATTCAGCTATTCAATTGTTACAATCTTCGTATTAACGTTCACTTAATCGGTGACTGTTGAGTACGAGAGTCCTTAGATTCATTAAGATGGAGATATTTGTACTGTGAATAGTACTTAACATACAACTAATGTTAACAAACTTTCGTTTAGTTTCATGAAGTCGTCATAAAAAAGAGGCGGTCAATTGTTTTTAGATGGGTGAAAAATGTGAGAAATACATTCGGGGTAAAGTCACTCACATGAAGTCGGGGTATAGCCCCTCGCTTATTCAATTTGTTTAGGAAGCCGAATCGTTATTAACAGTATTTGCGTGTTTTTTGCGATCTTAAAATTTTTAATATTCAAAAATATTTATTAAAAGATAAATAATATTCATTTCCTAACAATATTATTGAATTATTAAGTAATTATTAGTTGAATATTTAACATTTTTAATGTCCCGCATTTCGCGATTTTTTTCAACAGGTGGCGCCGAATTATCAATATTTGTTGGCAACATTGAGCGAAATCATGTCTATATCAGTCATTATTAGATTATAACGGTTATAACAAACAACACAAACAAATAATTAAAATTTGTGGCTGTCTTTTTCGGCTAAATTTTCTCTTAATAAAATATTATTTAAATTCACAGTTGCAAATCATGAAACATATACTTATTATTTAATAAACCAATATTTATTGTTTATAGAACTCATAATTTATCATTAATAAATCATGCTGAAGACGGAAATAAGGTGAAATTTAATATATACAAAATAAAACTGTTGGGATTACCTTAAATTCTTAAAAAAAATCAAGTGATCGGGTTTACCCTGAGGGGTGAGAGGATTTACCCTGAAAAATTGTGATTTTGAAATTTGGTATATGTGTATTAAAAATTTTCCCTAAGTAAAAGTAAGAAAGATAAATCAAAAATTCTTTTTCATTTTGATATTAGAAATTATAACCTTTCAAATTACATAAATTAATTTGGATTTAGAGATTAATTTCCTAGGTTTTTACCGTTCTGAAAAAAGTGAGCGGGTTTACCCCAGTCTCCCCTACACGGAAGTCTAGTTGTAGTTCGTAGTGTGCATCGGGCCCTATTATTTGTTTTATTAATAAAAATTTTAATTTTAAATTTAATAGTGAGTGTAGTTTTGTGATAAAATTTTACTGTTACAAATGAATTTAGGAAAATATCTAATTGAAATGTTTCATCTTATTTTGAGGTTAGGTGTGTGTATATTTAGTTTCAAATTGAATATTACAAAAAAGTAAATATTTTGATAAATAAAAATAATAATGTAAGTCATTAGAAGATCTGCTTACATTATAGTCAGTATGGGACTCGGCATTGGACTTGTCTTGGACTCTGCCCAGAAGCGCCTGTCAATGCAAGTCTGCTTTGTTCCTCGTGTAAGTGTGCATAAGAATGAAAACATGTTAAGCCTACTGACGTGCTTTAAACCTTTTACCATTCATTTTCCTGTTTTTTATCCTGGAGCCGCAAAGGTAGGTAAGTTTGGAAATGAAATTCCAAATAAGTCGGAGCCTTTTTTAAATTTTTTCTATAGTCGAACATGTGTTAGATATTTTGGACTTATAAAGTAAAAATATAATTTTTTTATTACTTTTTGCTGGAGAATTAAATTAAAGCTTATTAGAAGTTAATAATATAATATATAAATTCTACACTATGAGAAATGTTGAACTTAAAAAATGTTTATGAAAATATTGTATTTTTGTTAATTGATTTTGGTATTATATACACTGAAAAAAATATATTTATGGTACTGCTATAAATATAGTCAATTCTGACATATTATATTGATAGATATGATACTGCCATACAGTATTGCTGTTTTAGCCATACGCAGTGTAGAACAGCAATATGTATTTGAGAGACAATGATATGTATGCGGAGAACACGAATACTGTATTTTAAGAATAGCAATACGGTATTGCTGTTTCAGCTATACATCCTAACCATACTTGTATGTCAAAATTAACATTATCATTTTTTTCAGTGTATTGTAGAGTTAATTAATTCATAAATAAAGCAATATTTTTTCAGAACTTTTAATTTTATTTTTTAAAACCCTTAGGTGTCCGGTACTAGAGGATTTTCCACTACTTATGCTAACTCTCTGATTGTAGTCACTACTATCTCAAGTATTGTCGAAGTTTAACGTGAGCGCATGTGTTGAATGTGACAACACGTTTCAATTCTATTGAAAAAATTCGTGAGTGTTTCCGAATTCATCTAAAATGATCAATTTTGTAAAAAAATATTTCAGTGTTGTGGAATATGAAATCTTTGATTCTAATTTTTGTCAGTTAGTAATGATTTTTGCTTGAGTTGATCAAAGACTTTTTAATTTTTACATATGTATAACCAAAAAAATTTAAAAGGATTAAATTTGCTTTTAAAATGACAGGCTGATGCTTACACAAGCTACTTTCATTTCACAATAAATTTTTTAAAAGTGTTGGAAAGTCTGAGAAATTTGTAAGTAAAATAAGACATGCAATTATCGCTTAATAGAACGGCATTGATTGGTTTAAAAGACCTAAAATAGGTAAACAAACATTTTTCAATAAATTTTTCTCTGAACACACGCACTTTTTACAAAATCTGCATATATACACTGAATAATAAAAGATTGATTCAATCCATGCATAAACATTATTATACAATGAAAAATTAGAAAGTAATGTAATTCAAAAATATGACAGTTCAGTCATTGTGCTCGCTCTGCAACGGTTTAAAAATTTTAATAGTGATATAAATAGATCCAGATCGATTTCCCTACCTAAAGATGAGGTCATTCTAGTCAGTGTCCGATTATCACCTGTCTAGAAATTATAAGTGTGGTTGGCCTTACTACTTCCTCATCAGCGCTTCTTTTTAAATAAGGTGAAGTATGGAAATTTTTATATGTTATTCTACAATGTACATGGATGTCCGAATATGTAGCATTACAGATGGTCACCCTAACCTTAGTAGTGGTTACCCACTACAATAAATTTAATATTTATTACTAATTATCAACAAAACTTTGTTCTACTCATTGCGCTACTAAAAAATGGTTGCATATACAGTCGGACACCATGATTTATAAAATATCGAATATCATATTTCTTGTTTAATTATTTTGTAAAATAACCCTACATTCATAAAATATGAACTTCAAGCGTTCGTTCAGTAAAACTCAAAAGTGTTTAACTATACCTGCAGATATTGAAAACAATTATACTAGTCAAAATGAAGTTAACATTTTTAAAAGATAAAGTTATCTTTTTTAAAGGTTAAGATTAATAAATGAAAATGTTAAAGTTAACTATTAGAAAAGTTAACGTTAACTTTTTGAAAATTAAAGTTAACTATTGAAAAAGTTAACGTTAACTATTGGAAAAGTTAAAGTTAACTTTTTGAAAAGTTAAAGTTAATTTGACTGGTATCATTGTGTCCATATAATGCAAAGATTTTATTTTTACTATACTTTTTGTATAAAGAAAATATTAATACCAGTCAAATTGAAGTCAACTATTTGAAAAGTTAAAGTTAACTATTGGAAAAGTTAAAGTTAACTTTTTTAAAAGTTAAAGTTAATTTGACTGGTATCATTGTGTCCTTATAATACAAAGATTTTATTTTTACTATACTTTTTGTATAAAGAAAATATTAATACCAGTCAAATTGAAGTCAACTATTTGAAAAGTTAACGTTAACTTTTTAAAAAGTTAAAGTTAACTTTTTGAAAAGTTAAAGTTATCTTTTCGAAAAGTTAAACTTATCTTTTCGAAAAGTTAAGGTTAACTTTTCGAAAAGTTAAAGTTAACTTTTTTAAAAGTTAAGGCTAATTATTAAAAATGTTAAAGTTAACTATTAAAAAGGTTGAATTACAATGTCAATGAAACCATGTTATCAATTAACTGAGTTAGAATGCTAGAGTGTTAGGACTGTAATCGTTTTTAATAAACTCAGTATAATCATGATAACCTTAAAATGTAAACTGATGGATCTTTGGATTTGTAGTTGAGCAACATATGGAATAGCGGCTCTATTACCGTTTTGGTGCGCTGTGTGTGTAAATGTCCAAAATGCTGGTGAGCGGTTTATTAAAGCAGTAGGGATACCGCCATTGGTTTGCAGCTTAACAATTTTAGGACTGTCACACGCCTAACATTGTACCGCAGCTACCCAAAAGTATAGTCAAGAAGTCTAGAGACAGGAGGGCTAACTTGGCTGTTTTCTCACTCACAGCAGTGAGTCAGTATTAGTGGTTATCTTATAACGTATATCTTACATAATATTTTTAAATACGTGACACGCGTGTGTGAGTGGAATTGCAGAATCGAAACACGATATTTGGCGCAATGTAACCACGCTTTCATAATCCCCCTTATATTTGTCCCACCCCCACTACTGCAGTTAGCCCTCCTGTCTCTAGTCTTTTTGAGTATAATCTTATAGCGTTCCACCAAAATAGTCAGTAGCAGCCTATCGAAATGAGGTAAAGGGAACCTTACGTCGAAAAAAATTAAGTCTTAGTTATTAATACAATTCTATAAAGTTTTTTAGTTGTTTTATCATATAGAAAAGCCAGAAATTGTTTTACTTATACATTTTTTTATTCTTAATGATAAAACTTTTGTCAATTTGATGTTTTTTACATGCAGATAGAAGACACTTAAAAAAATTAGTTCCTCTTTACCTTCGTCTACTACCTTGCATGTGATTCGTCTGCGCACAACGCTTTTAAAAACGCACCTAGCATTCTATCTCACACACGCGAAAGCTAGGTTTCTAATACTCAGTATTGTTGAATCGTATTAGACCGAAAACAGAATAGACAAAACTGACATAAAAATTGTAATAATGCAAAGAAACAAATCACAGAGTTACATTTAACTACTTCATCATTTATACATTTTTGAAACAGAATTATAATTTATATATGTATTAATAACATTTTCAACTTAAAATAGATAAACTAAATGTTTCTTCTGAATAACTTTGTCAGCCAAAGTAATACTTATTGTTTTTCGAAATTGTGTTTATTATTATGCGTTTTGCTAAAAGAAAAGATTCTTATTTTCAAGTTAGTAAGAATTTCCTAACCAAACTTTTATTGTTGATAATGTCAAAGCATTTATTTCAGTGTAGTGTTTTTCTAACAAGCTGGTTTGGGTATACCACAAATCAATCTGTAATAATACTAAGAAATCCTGCAGTTTGTCTGTTGCAGTTTGTGATGCACACAGTTTGGTTTATGTATTCCCTAAACTCAGCCGTTTGTGGATACTACAACTGTGGCTCATAGATAGAGCGGGAAATCCTGTAAATTATACAAGAAATTTTTTTTCGTGTATATATGTTGTTTACAAGGAATTCACTCGGCTCCTTCACACTGAGAAAACTGGATAGCCAAAGTGAGAGAGTTAGGTTTTGAGTGTTAGCCTGATTGTCTAGATAGTTAATTTTTCCCTCCGAGATAGTCAACTTGATCATCAAAGTATCTATTTATCTCTCCGAGATGGTTACAAAACATTTAACCTCAAATATAGTCTGTTTGTCTCTCCAGATAGTTTGTTCAATACTCCATTTTTCTCTATGCATTATTGAAGAAGTTAAGCTTAACTTTTAAGAAGTTAAAGTTAACTACTGGAAAAGTTAAAGTAAACTTTTATAAAAGTTAAAGCTAACATTTGAAGAAGTTAACCATTTGTCAAATCTAGTAAGGCCTCAAAGTGTGGCTAACATCATGGGATCAATTCGCTGAGTCAGAATGCCAGAGTACTAGTGCAGAAGCTTATGACCGGAACCGTTTTAATGAATTCTGTATAAGCATGAATTGTAGATGCAAAAGTGTCATCAGTCAATTTCTTTTTAACAACTCAAGTAGAAGATGTTAAACAATAACTGTCACATTAGTAGACAGAGCATTAAAGTTAACATTTAGAAAAGTTGAATGAATGTACTTTGTAGAGAATTCAAGTAATCTTTAAGAAACGTTATATACATATAACTTTTTTACATTAATATTTTTACACTTAATAAGATATATTGTGATAGTAAATGTCTTCACGCAGATATTCACTGATCTTTACGTGAATATTGACGTTGCCTGATAATGTTTAAGCAGGTTTAAACTCGATTTTAAAAGGAATAAACGCCTCGATAGAAAAAATAAAGGTTATGTTATTTAATGGTCACATGTCCCATATACTTTACTATGAAAATACGGCACACTGAATAACATGACCTTAATAGTGGTTTCAGTTTGATTTTTAAGAAAAAAGGTTGTCATTAAAGAATTCATTTTTCCTCGCAAGAATTGAGGAATTGAAAATACTGATTTATTGTTAATTTGCTATTAAGATCGGGGAACAACAGTTGTGACGTCACGAAAGATGGCATTTTTCAAGAATTTCTTTCCTAATAAACCGTATGAAACTTTTTCAAATTTATTAACAATTATTATAATATTATCTAGTTCCCGTACAGAGAGTTTCAAAAAGAAACATATTTGAAAAATTGGTGACCTGTCAAAGACAAGAGTATGATTTTTATAAAAAAATAAAGGTCATTTTTCAGCTATAGGAGAAATAAATTTGCATAACACAAATCCTTAGATTGGGGCCTAGATAGTGGTATAATAAATTTAAATCAATTTTATTTTTATATTTTAGACGAACTATATTTGAGGAATATTTATTACCGAAATTCTTGCATTTTATGATGGAGTCACTTCAATGGTTCAAATTTCAAAAAGTGTTTGAATTTTTTTTTTAAATTGAAGCCTTATGTATGTCGTTTTAGGTTATAAATATTACTTTTAAAAAACTTTCATAGTTTACCCAAAATTTGAAAATACAAATATTTCTAACATTTATTCATCATCCTCATCATTTTTATTATCGTTTCTAAAATTAAAATATCTGCAATATTAGGAGTTTTTGTAATATTCATTACTAAATATCTGGTAACATTAAAGGGACTTATTGCTATTTTTATCTGATTTAACGTGTGCGAAGTATGGATATTTTATTTAATGTAGTGTGTTTTTAGTTTAATTTTTCATGTTTCTTAGGTGTAAACTTACCTTTATCTCCCACTTCTTACCCCCATTTTAACAACTGCGCACGCAGCAACCTCCACTTTAAATTAAAAAAAGAAGAGTTATTTAGTGGAAGTGTACAAACTTTCATGAAAACGACGTCTCAAAAAGGTTTCTTAAAAATGTCTTTGTTATTACCTACAGGCAGGTTAAAACCTGCCAGAAGGTTTTTTTAGACAATGTCTGTATTCTATTCAAGATACAGGTTAAAACTTGTAATAAGATTTTCAAACAATACTATTGTTATTTTGAAAATAGACAAGTTGAAACTTGCTTAGATATTTTTGGACAATACATTTATCCATACGGTGTTGTAGTGCCAGTGAAGCACCCTGCATGAGTCAGACAGCAAGGTCTGACGCATGGAACTATCCACTCACTCAACGCGGTAACCGTACGCGCACCTCCGCTGCGCACTGGGCCTTACCACACCACCCACCACCCACTCCCACTACCCACTACGTCTGCGCGGTATCTCGCGAACGCTTGGTCCCTCGCGGTTCTCTATTCGATTTTTAAAATTTCAGGTTTGTACAAAGTGGGTGGTAGTATAGAAAAAATATACTATGAAGGGAAAAAGTGGGTGGGTGGGGGGTGGTTAACTTTAAGCAATACATTTTACATAGGTAACGGGTGAGTGAGTGGTGGGAGGGGGTGGTTGCAAAGAACAATACAGGTTAGGTAAAATATAAAAAAGGAGGGGGGGTGAAAGTGTGTGGTATTTGCATATTCCACGTCTAAAAGGGTGGATTTTGCATAATACTTAAAGAAGGTGGGTGAAAGTGAATGGTATTTGCATAAACTGAAAGAGAGAGGGAGAAAAGTGGGTGGTATTTGCATAAAATGAAAGAGAGAGGGACAGAAGTGGGTGGTATTTGCATAAACTGAAAGAGAGAGGGAGAAAACTGGGTGGTATGCAAATTAACTAATTTAATTATATGCAAATTAAAAAAGGGTTAACTAATTTAAATATATGCAAATTAGACCCACTGCAAGCAACGCCATCTAGCGACAGCAACGCACAACAACTTACCCGATAGGTCGGTATTGCAGATTGCGGGTAAGTTACCGACTGTCGGTAATGCAGATTTCGAACAATTACCGACCGAAACCTCGTAGAACCGGCATAGCTACACTACTCATAAAGTACAAATGAATTTGTAAATTTAAGTTTTTTAAAGTTTAACGATCGTTTTTCTAGTCTCCATTAAAATTTGTTCCCATTTTAACTATTACTATTCGAAAGAGCGTCAAAGACGGAGTCAGAAAATATTCTTGTTAGAACATTAAGGGAGGCGAAAAGGGACATAAAGTACAATTTAATTTGTAAATTTAAGTTTTTCAAAGTTTAACGATCGTTTTACTAGTCGCCATTAAAAATTGTTCCCATTTTCACTACTACCTTTCTGTCTACAAATTTTTTTAGAGCATTTTCTTTGTCCAGTTTTAGCTGCAGACAGAACAAGCAGCCCAGTGTTTATTTGAGTCTAAATAATAACCATTACAGTAGAGACTAGGTGTATGAACCACTCTACTATTGCTTATTCATGATTTATATTCAGTCTTGATTTAAGTAGTTTTCTTAACTTCTCTTATTTCTCTTTTCTTTTGCCTAATTTGTGAACTTCGTCTTGCCCCACCCTCCCTTATTTGTTTAAATATGATAAGCAAATTTAAATTTAAAAAATATTTAACTATTTTTTAAATTATTATTCACATGAATGGTAGTAGTTAGAATGGGAACAAATTTAAATGGAGACTAGTAAAACGATCGTTAAACTTTGAAAAACTTAAATTTACAAATTAAATTGTACTTTATGTCCCTTTTCGCCTCCCTTATTGTTCTAACAAGAATATTTTCTGACTCCTTCTTTAACGCTCTTTCGAATAGTAATAGTTAAAATGGGAACAAATTTTAATGGAGACTAGAAAAACGATCGTTAAACTTTGAAAAACTTAAATTTAGAAATTCAATTGTACTTTATGCCCCTTTCCACCGGCCTTAACGTTCTGACAAGAATATTTTCTGACTCCTTTTTCAACGCTCTTTCGAATGGTAATAGTTAAAATGGGAACAAATTTTAATGGAGACAAGAAAAACGATCGTTAAACTTTGAAAAACTTAAATTTAGAAATTCAGTTATACTTTTTGCCCCTTTCCGCCGCCCTTAATGTTCTGACAAGAATATTTTCTTACTCCTTTTTTGACGCTCTTCCGAATTGAAGTAGTTAAAATGCGAACGAACGGACTCTGATAATCACCTTTTTATTTTCGTTAAGGTTTTAACGTTACGTTCTTCAACTCAATCAGTTTCAGGCGATTCAGGTGCATAAATATTTTTTTGTAGTATATAATTTTTTTTCTAGGGAAGTAAGATTACAAGTTCATGAAAAAAAATCCGTCCATTTTACGTTTTAACAAAAAAACTATTGTTTTTGGTGAATCATAAATATTCCGTTTACATTTACCCCAAAAGACCCTAATAATTTATAAAATTAAGGTAATTAAAATGATAATAATTTATAGTCGTGTTTCGAGTTTGGTGTTTCCTACTTTGAACCCAACCCAAGACCTACATATTTAATTAGGTAATTATATGTTTAAATGATACTGATAAATTAAAACTTTACTACACACATAATCACATTTTTTTATGTTTTAATCTAGATTAAATAACATTTAAAAAAATTGTAATTTTTTACATTTTCATCACATGAGAAAGTATTAGTTTTGGTCAAAAATTAATTTTCTTAGAAGTGACCACGTAAACGTCTTAAACCAAAACGCTCTTTTTTACAGTCAAATAATTTAAATAAATCTGTAAATTTATTTTTAATTTTAAGAAGCAAAATATTAATAAGAATTACTACTTAAGTTATAAATAACATTTAATTTATATTATAAATATAAACAAATTCCTATAAAAATAAATATATTATTGTAGTATACATATTATATAAATATGTACATATTTATATGTATCTAAAATTATAAAAAAAGTTACATACATTCAACAATTTATATAAGCATACCGTCTTTGTTTTTTATTTTTTAACTTTCAAATATACGGCCCTGACTTTAGTAGCGCCACCGTACACTGTGGAGGACTTAGAAACTAAAGCCAGCGTGCAGTTTGGCGACAGCGTTCACTTTCAAAGCGTGCAGTTCGGAGGCCCGACTGGACATTCTTATCACATGAGAAAATATTAGTTTTGGTCAAAAATGGATTGTCGCTAATTTCATGAAATCTCGACATTTTGGGGTCGCCTGAGTCTGAAAACATGGTCTAGAAAAAGTGTCTGTCTACGTGTCTGTCTGTAGACACAATGGTGTTCCCACGGGGGCGGTAGCGATTCTACGCAATTAAATTCTACAAATGAAAATTCAACACAGTAAACTCTACACGAGAAAACTCTCACTTTATATTTAGACAAGTAATAATAATTCTACGCAAATTAATTCTACATAAAGAAATTCTACGCATTAAAATTAAGTAAAATATAATTTAATTAATTTTTTAAAATTCTTCACGATTAAATACTACACCAATAAATTCTACAAAGTTAAATTCTACGAATGATCAAATATATTTTTTATTATTCTTTATAAGTTGTTAACTCTACACAGTTAAATTCAACACCAAATAATTCTACAAAAATAAATGCTTTTTAATAAATAGATTTTCTAAAAATTCTACGCAATTAAATTCTACAAAAAATAATTCTACAAATATTAACTTTTTTGTATTATATGTATTTGTATGTTATGTTGTATTATATTACAATAAATTTTTAGAAGATTAAACTCTACACAAGGAAATTCTACAAAAATACACTCGGGTCATAAAGTTTCAGTACATTTGGACTGACTACATTTGAATGCTCGCTTCACTTTAAACTCAAATATTTCAGTAAAAATTGACGTAAAAGCTATCAAATTAGGATCATTTTAAAGTTTAAAAAATTTAGAGTCAAATGGGCCAAGATATAAACAATTTAATCATGTAAATATAGTTGTTTAAAGTAAGACATTTTTTGTGAAAATTTCATTTTTAATTCCTGGGTTCAAATCAATGCCAATTGGTGAAAATTTTTTTTTTTTGAGAATTGTCAGTTCATCAATATGTAGTAAAAATTCCACTCTTTAATTCTAGACCAAAATCATTAATAAATATTTGGTATTTTCTTCGAATTCTATAAAAATAATTTCTCTTGCTCTCTAAATTTCTCAAAGGATATAAATTGCAAATTCGTGGATTCGTTCGTTTGTTTGATCAATTAACCACACTTTTGGAAATTATGAATCTCTTTGTTATTGTAAAATAAAAAAAATGTCACCTAGAAATGAAATATGTAATAATGACAGAGTTAAAATTTGTACGTTACGAGAAGAGGGATATACTTTAAGAGAAATTGCCCAGACTATGAATGTTTCGCTTTTTGGTGTACAGTATGTATTGCAAAGAAAAAAAGAAACTGGGAATTATGAAGATAGAAAACGAAGTGGTCACCCAAGTTGTACAACACCTCGTGAAGAACGTTGATTATCAAAAGTCTTAGAAATAGAAAACTTACAGCCCAAGATCTAAGTGCAGATATTAACGAAAATAGAACTAACCCGATTTCTAAGACTACAGTTAAAAAAATTTTGAAAAAGGCTGGCCTGAAAGGTTGTGTTTCAAAAAAGAAACCGTTTTTAAAACCTCTTGCAAAGAAAAAGCGCCTTCAATGGGCAAAAACCCATCGTAATTGGACAATGGAGCAATGGCGAAAGGTTAATTATATTAATTTTACACTATAAAAAAAGTTCTAAATTTAGAGCTGATTTCGGTATTAAAATAGAACCAAATTACGATTTAGTGCCAAAATTAGTACTAAATTAGTACCTTTCTATTTACAGTGTAACAAATTTAATCCAATTTTTTACACATTCGAATTTTAACTTTTTATGAAATTATTTAGGTTCTCTGGACAGACGAATCAAAATTCGATCTATTTGGGTCGAAAAGAAGAGTGTATGTTCGAAGTCGTGAAAATGAAAAGTATTTATCCGAATGTGTAACACCAAGTGTCAAACATGGGGGTGGTAACATTATGGTTTGGGGTTCTTTTGGAGGTTCAAAAGTTGGTGATTTAATTGAAGTCAAAGGGATTTTAAATAAAGAGGGATATCATAGCATTTTACAACGACATTTAATACCCTCAGGATTAAGAAATATTGGAAAAGGTTTCGTTTTGCAGCAGGACAACGACCCGAAACATACTTCGAAACTCTGCAAAAATTACATTAAAAAAAAAGAAGTTAGTAGAGTATTAAATGTTATGGTGTGGCCTCCTTATTCGCCAGATCTGTCTCCAATCGAGTTGCTGTGGGACGAATTAGACAGGAAAATTCGATTAGAAAAAATAACGAGCAAACCCCAATTGTGGTCCATTTTACAAAATAAATGGAATGAAATAACGTCTGAACAGCTCGAAAAACTATTAGCCAGAATGCCTCGAATTTGTCAAGCTATAATTAATGCAAAAGGCGGTTATTTTGATGAACAAAAAATCTAGTTGCAATATATTTTTTTAGCCAATTGAATAGACTTATTAATTCTTGCATTTTATTGTAATTAAATAAAATAAATAATTATAATACTAATATTTAAGCTGGTAAATTATTCAATAACTACGAAAAAAACTTACATTAGATAGTTACAATAATTATTATGATTATTACTAATTATCATTATATTATTTATTATTATATTATTTTTCATTATTTTATATTATAATGTTATAATAATAATAATTATTATTATGATTATTATTATTATATTGTATAGTTATAATCTTGTAACAATCAAAGGTTATATATTTTTCCAAAAGTGTGGTTAATTGATCAAACAAATGAACGAATCCAGGAATTTGCAATTTATATCCTTTGAGAAATTTAGAGAGCAAGAGAAATTATTTTTATAGAATTAGAAGAAAATACCCAATATTTGTTTATGATTTTGGTCTAGAATTAAAGAGTGGAATTTTTACTACATATTGATGAACTGACAATTCTCAAAAAAAAATTTTCACCAATTGGCATTGATTTGAACCCAGGAATTAAAAAATGAAATTTTCACAAAAAATGTCTTACTTTAAACAACTATATTTACATGATTAAATTGTTTATATCTTGGCCCATTTGACTCTAAATTTATAAAACTTTAAAATGATCCTAATTTGATAGCTTTTATATCAATTTTTACTGAAATATTTGAGTTTAAAGTGAAGCGAGCATTCAAATGTAGTCAGTCCAAATGTACTGAAATTTTACGACCCGAGTGTATAATTCTACGAGAAAAATGTCTACAGATAGCAATTAATTTAACTAAATTATTAACTCTAAGCCGTTAAATTCAATACCAGATAATTCTACGAAAATAAATACATTTTTTAAAAATTCTACGCAATTAACCACTACAATTCAAAATTCTACACAAATTTAAATTGAATTTTTTTCTTTTTTTCAAAGTCAATTAATAATAACTCTACGCCGTTCAATTCAACACTAAATAATTCTACGCAAATAAACTCTACACGGTAAAACTCAACACAAGTTTGTTTATTTGCGTAGAATTATTTAATGTTGAATTGAACGGCGTAGAATTATTATTAATTGACTTTGAAAAAAAGAAAAAAATTCAATTTAAATTTGTGTAGAATTTTGAATTGTAGTGGTTAATTGCGTAGAATTTTTAATAAATGTGACGCGACACGAGAAAAGGGACCTATCGATAAAAAATCATTTTTGAGTTTCTAGTCGTATTCCATAGATTTTGAGTCGCTCTTTCACGTAAAAAAATCAGAAATTAAAAATCTGAAATAGTTTAATTAATATAAAGCCCGAAAGTTGAACGTGTCCGCGTAAATACACGGGTTTTCTGCTCATGGCGTCACTTTAAACGCCCCCCCTGTAAAATTCTCTTTTGAGGCGATAGGTCCCTTTTCTCGTGTCGCGTCACAAATGTATTTATTAAAATGCATTTATTTTCGTAGAATTATCTAGTATTGAATTTAACGGCGTCGAGTTAATAATTTAATTAAATTAAATAATACAATTGCTATCTGTAGACATTATTCTCGTAGAATTATATTTGTAGAATTTCCTTGTGTAGAGTTTAATCTTCTAAAAATTTATTATAAAAAAGTTAACATTTGTAGAATTATTTTTTGTAGAATTTAATTGCGCAAAATTTTTAAAAAATCTATTTATTAAAAAACATTTATTTTTGTATAATTATCTGGTGTTGCATTTAACTGCGTAGAGTTAACAACTTATAAAGAATAATAAAAAATATATTTGATCATTCGTAGAATTAAACTTTGTAGAATTTATTGGTGTAGTATTTAATCGTGAAGAATTTTAAATAATTAATTAAATTATATTTTATTTAATTAGAATGCCTACGCAACTCTACGAGTTTCATTATGTAGAATTAATTTGCGTAGAATTATTATTACTTGTCTAAATATAAAGTGAGAGTTTTCTCGTGTAGAGTTTACTGTGTTGAATTTTCATTTGTAGAATTTAATTGCGTAGAATCGGTACCGCCCCGCTGATTTACATTATAAATAAAATTATATTTTAAACAAAAATAAGAATAATAATTTATTTAAAAATTAATTAACATTTAATCAGGGTTGGTAAAATTTCCCATAATTATATTATTTTTCTTTCAAAAAAATTAAATTTTCGTAATTACTAAAAAAAAAATTATTTAAAAAAAATTTTCTAAAAAAAATTTGCCAAAAAAATGTTTAAATAATTGTAAACAACAATTATATTCAATATTAATTGTGTTACTTTCCTTTCTAAAAGTTTATTTTACTTAATTTTGTAAACTCAATAAAGTGTTCTTATTTTTATTGTCCTCAAAATATTTAAATTTTAAAAGCTTTCAATATAAGTAATTTGTTTTTTATTTAATATTTATAACCATGATAAACAAATAATTATAAAGTAGTTTTCACAATTTTCATTTGCTTGTGTTCTGTGACAATTTCTCAATCGAAGAACTAGGAAACAACTTTAATTGTTTTGGCATGGAGCTTAGAAAAATGTAAAAGGCACTTTTAAAAAAATTGTTTATTTAAAAATAATTTTTTTAATAATTTGTTAAAAAATGTTTTTTCTAAAATATTTTCTTAAATTGTCTGTAAACAATAAGCATTTCCTGAAAATTTCATTAAATTTCATTCATTTTCCTTAGAGATAACCATTTTCAAAATTTCAATAAAAAATTTTAAAAACCTTGTAAGTCCAAAATTTTTCAAAATCAAATTGAGAATATTTACTGGTATGTATTCCACTTCAAAATTTCGAAGTTTCAACAAAGTCGAAAAACAAGGGTACAACTTTGATTTTTTAGGCATGGAGCTACCCACTTCGAAACCGGTATTAAAATTATATAATGCGAACGCCGAAATAACAGAACTACACACAGACGCGTCATCTGTGGGCCTAGGGACCATACTTTTACAAGTCGATAGAAAAGGTGAAAAAAGGTATGGTATATGCGATGAGCAGAAAAACCAACGAACAAGAAGCAAAATATCATTGTAGTAGATTACAGCTACTTGCTATTTAGAGGGCCTTAAAGCGATTGCGATTGTTATTAATTGCAAAACCCTATACAATTATAACACATGGTCAATGCTTAGTAAACCTTAATGCGCGGATAACACAAAATCCGAAAATAGCGCGCTGGATAAATGAAATTTTAGAATTTAACTTTGAAATAAAACACATGGAAGAGGATAAAATGACACATGTAGGTGCTCATTCACGTGGTCCCGAATTACATTAATAATTCGGAAATAATTGGACGAATTTATTTCGAAATTATTTTTCGAATTTATTTTTCGAATTTATTGAAATTCGAAAAGAAGAAATTTTATTATTCCAACGAAGCGACCCCAAAATTAAAGAAATTATTAGTATTTTACAAAAACCTCAAACCGAAAGAAACAGAGATAAGATAGAGAAAGTTCATGATTTCATCTTAATCCTCATAGCACAAAAACTTCCAGGAAACTTCTAGGAAGTTTCCCATGGCAACCTTCCGAAGTTACCCTTGGTAACTTCCAGGAAATACAGTAATGTCCGCAATTTAGAAGCTTCCCATAGTAACTTCCTGGAAGTTACCGGGAAGTTTCCAAAAATTATTAAAATTTTTTTTACTGAAATTATTAAAACCCCTGAGCAAGAAGACTAGAGACAGAAGGGATTACTCTTCTGTTTTCTCACACACAGCAGTGATTCAGTATTAGTATGGTTCTAAAGGCGAAACTCGATTGCGCCAAATATACCTTTGTAACTCTGCAGATCTCATACAAGCGAACGTTAAATATTTAAATACGTGAAACGCGTTGGTGCGTTGCTGTGCCCACAGAGCACAAAAACTTCCAGAAAACTTCTAGGATGTTTCTTGTGGGAACCTCCAGAAGTTACCCTTGGAAACTTCCTGGTAATTTCCTGGAAGCTTCCCATAGAAACTTTCTAGAAGTTACCAGGAAGTTTCCAAAAATTAATAAAAAAAATTTTTGATGAGGTTATTATTTAAAAAGGTAAAAGCTACTTTTTTTTAAAACGATGCAAAATTTGAATAATTTAAATTTTTTTAAACCTTTTTAAATAATAATTTCCCTAAAAATTTGTAATAATTTTTGGAAACTTTCTGGTAACTTCTAGGAAGTTTGCAGGAAGTTTCTATGGGAAGCTTCCAGGAAATTACCAGGAAGTTACCATGGGAAGCTTCTAACCTGCAGACATTACTGTATTTCCTGGAAATTTCTAGGAAGTTACCAAGGTTAACTTCCGGAGGTTGACACAGGAAACTTACAGAAGTTTCCTGGAAGTTTAAGTGCTAAGTGGGAAAACATGCTCTTTTGTTAAAAAAAGTAATCGAAATAATAAAATTAACGAATTGTGTTATGTACCAAGGGCAATGCGTAAATCAATAGCTATAAGATATCATGATCTGTATAGTCACTTTGGACTAGGTAAAACCTACAACCGAATAAAAGATTTTTATCATTTTCCAAAAATGCGTCTCTATTTAAAACCCCATATTAAAAATTGCTTAGAATGTTTCCTAGCAAAAAAAAATCGACAAAAAGGAGAGAGAACTCCATCCTTTACCCCCAGGGAATCATCCCTTTGATATTGTTCATCGCGACCACTTAGGACCATTTCCCACGTCGATCAAGAAAAATAAATATGTACTCGGGATAATTGACAACCTCACTAAATTTAAATGGCTGGTACCCGTAAAAAGGGTAGATGCGAGAACTACAATTAAAAATATCGAAAACTTTAAATAAACTTGGAGCTCCGAGAAGAATTATTTCCGACAGAGCAACGTGTTTCACCTCGGAGACTTTTCAGAATTTTTGCTTAGAACAAGGAATAACACACACACTTACATCTAGCTGACATCCGCAAGCAAATAATCCATCTAGTAGCGGAACATCAACCAAACTTCAGATGGCTTATAATGGACCAATGGTAGTTATAAAAAAGGAAAATACTGATACATATCGAGTAAAAAAATTAATTATCACAAAGATCAGGATATGTGAGTAACAACGGAAGTGTTGATTTTTATTGTCAAAATTCGTTAGAGAAGATAATTCAATCATGAAAGATGTATTGGCAGAAGCATTGTGTACGGTTATTCCAAGCATTTTATCAGATATATTCTTAATCGTTTCAAAGAAGAAATTGTCAATATTCTCGCCCATGAACCCATCATTTGAAGGAACAAAATCAATCTCAAGAGAATGAAGTTTTCATTCATTGTCTATGAAGTATACCGCAATGCAATTATATCTCTTATGCCCAATAGAAGACCATCCATCTACTGAGAACGAATTTTTTGAAGAATTTTTTTGTAAGAGAGACATTACACTTATCTGCATTTTCGCAAATCGCTTAAAAACCAAAGATCTTTTTTTGTTTCGTAAAGGAATTTCCGCATTAGTATTCAAATGGTGAAATACATTTTGAGTTTCAATATCATTAAAAAAGTAGAAAGGTAAATATTTTAGAGTCATTTAATCAACTATTTTGTCATTAAATATTGTTTGCTCGAAAATCTGTAAATAAATTTATGACTTATTAAGGCATATTTGTATGAAAACTGTAGATATTATAAAAAAGAAAAAGAAAACATTTTTATTATCATAAAACTTAAGATAGTTTAACAAAAACTCTACCCATTAATATGTTTTAAAGAAAACTCAATTTAAATTTTTAGGGCGGCTCCTGGCGGCTAAACTATTTGACCTAGAGAGCTCGAATTTGGTACAGATAAGTATTTTCACATGTAGATTACAGGAAAAATATAGAGAATGTGATTAAAGGTGATGGTCATAGCGTTGTCAAGGAAATAACAAGATTTTTGGCCAAAAATGCACAAAAAGTAACCATTCTCCCCCCCCCTTAACTTCTAAACTATTTAACTTGGAGAGCTAAAATTTAGCATACTGGTGTATTTTAACGCGAATATTACAGGAAAAATATAGAGAACTTGCTATGCCATAATGGCCATAGCGTTGTCAAGGAAAAATTAAAAAAAATTTTTTTTAATTTCCACATTTATTGACCTAAAGAGCTGAAAATTGGTTTTTTATAGTATATTTTTACAGTCTGATCACAAAAAATATATTAAAAATCTAAAAAAAATTTTTTATTCTAATTTTTACATTATTTGATCTAATTAACTAAAAATGGGTTTATTAGTATATTTTTACTGTCTGATCACAAAAAATATATTAAAAAAACTTTTAAAAAATTTTAAAAAATTGGCCAAGTGCGAGTTGCACTCGCACTGAATTGACGGATTCCGTACAAAAATATATAAATAATACTTGTGATATTGTAACAACAATTCATACAAATCTTACACTTTCCCCATTTTATGTTTTCATCTTAGAAATAATCAAATAAAATATGCAGGAGTTTTCAATTCAATTTCCGCCTTTTCGTTTGAAACAAAACATCCTTTTGAACATTAGCGCTGGTCGTAAAAATAATTGTTTCTTGTCCTTCCGAAGGTCTAATCGATGAAATATCCATCTTTTTAAATTACACGTTAAAAAACAACTTCTGGCATTTGCGACAGTAAAAAAACATTTGATACAATTCAAAATTATTTTAAAACGATAATTTCGTCGAAGTTTCAATAAGATAAAATTTTAAGACAAAAGAATTTACGAGAATTTCTGATTGAAAATTTCTCGTTATTACAATAAAAAATTCAAAAAACAGACAATCATCTCGTATCGTTATGCACCATTACAAGAGATTCAGTTTCCATCGGACAGTTTCCATCGCATACATCCATATGTATTATTTCTCGGACTTTCATAGCATGTTCAATTCTATTATGAAGTGCTGATCTGTGCTGTTTTTCATATACTCAACCTTCAAAAAAATCATCATCGTTAATAAAATTTAATACTGATTTTTGTAAAAATACTTTAACATGTTTTTTGTTCTGATGGCGTAAACGATATAGCCATACCTGTAAACTACATGCATTACCAGTTACCGATTTTTTCGTTTTCATTACTCAAATTACAATTTTTTGGGAGCAAAACACGTAAATTGATTTTATAGCGAAGAGGGCCCTAAGGTGGTCACCCATCTTTTGAACGACTGTAGATTTCAAATTGAATTATATATAAAGTTCAATAAGACGGCGTTTGAAGCTTTGTCTTACTACCTAACTTCATATTATAAAGTTTTTTTCATTTCATTAATAAAAAAAAAGTTATGTCACTTTTTTAAAAAAGTTGAAAATTCGACTTTTAAAAAAGTGGCACCAAGGTGGTCACCATACGAAAATTCACAAAAAAAGTTATTAAAAATTTTAAAAAAACGTGTTATTAAGTTGTTTATTTAATATTAATTATTTTTCAGGATCACAGAAATATATTACATATTTTTTTTGCACTTTGTCCTTTCGTCAAAAATGATACTTTTTGTGTATGCATTAGACACGTAAAATTTTGAAAATAATTATTCTATTTCATTATTATTCATCATAAAACTTAAAAATTGATAAAATTTACATTCACAGTGATAAATGTTGATAAATATAGCGATTAAACACATTTTCATAAAAAATCAAAAGTGATCACCTTGTAGCAAAAAAAGTGTCCACCTTAGGGCCAAGACCCAACTTTTTAAACGTTAATGAAAAAATTTTTTAAAGCACAATATTAATTATATTCATTTAGAATATTACTGTACGCTATATAAAGATAATTAAAACGATTTTTACTAATTTAAAATGGTCAATTTCGATGATTTTAACACCCTGAGAAAAAAATTTCTCGATCATTTAAAAACAGAAATTTTACAACGTTCACGTTACAAAGAGACACATACGATTATTTACCTCAAAACTTTACTAAAATCTTTGTCTTCTCAAAAAATAACATTAACAGAAAACATTTTAAGATACTAACTAATATACAAAAATTTTCTTAGGGTGACCACCTTAGGACCATGACCACCTTGGGGCCCACTCCCCAACAAATTACCACTATCAGAGCCCGTTGCTATTACTTTGTTTCCTCCAGTAAAAATACATTGTTTCCCGTTGTTCGCAATTGAAAAATCTATGCTTTTTTAGCAACAACTTTTACCGAAAACAGGTTTCTTTTTAACATTAGTACATACTAAACATCATGTAAAGTACAATCAATCGTCATTTTTTACACGTGTTTGAATTTTTATATTACCTTTACCAAATGCTGGAATTCCATCGCCGTTACACATTTTGATGTTGATTGGTAAATGAAATTCTTCATAGCTGGAAAACCATTCCCGATCATTTGTTATATGATCAGATGCTCCTGAATCGATCACCCAGAAATCGTTGTCTACATCTTTTCTGCTTACAAGGAGGTCTTTCTTTTTTTCTACTTGTTCTCTGATTCTACAATCGCCATTCTGTACGTCTTTTCTTTTAAAACAGTTTCAGCTAAGACGTCCTTTTGCACCACAAGTATAACAACCGAATCAATTGTTTTCTTCGTTTCATCTACAGAATCCCAGGCACTGTGAAAATGATTAAATTTACTTGATAGTATTGAAAGAATGCGCGATAGAAGCATTGAATCCGTAACTTTACTTCCAAGATTTTTCATTTTTTCTATCTTTTGAGACCTTTTTAACTTGTTTTCGTAGATTTCTTCATTTTCTGTTGGACAGACTAATTCTCCTTCATATACGTCAAGCATATCGTCATTATTCTCCAACAAAGTACGAATAACAAAACGCCATTGTGTCTAAGTGTCCTTGTCACGCAATTTTTCAACTTTAAGACCCGAAGATTCCATTTTTCTCAGATTGTAAGTCTGTTATGCACAAATCATTATCACAATCACTTATACACTGTGTTATACTAAGCCGATAACCTGTTGAGGTTTTGAGTGGAAATAAAAACAGTGTAATTATAAATGTGATAAAAAGTATATTTTTATAATAGATAAAAGTATGCGAGTATACGCACAAACAAGTCCTTCTCTTAGGACTGTACTTAAAGCAACTAAACAGTCAAATTTGTACAGACAAGATCCTACCCTAAAAGATACCTAAATGTCCAAAAAGGGGACACAATTGCATTTACCTAATCAGAAGCGTAATTACTTTTATTTCATCCTGACCATTTTACTCATCCTAAAACTATTGTCGCACTTATCTGCAAAATTTTCTAATGATAGAATATTATAATACATGTAATAAAACTAAAACATGAGTATTTTAACAATGACGAAGGTTCAAAGTAATCTATGTGTTAATTTACATTGTTTGCAACAATTTAAATAAATTGAATTATGCATTATTAATTGCCCGGTAGTTATACTAGACTAATTTAAATTGATTTCTATCATATATAATAGAAAAATAAAACAATAAACTTGATTTTTTTGAAAAATATTGTAATTTGTTTACTTTTTGAGTAACAAGAAAAAATAAACAATTAAGAATTCAAAAATCGACTATGATGGATCTCGTAGTAAAATTAGACCAAGAACATCAACTTCCGATAATATTTGTAGGTTCTAGACCATTTTCAGATAAACAGAACTCTTGAACTTTGTAAATAATAGTGTGGTATTATTTTGTTTTTTTAAAAAGCCATAATTTAAATAATTTAAAAAAAATTTATTTATGAGCTATCATATGTGTCCACAAAGGTAATGCTAATAACCCTTTAAATGCTTTTGATGATTATAATAATAATTTAAAATTTACCATTGAATTCGAGAATAATAATCGCATTAGTTTTTTGGACACCCTTCTTATGAGATAAACAAGTTCTATTGTAACGAATTGGTATCATAAAGATATTTTTTCTCGTAGATATGTAAACTATAATTCTAATGTATCCCCTAAGGATAAAATCTCAATCATTTATGGTTTGATAGACAGTCCCTGCCAATGTGGAACTTGTTACATTGGTGAGACTAGTAGATATATAAAAAGTAGATTAAGCGAACATAAGAGGTATTGCAATAATGATAATAGAAGATCGTCTCTGGTAACACATGCTCATGAGAATGATCATTTTTTTAGTTTTGAATCCACAAATATTATTTGTAGTGAGCGAATTTACAGACGCAGGTTTAAAGAAATGTTTAACATTCTTAAAGTCCAAAACTCTGTTAATAAGCAAACTGACAAAATTCTAAACACTAATTAAAATTTTTTAATTAGTTAATTTTTTTTATATTTAAATTTTCTTTATTTCATTTTTTAAACTTACTGATTAAGCAGTTTTCTTCATTATTATACTCCGAATCTGCTTTATCCTCATATGGCATTTAAAAAATATTTTTTATACGTTAAAGAGCAGATATGCTTACAGGTTTTGTTAAATTTTTAAACGTTTTTGTTTTTATAATCAAGAACAAAGTGTTCTTGATTAGTTTATTTTTTTATGATTATATTATAGTTTTTTGTTTTTTACCCCACACAGAAGAGATATTGAGGAAGGGAGAACACAAACAAAAAATCGACACTTTAAATTTCACTTATTAAATCTTGTCACTCTTTAGGGATTTATTTTTGAACTTGAGAAGAGAGGAGAGATTTTCCACTCGATGATTCACAACACTTACCTACCGGCAACCGAAAATGGCGGCGCCCTATAGACTTGCCATGCAGTCGGCATTCAAAGTTGGTGGACGGTCTCGTCCGAAATGGTTGACGTTGAAAGTGCTGGCTCGTGACCACTATCCTTTAATTTTGTTAAGAAGTTCTTGGTACTCCTTTTTTTCTTTTCTTATTTATGAAATGTTACACGACTCGCGGCATAACCGGATAGTTACTATCGGCACCCAGGCACGAACGGATGAAATTGTGTCACTTGGCTTCCTGCTACGGTCCTCAATATGGGTCATGCGCATTATGGTTCGCCCCTGCGGCATGATTATTATCCAAACATTGGTGTAAATGATCGCCTCTGATTCACAGGATAATCGTCGCCTTGACAATAGTTGCAAACTTCCGTTAGCAGACATCATTATTTCTTTTTCTTTTACAACTTAGCATTAATTAATTTAGACTCGATACCGTGGCATATTGACTTCGTCCAGTATGAAACCCAATGCCGCTGTAGGCGTGGTCCTCAAGGTGCCTAGGAAATTATTCTCTAAATCCAAGTTAATTTATATAATTTTGAAGCTTACGATTTCTACTAACAAAATAAAAAATAATTTTTTATTTATCTGTTTTAGTTTTACTTAGGGAAAATTTTTAATACACATATACCAAATTTCAAAATCACAATTTTCCAGGGTAAATACGCTTACCCCTCAAGGTAAACCCGATCACTTGATTTTTTTAAGAATTTAAGATAATCCCGACAGTTTTATTTTGTATATATTAAATTTCTCCTTATTTCTGTCTTCAGTATGATTTATTAATGATAAGTTAGACTTCTATAAACAATAAATATAGGTTTATTAAATAATAAGTATAGGTTTCATGAAATGCTACTGTGAATTTAAACAATATTTTATTAAGAGAAAATTAAAATATAGTTACAATTTTTGATGTAACAAGTTATAGATTTTATTATTGATAAAATATAACAAATGAAATTCGAAATTTTTAATTTAAAAATGAACAATGACAAAACGTGAACTGAATGAAGACAACAAACTTAGATTTATGTCATTTTTAGACATAAAAGACAGCGACAAATTTTGATTATTTGTTTGCGTTGTTTGTTATAACCTAATAATCACTAATAATGACTAATATAGACATGATTCTGCTCAATGTTGCTAACAAATATTGATAGTTCGGCGCCATCTGTTGAAAAAAACCACAAATTGCAAAATGCGGGACATTCAAAATGTTAAATATACAAATAATTACCCAATAATTCAATAATATTGTTAGAAAATAAATATTATTTATCTTATAATAAATATTTTTAATATTAAAAATTTTAAGATCCCAAAAAAAAAGAAATACTGTTTATACTGATTCGTCTTCCTACAAAAAATTTAATAAGTGAGCGGCTTTACCCTGAATGTATTTTTCAAATTTTAGAATAAATTTAAATAAATCTTTTTGAAATCAAACAAAACTACACATATATTTAAAAAAAGGACATCCAATAGCATAAAAAAAAATTTGTCAAATAAATTAAATCTTAAAAATAATATTCTAAAAACTTAAAAATCCGAAGATCATTTTTATTTTTTTGCACTTCTAAAAACAATTGACCGCCTCAGATTCTATGACAAATTCATGAAACTAAACGAAAGTTCGTTAACATTAGTTGTATGTTAAGTACTATTCACAGTACAAATAACTCCATCTTAAGTTGAGTTTATGGAGTCAAATCGCTAGTGAGCGGGTTTACCTCAGTCTCCCCTACCCCTAAAAACCATTGCTTGGAGTTGGTCCAGTTTCTCTTTGACCGTGATCAATTGAGTCCTAGACCACCAAATCACTACCGTGTGAAGAAACCTGGGTTTTAGAATCATCTTATAG
This sequence comes from Leptopilina drosophilae, assembly GCA_032873175.1. NCBI lineage: Eukaryota > Metazoa > Arthropoda > Insecta > Hymenoptera > Figitidae > Leptopilina > Leptopilina drosophilae. The sequence continues at coordinate 30,004,256 of CM065484.1, forward strand.
AGCCAAATGACTATATTGGGTCTTAGTCCCCATGATGACCCTGTCGCCCTTCTACTTGCCCAGAACGCAGTACAGAAAGTCTAATCTGAATGCACCAATTCTTGACAATCTTGAGTGCACTTTCCATAAGCTCTAAAAGGGTCTCAATTGAGTGCCCTCTTATAATTGTAAGGAAATCATCAGCATAGCTTTGCGTATAATATCCCTGGTTATTGAGTTTCCTAATCAACTCATCTTCCACTAAGCACCACAATAGAAGAGAGAAAACTCCTCCTTGTGGGCATCCTTTTGAGGATGCATGCTGTCGATCCATTTAATTAGTGGCTCGGGCATGCCTCAGTTTCTGGCTGCCCTGCTCTAGCTTCGCTAGAGGTGTTGGAGAAGGCACCCTTAATATCAAGAAAGGTACCCACCGCATAACCCCCCTGCCAATTTGCTCCTCTATTCTACCTACTGCAGAGTGGAGGGCTGATTCTACTGAGAAACCTGCTCTATACGCATGTTGTCCCGAGTGCAAGACATTCTTGTCTGATAAAATTATCCACCAGTTTTTCTAACGCCTTTAATATAAAGGAGGTTAGACTAATTGGTCTGAAGTCCTTTACAGGATATATACCGTCCCCCCTGAGGCTTTGAAAGGTTTGACAGAGCCTATTGCCCAATCAATACCCTCCGGAGTCACAACTCTAGCTGCAAGTTTCCAGTGTTCCCGGTTTCTTCGGGATCTACTTGGTCCCCCGCCAAAGTCATGTAACGTTCTCTCCTCAAAGTCCGGGAAGTTAGCTTCCATCAGATATTTTAAGCAGTTTTTTTATCCTGAGCATATTGCCCATTAGATAACTTAATGGTAGATAGCTTTGCCAAAGGGTCTTTAGCCAGAACTTTATGGAGTCTTGATGCTTCAGGTGCTCTTTCGATTCCTTCGAAAAAGCTCCTCCAGCTAACACCCCGTGCTTTATCTACCTCTTTCTTATAAGAATTACGGACTGCATGGTAATAATCCCATGCTTGCTGATTCTTACGTTTCTTGGTTTTATTAAAAAGCTTTCTTACTGTTTGCCTGTAATCCTCTAAACAGGAGCTCAACCACGTCTTACTCCAGTTGGTATCCACCTTTTTGGCTACATAGTTTCTCTCAAAGTAGCCGACAACCGAATCTCGCAGATATTCTGCTGCGAGTTCTAACTCTGCGTACGTTCCTACGAGGTGGGGAAGTGACCCATGGAGGCCTTAAGGTCCTCAGTAAATGAGTTCCAATTAGTACTCCTAGGGTCACGTCTCAACTTATGTTCCCGATCTTTCTATTTCAGTTTGAATGTGATAAGTCTGTGGTCCGAGAGTGAATCTTCGTCAGATACTCTCTAGTCCCTCACACCACCCCACACAGACTTGGAGCAGATCGTAATATCCAATACCTCCTTCTTATTAACAGTAACGAAGGTTGGCTCATTTCCCTGATTTAAAATTTCTAAATCTGTATCTATCAGAAAATCTAGTATATTTTTGCCCCTGTCGTTAATCTCAGTGCTACCCGAAACTACATGGTGTGCATTGGCATCACAACCTATTATCAAAGGGAGACTCTGCTGTTAACAATATTCTACCAACTTTTTCACCTCTTTTGGTGACGCAGGTTCTCCCTCCGAACCCGGAAAATAAGCGGAAGCTACTATAATCTCCCTTTTAACTCCGTTCGCCTCTGAATACTTAGCCTTTACAACAGCCAAGTCTCTAGTTGTTAATTCCAACAAAGGGAAAGCGTCTAGACCTTTATAGATCAGACACGCCCTTGGAACCAGTTCATGTGGTGAGCAAACTAGCTCTCCGCATCCATTTAGACCTCTGATTCTCCCCTTCAAAACCCAAGGTTCTTAAACAAAGTCTGTCCCTGGCCTCGGCACTCTTAGAGTGATTTGGCCAAATCCAAAGCACAGTTTACACTGCCGAGCCTGGAGAACCCCTATGTCGCCTATTCAGCCATTCCCTAGAATCAGAATCTAGGCACTCTACGAAGACAGTTCCTCTGGTGAGCCGAACTTCCACGAAACAAGGATATGGTCCTGCTTCGTCCCCTTCAATCTCCCCATGGATAGTTATCCTCAGCTGGTCGAGATGCTCTGTTTTCATCACAACCCTGGGATAGCTTTCCGCAATGATCGCCCCAGAAAGTGACGATCTTGCAATCTGCGAAAAAGATGCGGTCCTCACATGTGGTCCCCTCAACCTTTTCTTTGGCATAATCTGTTTTAGGGGAAGCCTCCTCCGAGTCCTGCCGCCTTTTAGACGTCAAAGCCCCAGACGAGACCCCTCCGCTCCCAGAAGCACTCTGAGAAGTGCCATCGAAGTTCGATCCGGTCCTCTGAGAGTCCCTGGCTCGAGCTCGCCTTCTTCTTCTCTTTTCAGCTCCACTTGGTCTCTCATCTCCAAGGGCAAGATCTTCCAAGTGTTGCCGAACCCTGTCCACCTGTTGCACGGTTGAGTCCCCTATGGTCCTCTCACCACCAGTAATTAACAATAATAATAATAATAATTTGTTTAAACAAATATAAATTAAAAAATTGCACAGTATTCTTACGAATTTATAGCCTGATATTCTCCAAAAAGAAAAATCGAATTCGGTTAAAATTTACGACTTTGAGGTGACTCTGAACGTTAGTTTGTATGTAGAGTATAGTCGGAAAATACGCTCTTTACAGTTGGGCGCAATGACAATAAATTCAATATCTCCTAAAGATTCAGACTCTCCATCGATTTTCTTTTTGGAAAATATTTGTCAAATAAATGGGAATCGAATCATTATTATTATTAAAGAAAAATAAAAATGTCACTTTTAAAAAAATTGTTCACTTAAAATTTTTTTTAATAATTTGTTTTAAGGAAAAATTTTTTCTAAAATATTTTCTTAAATTGTCTGTAAACAATAAGCTTTCCCTAAAAATTTCATTAAATTTAATTCATTTTTCTTAGAGATATACCATTTTCAAAATTAAAAAAAAAATTAATAACCTCGTAAATCCAAAATTTTTCAAAATCGAATTGAGGCTTTTTACTGGCATGTATTCCACTTCAAAATTTTAAAGTTTTAACAAAATCAATGAACAAGGGTACAACTGTGATTTTGTAGGCATGGAGCTACCCAAGTTAGTTTTTCCTTTAAAGTTTCAAATGCTGTCTTTTGAGTTTCAGACCAAATAAAAGCCATGTTATTTTTCAATAGATCAGTTATGGGAGCAGGTATTTTTGCAAAATTGACTATGAATCTTCAAAAGAAACTAGGTAGTCCCATAAATCTTCTAATTTCGTGTGTTAGTGGGTTTGGGAAAATCTTCGATTGCTTTTATGTTCATCTCTCCCGGCTGTAGTCCTCCCTCACCTAAAGTGTAACCTAAGTATTTAACTACCCTCATCCCAATTTGACTTTTTTTAAAAATCAAGGTAAGCTTTGCCTTTTTTAATAATTTAAGTACAAATTCTAAGTTAACCATTAACTCATCCCAATTTTTACCACACAAGTATAATCAAAGAAGGTGAAAGCTATACCCTTTTTTCTTGCAATGCCAAATGTTTTATCAATTACTTTAGCAAAATAGATCAGAGCGTTTTTTAAACCAAAAATGGCTGGCTTAAATTGTCGTTTGTGTTTCGGTTATGAAGGCAGTTTTTTCTTTAACACTATTTTCTAATGGAATGTGTAAACAGCCCGAGTGTAAATCAAAGATTACGAATATTTTTGCATCCGACAATTTCTCTAACAGGTCTTCGAAGTTAAGAAAAGGGAAGTTATAATCTTTTTTTATTTTATTTAACCGTCTATAGTCAGGAATAGGTCTAGGCGCTCCATCTTTTTTCTTTTAAGGAAAATAGGACCAATAAATTGAGCATCTATTTCAGTAATTATTCCCGCTTTTTTATTTAGTAATAATTTTATCTAGTCCATCCCGATCATTTGTATTTAGTCTATATGGTTTAGATTGGAAGGGTTCCGCGCCGTCTTTTAATTGTACGTCCATTTTTAAAACGCCTGTACATTTGAGTTCGAAAATATTTTCCGCCATACAGTCTCTATAATTGTTTAATATAATTGTCAGTTGTTCTTTTTGATTAGAAGTGATTTTAGGATCAGTTCTAATTTCGGATGGGTTTATCGATTTTTTTTCTCTGTAATACATGAATCCCCCAATTTTCCGTCCCTCCTTAATTTGAATTTTCTTTTCTCCAAGACCGATAATATAAAGTTTTCATTGTTAGATTGTACATTAATGAAATTTATACTATTTGCATTTGCATAGACATTTTCTTCGGAATAGATTTTATTTTTTAAATCATTATTTTCAAATAGGCTAGGATCTATATTTTTAAAGATCAATTTATGGCCCACCCGTTCATAAGTAATATCTAGAGCTTCTGTATACGAACATTTCAAAATGACATCATATGTTTGTGCGGTATCAGGGACTGCTTTGAATGTAATTGTTTTAGGTTTTAAAATGATAAACAGCAAGATACTTTTAATACATTAAAAGATGCACTTTGTGATGAACCACTTTTAAAAAGACCAGACTTTTCTCAACCATTTATACTAACAACGGACGCTTCAGGTTTTGCAATTGGAGGAATTTTATCACAAGGAGTGATTGGTAAAGATCAACCAGTCGCTTATACGTCACGAAGTTTAAATGAATGTGAAAGAAAATATTTTACTAATGAAAAAGAAGCATTGACAATTATATATAGTGTGCAACATTTTCGACCGTACTTTTATGGAAGAAAATTTACTTTAGTTACCGATCAAAAACCGCTTGTTTGGTTTCAAAATTCTAAATATCCCTGTTTAACAGTAACAAGATGGAAATTGAAATTAGTCGAATATGATTTTAATGTAGTCTACAAAGCAGGAAAAACAAATGTTAATGCAGATGCCTTGTCCAGAAATCCAGGTGAAGACATTATCAAAGAAAATGTTCAAGGAATAAAAGAAGAAAATTTGAAGGAAAATTCAAAAAAATATAATGAAATGTGTGCAAGAAAAAATTAAAGAATATATACATTGTGTAACAAATGAAAATAAATATTACAAGAAATCGGAGATAATAAGAAGTCTCTATGATATTGAAAAAATAATTATGAACAATGAAAGTTGGAAAAATCGGTGATATCAAGAAGTCTCCAATCTATAAAAAAATATTTAAGGACAATGAATCCTATTTCAATTTGGAAATAAGAAAAAGTCTCCTTTGTATTGAAAAAATAATTAATGAATGTTACATGAATTTGGAGATATGGAAAAGTCATCCATTTACTGGAATAATATTTAAGGACAATGAATCCTACACGAGTTCGGAGATAATAAGAATTCTCCAAGATATTAAGAAAAAATTATTGTACAAGTAATGAAACTTGTAACGTTATTACCAGAAATCAAAGAAAAATGCAAGAAAATGATAATCAAGAAAAGAAAAATGAAGAAATATATGAAAATGAAGAAATAAAAGTACACAAAACAAAGAAACGAGGTAGACCGAAAAAACAAAGCACACGCATAAATACCATCTTATCAAGGAAGAGAAGGGGAAGACCAAAAATGTAAATAATACAAAAAATCAAAGAAAAAAAATGGTATAATAAAGTTATTCCTGATAAAATTGAATCAGATCCTGAGTACATTTAACAAAAGAAAAAATTTAAAAAAATGAAGAAATTGATCAAGGCTACAAAAATTCTAATTGTGAAGAATCATCTGGTGAAGAAGATAACCTAATGGAAAATGAAAATTGTGACCATTTAAATATAAATAAAAAAAAATTTATTGTCTGTAGAGACTAATTACCAATGCGCAGGGACAATCTAACCTAATTTCTTTCAGTCAATGGAGATCCTAGAGATAATGGCTCAAGATCATTAGCGAGACGCGAAAAATTACTAAATTTTGGTAAACTTCAATTAGGCATAGAAGAAAAAATAATAAGAGGTATATATTACCATATTGATCTCCCTATAGAAGATGAAATAAGAGAAAATTTATTTGACACAATAAAGAGAATGAATGAAAATTTTTTTTTCAATGAAAAATTTATGTGAAAAATTAAAAATGAAAAGTATTAGTATTGCAAAGACAGCCCAAATAAATAACGTAACTTGGGACGAAATCTTATCAATGATAAAATCAACTTTTTAAAATTCATTTGTAAAAATTGTTGTTTGTAATGGATATACAAAACATCCTACTAAAGAAGAATATATGCAATTAATCGAGAAAGCTGATTCAAGCTCAGTTGGAGGACATAAAGGTGTAACAACAACATATGTAAGAATACGTCAAAATTATTATTGGGAAAATATGAAAAATAATATTCAAAAATATATTAAAAATTGCCTCCAATGTCAATTAAAGAAATTAGTTAGAGTAAAAACAAAAGACCCAATGATTATAACTGATACACCAAGAACAGCCTTTGAAAAAATAGCAATGGACATTGTTGGACCATTACCGAAAACAAAAAGCGAAAGTGAATATATATTGACAATACAAGATAATTTAAATAAATATTCATTAGCCATTGCACTTCCCAATCATCAAGCAAGTACAATAGCTAATGCTTTTATTCAAAAATTTATTTGCATTTCTGGTTCACCTAAAGGAGTATTAACAGATCAAGGAACATACTTTTTAAGTAATATAATGAGAAGATTATCAAAATGATTTAAAATTTGACAATTTAAAACAACTGCTTTTAACCCTCATTCTAATAGTTCAATTGAAAGATCTCATCATGTTTTAGGAGAATATTTAAAACAATTTACAAATAAAAATGAAGAATGGGACGATTGGTTATAATTAGCCATGTTCTTATATAATACAAGTATTCATGAAGGCACCAAGTGCACACCATACGAGTTAATTTTTGGAAAATTAGCACGATTACCATCGAGCGATCCATCACTGGAACATGAAGAATTGGAAACTTACGACCAATATTTAACAGATTTAATAACGAGACTTCATGATATGAGAAACATTTCTCGAGAAAATTTAATTTTAGCACAAAAAGTCAAAAGTCTATTACGACAGAAATTGTAATCCACAAAATCTTAAACTTGGTGATGAGGTATTTCTACTACATATGGAGAAAAGATCTATAAATTTGCTAATCAATATACAGGTGCACATAAAATACTAGAAATTTTAAACAAAGGAAACGTTAAAATACAAGTTAAAAATAAACAAAAAATAGTACATACAAACGGACTTAAACTTTCCCGAATTAGACAAGAAGAATAATACAATGTATTTAATAATAAAAGCTTTCTACTAAAATAAGTATAATGTATTTCCAGATAGTGGAAACTGGAATGAAGAAAACACTTCTTCACGAGATTTCTCGTTCTGTTAGAGCGACTTCTCGCTCGAATGCAACACTAGTGGTATGTTTTCACACACATCAGCTGTTAGTAATGGACAAGGAATATATATATTCATGAAGTATCTTATAATGTTTGTAATACAATACATGTGACAAGACTTTTCTCGCCTACTACTAATAAAAAACTTGCTGAATTAAAAGTAAATACTAGGGGAGAATGGGGAGTTATGAAGCACGCTTTGTTTATGAGTTGTAACTTCAAAAAGAAATTTTTATTTCAAATTTTCTCCACTTGAATCTCTAGAGGGTCTTCAAATATGCTTACTGGTTGAAGAATTTGCATGAAATAAAATAAAATCGACAATTTTTTTCAGTTGGACTAAAAAGCTGCTTTTTCAAGTTTTTAAAAATCATGGGGAGTTGTGAAGCACTACTAAAAATCGCCAAAAATTATATTTTTTGGTAAATATTCTTTATTGCGATTTTGCATAAATCGTTTTAAATTTCGAGAACCTAATCATTGCTGGGTATTATATGGGTGAACTTATCTTTTTGATTTGTTCGCGAATTTTGTAAGAATTCTGCAAAATGGAGCACACAAAAAAACTTTATAAACGAAAAATTGAACACATTGTCTTGAAAGATATGCAAAATATCTTCTATCGGAATGAATCCAATTACAAAACGAAGATATTAGGTGAAAAAATATTCAGAGTAAGTGACATCTATCAAAACAATTACTATGCGAGATCTATGGCCGTGCTTCACAACTCCCCATGCTTCATAACTCCCCATTCTCCCCTACTAATTATCGCAGTATAACTTTAGCTGGATTAATAGACCAAGATGGAGATTGTCACGGAGAAACTTATAGTGACGTTTATGGTTCATGGAAAGATGTAATAGTTCAAGCATCATATGAAATAACATTACAGAAATACTTTGCAACTGTGAATTTAGACACAAACAAAATCCACTTACAATCAGCAACAGTTTGTAGTCTGTCCGAATTAAAATGTATTGATAGAGAAAATGGAAATACATTTTGGAATCCAATACCGGAAGATGTGTGCAATCTTAAAAAATATACAGTAGTTTTTGAAGGAATAGCAAATAAAACATATGAAAAAAATAATAAAGACCAAAATAAAGAAACATTATATTCCTTAGTAAGACGAGATATAACGTTTGCTTTAGCAGAAAAGTCTAGAGAAGAGACTTGTAGTTATGTTTATATAAGAAAAGACTTCCTCTTGCTACTTAAGCACCTGATTTATTTGCATTTCACTTAATGAAAAAAGAAGGTTATATGTCTGTTTTAGCGGGTAAAGTTATTCATATGATTAAATGCATACCAGTAGAAATTAATTTAAGGGAAATAAAAGAGTGCTACATGCAATTACCAGTTACAAAAGATAATAAAACATATTTTTAACACCCATAACTCATGCCTTGACTAATGTTAGAACACCGGTCGAATGCAACATACTCTTACTATGAATGTTTCCGATAGGGAACTCTTGGCTCCAAATATTGACTAAATTAGTAACAGTAGCACAACCTGCAATATTAAAGCCAGACAAAAGAGAAACCTGAAAGTATAATATTCCACCATATCTAGCTACAGGTAGGCTGTATTCACAAACCGACTTAGAAAAATTAAAAAATCATATTATGTTACCAGCTGAAAAGCCTATAATTTTAAACACACTAGCAATGGGGACAATGGGTTAAACTATGCAAAACCCAGGTTTTGAATTTTCAAACGTATTAGACAAAGAAACAATAAAGAAAATAACGGAATCAGTATGGGGAAAAATCTGGATAACATTTACTAGTTTCGGAACCATAAGCGCAGAATTTATAGGGATAATAATATCAATAAAGACAATTAAATTTATTGCTGATACCTTTATTCATGGTTACGCTTTATGGGTGATTCTCCAGAAATACACCTTTTTGTGAGTTAAAAAAAGAAAAGAAAAAAAATTATTATTTATGGATTAATGCAGTCAATTATATTAAGCTTTCAAAAATCTACCACCTCTATAGCATGATCATGCTAACTTTTAGCTTTTAAAGTATATATTTTAAATTAAAATTTACAAAAAAATTAAGAGGTTAAAATTTGGCGCCGGCGTTTTTTTATATATATTTTTCTATTTACAAAAAATTATTTAATAAATATAATTTATTAATATTATCCATAAATTTTACAGATTTTGAAATAATTACAGTTATCAAAAATCTCTTTTAACAATTGTCAAAAATTATTTTTCATACATTTTAGGCTCACTTTTCACTGGCAGTTTGTGAACAATCAACATTCACATCAATATTTCTAATTTTTATTAAAAGAAGTGAGAGGAATGACGGGCGAAAGGAATGACAATTTCAACATTTTTTAATTTTATTTAATTGACAAATAATTTTCCTCCAGCTTAGAATGCCCTATCATGTTTATAAAGGATGACTTTATGTGAAAAAAATTTGCTATAAATTTATATATTTTAATATTGTTTTTATTAGAGGTGAGAGGAATGACGCTTTAGGTTGTGAATCTCTGCTTATGTCTCAATTTTAATTTTTTTAACGCAAAATAATTACATTTTTCAAAAAGTAACTTACGAAATTAATATTAGAGATGTTATTTTAAATATTGATCACAATAATTAATCAATATCTCTACCCACAGCAAAAATATTGGATAATTTTCAACGAGTGAGAGGAATGACGCGGTACTATATGACAAATTTCATTTTCTATATTTAAAAAAACTACAAGACATATTTTATTCATATTTTAGAAAATTATTCTTAAATATAATAACATTTAGAAAAATTGATAAAGTACCTATTTTCATGTTTTAAATAATTGTTTTACGTATTGAAAAAATGAAAAGCACTTAGATGACAGGTTAGAAAATCGATTTTGAGGTGGTAAAATAATTTAAAAATGTATTAAACAATAAAATTTTACAACTTTTTCGTGCAGAACATTTAGAAAAAGTGATAAAATAGGGAAATATGACTTGGTATTTTCTAAAATAAATATAATTATTTAGAAAATCTTGACTACATGCAAAATGAGGTTTTTTGGAGAATCACCCTTATATGTATAGTGTTTCTGGCCGGTACCTACACCTTATAGGCTCCATGTGGGATTTAGTAACTAACGTACTATTACATTTAGGAACGGCTCATAAACACCACCAACATCATAAACCACTAACTCATCAAACATCTGAACAAAAGAAGAAGCCTCAGCACCTACAGAAGAAATTGAACTACTAGAGAAAAGAGATTGTATCCTCCATTAAATCATATTCAAAATCATTCAAATACCTACAGATTATAAAATGGCAGCCTTCTTTTTAAATATGTTAAATTCATTGATAAAGGGAAAAAACAAATAAAAAACTCTACATTGAGTCAAATTATCAAGCACCAGCAAACGCGATTTATCAACTCTAATGTGTTACAGAGATAGAATATAAAAATTTTATTATTTGTAGTACAAGTGATAGTCTAGATCTATCAAAAGAAAATGCTGCATTCCGCATAATTAAAAAATTAACAAATGGTGAAGATTCACTTTTTAGTAATGTAACTCTGGCATTTAAAATTAAAGTTATTCAAAAGTTAAACGATTATTGTTATAGTCACGTAAAAAGAAATTACAAATTAGGTAGTTATTTGTACAGTAGGGAAAATAAAAAAATCAGGCAGAGAAGCAGGCGCAACGCGCCTACATCATAGGGTTTCGTGGCCTAAAATGACAAAAATGATGATAATGATAATGAATGAACAAAAAAATTAAATAATAATTTATTTAGAAATTGTTTTTTTAAATTAATTGTTTTAAAATTTTAATGAAGTAATTGGTATACCATAGCAACGGTTGTTATGGCAAACATGAACATAGCAACGGTTGCCATAGCAACGGCTGTTCTGACAACCATTAACATAGCAACGGTTGCCATGGCAACGGCTGTTATGACAACCATTAACATAGCAACGGTTGCCATGACAACGATTGTTAAGACGTAAGACTTAGGACTTAAGACCTTCTTATACCGAAGTTGCTATGGCAACGGTTGTTAAGACGTAAGACTTAAGACTTAGGACTTAAGACCTTCTTATACCGAAGTTAAGTCTTAAGTCTTAGGACATAAGAACTTAAGACTTAGTACTGAATATTTAAGACTTAAGACTTAGGACTTAAGACTGAATACTTAAGACGTAAAAACTACGGACGGACACCGAAGTCTCGCTATAAGGGTTTTGGCCCTTGGCCACGAAACCCTAAAAATCAACACTAGCCGACAATTCAATGACAGCAAAAGCAATAGCAGCATTAAAAATTTAAGCAATTTTACACAATATAGATAATTATAATAATTCTTTAGGAGAAATAATAACTAAATCTTTTACAAATATGACAATCATGAATTAAAAAAAAGGATTCTTTTAAAAAAAAAGTATGAATAGAAGCATTAGATTCTTTTAGAAACACAAATCTTCCTTCCACGTTGAAAACATATGAAAGAGAAGAAAAGAAAAGTTTTAAAAAATGTAATTTTTGCAGACTTCGCAAAAGTAACATTTATCATAAGTTATAAAAAATAATACTTAATTCTGTTTCAGGAATAGAGTTTAAGAATAAAATGATCATATTAATTTTTGCCATTTTAATAGGTGTTTAATTATTGGTGAAGTGAAATGTTCTAAGACAATGTTTGGGTTGAATGCAACTTTTTGAAATTGTATCTACGTTGACCGCTTCACAGTGGTCCAAATCGACAAAAACGTGGTCAAAAGTCTAAAAAGAGCTTAAATCATTCTAAAAATCGTTACACGGGGGTTTTTGAGGTCACTGATTTCGAATTTGGTATTATTTTTTTCAAAAATAAAATGGCGGATCCAATATGGCGGACATGAAATGCATAAAGTGCTTGAATCTTTCTAGAAATTGTTGCTCGGGGGTTTTTGAGGTCATTGATTTCGAATTTGATATTATTTTTCACAAAAACAAATTGTCGGATCCAATATCGCGGACATGAATAGAAAAAAGTGCTTAAATCTTTCTAGAAATTGTTACTCGGGGGTTTTTGAAGTTACTTATTTCGAATTTGATATAATTTTTTTCAAATACAAACTGTCGAATCCAATATGACGGACATGAAAAGCAAAAAATAATTTAATTTAAATAAAAATTATTTCTTAATTTTTTTATAATCTCATATATTAATAAACTTCACAACTACAAGTAAACGGATACATTAAACGGTTTTAAACTCTCAAAAACATAAAAATATTTTATTACTTTGCAATTATTGCTAATACTACATACTGTCCGAGTCTGAATCATCAGAATTAGAACTTTTAGGATCAACGTTTTCAATTGAAGTTACTTTTAATAATTCTCTAGATTTCAGGAACAAATTTTTAGTATTTTTTGCTGGTAATTTTCGCAAACTTGTTATTAAAGAAATTAAAATGCACTAGAAGTCTGTAAAAAACATCTTCCATTGTTTTCTGACGGCTACTCTTTCGAGAAAATTTTTTGCGAAATTTTTTGATGAACTTATTGCACGATTCTTAAGCTTCTTCACTCATTTGGCCTATGGGTAACATTAATGATTCAATGATTCTTGAACCATGAATCAAAATCTTGTGTACGCTTGTTGGCATATAGTACCAAGGGTACAATTCTACAAACCTGCGTGCCGTCTCAAGTGCAAACTCTTCAAATTTTTGTACATCGACTTCATAACCACATGTTATTGTTTTCAGAATTGTGTGAAATCGTACAGTTAGGTCCTCATCAATACCGGTGATTGCTGCTAAAACTTTCGAATTTTCAAAAAACCTGCGTGCAGTGTTGCCGTCGTTAATGCTGCCATATCCCGGTTTTGGAAAATCGACTAGAAGATCTAATTGGATGCGAAAAGCTTTTTGTATACTTGCTTTTCGCTCTTGAATTCTTTCTTGTAAATCTTTTCGGCCTCTCCAAGTCTTGACCTCTAATTTATATAAAACGTGTAACAGGCATTCAAAAAATCGTATCCACGCATGTAGTAAACTGATTCCAAACTCTAAATGTTCTTCATTGATTTCTTTTAGCAATACGAATTCAATATTATTGAAATCTTTTCAAGTGCAATTGCAAAGGAAGCAACGTTGAGCCGACGAAGTGTGAGACAACGAGTTGCACACCTTCCCATCGACCATAGTCAACGCGAGTTTGAAGTTAACATTAAATTTCTTGTCGTCAATAATAATTAAAAATGGATTTAAATTTTGCTCTTGTAGTTTAATACTCTCAACAGCGACTTTTGTTTGTTCTGCAGTTTCACGCACAAATTCGATTTTTATTGGCCTACAGTATCGTGGAGAGAAGGGACGCGGATTTTTCCATAATATCAAGTTGTCTTTACTTGATTTTGAAGTAATCTGAATAGAAACTATGAATATAACAAACAAATTTGCGCCAGACTTTGTTCCATCGTCATCGTTGAACTTTTGTTTAAAAACATCTCCCGAAGTTCTATCACATCCCCATTTACAAATCATTTCCAAATCATCAGTCTGGTCTGAAGATAGATTTTTTATCACGTCTTTTTGAACATTCAAAATTCTTTGAGCAGAGTGGTTTAAAAGTGCTTGCAACTTTACTTCGGCTTTCGATTCTGTAATGGTAATGTCGGTTTTGTCGAGATAGCAACTTTGTTTAGCTAAAAGAACCTGTGCATAACAGGAATACAATTTAGAATTCTTCTTACAAGAAGCAGTTCGAATCCCGTTGCACTGCCTCTTAGAAAGGTGATTTTGAATTAATAAAGCAAGTGCTTCATTTGAAGAAAAAGTACCTTCACTTACGTGTTCAAGAGACTGTCGATATTTTGTACCTTTAGAAGGGCTGTCTTCGATAATATCTTTCACTACTTTAGCCGCATCTTGTTTTGCTTCGGCTCGTAAATTCATTTGAGCAGCATATCCAAGGGTTTTAGAGTCGTTAGTCTCCTGTAAAGCTGTGGTTTTTCTTCTTTTTGTTCGATTGTTTGATTAACGAAATTCTCACAAATTTCATCTTGCGATTGAAAAGGAAGAAGCACTCGTCAGTGTTGTAATGAACTTCAAATAATGATTTGAAAAATTTAGTGGTTTCTATATTTTATTTTAGGTTCTTCTATAAATATTTTTTAGAACCATGCCAGCTGACGATTTCCTCGTTCACCTAATAAGTAAATTGTAATAATAAGAATTAATAACATCTTAATGTTTAAATAAGTATCAGTAATTATTAATAATAATTTACACGAAGACAATTATTATATATTACAATTCTATTTGTATATTAGTAGTAATGTTAGTTTAGTAAATGTATTAATAAATAAAATTGAAAAGTAAATTTTAGTTAATAATTACTTACAAGTTTCATATTATACGAAGGAAAAGTAAAATATTTTCCTTCCAAAAAGAACAGGCCCTGAGGTCCATGTGCAGTCATTTGTCGCTGAATAGTCATTTTTATTACTTCTTTGTAAAGAAAACTGGACCACCACTTCATTCCCCGAAATTTTTTGGAATCAAACTACAATATAAAATGAGGAAAATTTCCCTTTATTGGTTTCCAAATATCCATATTCTTCAAGGGTTCAAGAAGTCTTTCAAATATGGAAGAAAATTGTGGACTATTCATTAAGTTAAACAATGAAGAGGTAGAAGATCCAATTTTTATACACATTTTTTTACCCCTTGTTTGGAATTTCTTCTTCCATTTCGCCACAGAATTTTTTAGCTGCAGAGACCATAAGATCTTCCTCCAAATTTATTTTCCCAACAACCACTTCTGACACTGTACACTCCACATTACTGGTTAATTTTTCCTTGTCTTCAGCACAAAAACATTAAATTGTAAGAACTTCAACATCCTCTTCTGAAGCTCGTTTCCTTATTTAAGGAAGAATCACTTCTCTCATTGTACACTCATCATCAATTGTCATCTCCTCATCTACAACTTCGAGGACAGTGCATTTATTTACACTTCCCATAGTATGTACAAAAATTTAAGAAACCAATTGAAAATTCGGAAAACATGATGGGTTGGTTGTACCTTAGCGATAAAGAAAATCAAACAAGCTAAGGATCATAGCTGCAACGCAGGTATATCTGCAGGTTACGCAAAGTTGTTGCGGAAAATTTTCTTTGGATTCCGCAAAAACTGTAACTCTTAGAGAAAATCCGAAAACAGTTTTAGAATCAGCGCAAAAAAGCACACCAAATTAAAAAAAATCATTTAAATCGGACAAAGACTAAGGGAGTTATGACCATTTTTGTAAATTTTATGAAAAATTACTCTTAAAATTTGTTTTTCAACAAAATTTTTTTCGAAAATGTTAACTAAAAAAAGTTAGTAAAATTTTTTTGATTAATTCTAGTACCTTGTTAATAACATTCTACTTTCGGACTATCTACTCGACATTTCCATTACTATCCTTTGTATGCGTAACAATCAGTTAAATGCAATAATTTGTAAAAAAAACGAGGAAATGTATGAAATATATATAAATTTTTGTAAACGATTAAAAAAAGACATGTTACTTATTTAGAATAAAAAAAGAAATTTGTGCTCATTAGTAATGATGATTCGGATCAAAATAAAATATTCCTGTTTTAAGAATGAAAAGAATGGATTGAATGTGTGCGTAAACGGTTATGGCATTTCCTCTGCAACATTGTTAGCTATATTGAGCATATTTTGTTTCTCTCCCATGCTCAATCTGAGGGGGGAGATGTTTCGTCCGTAACTTCTTATTATGATCTTTAAATACTTAAATATTTGTTTACAAATATTCTTGATTTTACTATGTATTTGGTTAATAATATTCTTAAATTATGTATGTAATTCTTATTTATATTCTTGAATTAACTATAAAATTTTTATATTTACATGTATGTGTATGTGTGATTTATTTGTATGTTAGATCAGAGAGAATTTTTTTCGAAATCAACAAGATCACTTCGAAGCTGATTTAAAGTACAATCCCAGTTTACAGTTTAGAAGTTAACTACACTATATCCCCAAGTATATTTTTGAAACAATTTTCTGACAGCAATTTATAATTACACTGAATTACCAAGTGTATATTCTGATAATTTAAGAAGAGATAATTTGGAAATAAGGCCAAATTTAATATTGAAACAATTTATCAAATTTCGAAGCATCGAAATTTGTTTTGGAGGCGACAGTATGGAAGAAAAGTAAAATCACCAGCTTTAACGCCAGTAATATTTGTTATTCCTAAAGTAAGATTTTTCATTTTTAAATTTACTCATTGTGATTTGTATTATTATCAATTCTTTTCTTTCTTGGTTTGTTTTTAAATAAAATATTCTCTCACAACATTTAGTAGGCTCATTGACTTATCCTCGTCCCAAATTAGATTCCATTTCTGAAACTAATTTTAAACAAGGAACGTTAGGTATGTTTAAAAAGGTTTCTTGTTTTGACGTAACAATATCAATAATTATATAATAAATTATAAATTAACGAATAATATGTACTAGAAAAAATACTAAATTAGGAAATTTAAACATTATTACAGGAAAATAAATAACAAAATTAAGTAAACGAAAATATTTATTTAAATTAACCAAATACGTTAACTAAAATTATTTATTTAAATCAAACAAATCTTTTGTCTTAAAATAAACAATTTTTTTTTATTAAGTGTGAAAACCACTTGGTTAATACAAATAAACGTATTGGTAGAAACTATTTGGTTGAATCAAACAAACGTTTTGTTGACTGTATAGCAACTAGTTAATTCAACCAAAATTTGATTATTTTGAACAAATTTCTTTCTGAGTGTAGTTTTCTAACATTATCATTGTTATTAACAATGATAATATACAAAAAATAATCAAGTTTCATTTGTATTTGTAAACATATTCGTCATTTTTTAAATTTTAAATATTTATATAATATGTATATTCTTTCAAAAACTTAAAAAATTTGTTAGCTTAAACTATTACATTAGTTATAAACAAATTATTTACTTTTTAAACAAATAAATGGGTCATTTTCAAATAACTGGGATTTTTTGAATAAGCTATTTTCCGCTAAAATAGTGAACCAAATTTGACATTCATTACATATTTCAGTACATTTTTGTTAATGAAGTATAAGTTTAAAGGGGAACTACAAGATTTTTGAATATTTCTGATGTTACGATGGAAAACGCAAAGAAAATGCAAAAGTTAAATACCACGGACCTAACATTTTGCCACGGTCCTGACATGTGTGTCACAGTTAAAACACGAAAAGAAATAAAAAATCGAGTAAATATTTTCTTTTCAAGATTCGTACTTCAAAATAATACCAGTAGAAATCAATTAAAAATAAAATTAAGTAATAAAATCACGATGTTGTTAACATGTGTCGGTAGAAAGTAAATTAACAATTTAAAACATGAAAAAAGTGCTCGTGTCCTGTGTGGAAATCTGCCCAAGTTAGCCAGTTAAAAAATTGGGGCCAGCTGGGCTTCCAACTTTTTTAAAAATATTAATATTTTAATAAAAAAGTATTAAAATTAAATATAATTATTGATAATAAACCATTCTTAAGTTAATTCATAACAATAATAATCATTACTTGTTTAATTTATTGTTGTCAACAATTATAAATTTTTATTGTTGTTGACTAACAGACATTTAGTTTTACAGAAATTTTAAGGTTTATTCAGCTAAATTTATTTATTTAATAATTAACTCATCGAGGTATAACGGTTTGTAATACATTTTGATAATTATTAAAACAAATAATTGTTGTTAATTAATAACTCTTGACAAAAACTACTTAGAAACTTGCAGTTTTTTCTAATTTCGCAATTAACTAATATAAATGACATGAAATAAAGATAATTTATGGTTTTAACAATTCAGAAATTGTTACAACAAACAATTGTTGTTATTCATTAACTTTTTGATACACATAACTTAGAAACTTGCAGTTTTTTCCTCATTTTGCAACTAACTAACCTAAGTAGTAAATCATTCAAATGTTTTATGATTTCAACAATTCATCAAATGTTTAAACAAATAATTGTTATTTACTAACTCTTGACACATCTAGAAAGATGCAGTTTTTTCTTATTTTGCAATTAGCTAGTCAGAGTAGTGGCAGTAATTGTAAAATTAGAAAAAATGCAAGTTTCTAGGTTGTTTGTATCAAAAGTTAATAAATACATTTTTTGTTTAAACAATTTCTGAACTGTATATGTTTGTATGTTTAAATCATAATATATTTTTATTTCATATTTTTCAAATTAGTTAAATGCAGAATTAAAAAGAAACTGCATGTTTTTAGGTACTTTGTGTTCGAAGTTAGTGAATAACAACAATCATTTGTTTAAACAATTTTTGAATTGTTAAAACCATAAATTATTTTTATTTCATGTGGTTCACATTAGTTAATTCCAAAATTCGAAAAAAACTGCAAGTTTCTAGGTATTTTGTGTCAAGAGGTATTAATTAAGAACAATTACTTATTTAACAAATAAAGACTGCAATATAACAATAGTAAATTTTATTATATATAATATCAAATATTATTTACAATGAAAATGATTAATTAGTTTACTTTTTCTTCAACATTTAATAAGAAAACTCAGATATAACTGTGGTCATCTTCGTACATGACTTGACAATTGTTATAAATATGTTTATTTATATAAACATATATATATATATATATATATATATATATATATATATATATATATATATAATTATTAACATTTTTTGGAAGCATTTTAGATTTTGTCTATTGACCCACCCACAGTGGGATCCGATCAAGCGAAATAATATTATAAGTGGTTAAAAATGTAACGTCCACATAATTAATTAGCAAAAATTTCTAAGTCCAAACAACTATAAAAATTTTTGTAGACCAACAAATTAATGATTATAATGATTATAAACTATAAAATCCGCATTTTTAATGAAAATATATTGATATTTTTTAAATAAGAATATAAATATTAATTCATGAATATTTATTTATTATTACATTATTAATATTGTTATTATTATTTTTAAACCATTTATTTATTTATTACGGTGTATTGGTGTCAACAAGTGTTTTTTTGAATCATTAAAGCAAATAAACAAGTCACTAACAATAAAACGTTGGTGTTCAGTTAGGTTCCGTAGCATAGTGGTTAGGGTGTTAGTCTGATAGTCTGCAGGTCGTAGGTTCGATTTTCGCATGCGTTACATTTTATTTGTTTCGTAGGTTAGCGACTATTCCGATTTTTCTGCATTGTATACGTATAAGTGTGAAATTTAATGATTATATATGTCGTTAAGGGTAAGTCCAAGTTGTGAAATGTAAACAAAGCAAAATGTAAGCAAACGAAGTACTACACTAACAAAACAGTCTATTTAAGTAAAAAGGAATCCTTTTACCATAAGCGGATTTTCCTTTTAATATTTGTATAAGAGGAATTCTTTTTCTATTAAAAGGAAATTCCTTTCAATTATATCCTTTAATTATTAAACAAATTTTATTAACTATTAAAAAGAAAAATTTTATCAGTAGTTTTATTAACTCATTAATTTATTTATGATGATGTTGAATTTATCACTTGGTTAAAAAATTGTATAAAGTAGAGATGAAATACTATCAATCTATCCAAGTCAGGTTTGAATAAAAAACACTCCGTTTTACGTTTCGACGATACAATCGTCCTCTTCAGAAACTAAAATTTATTATATCAATAAGATAAAAAAAATTTTATATTAGTACATTAAAAAAATTATAATTAATATTTACCGAAAAAAAAGTTGATATAAAATTTTTTGTTCAATCCAATGAACGTGTACATTGCCGGACAAAGACTAATTAAACAATACAAAATCCATCAATACAAATATATAGAAATAAATATGTTATTGTAAAAAGGTCGATGAACCTATGACAAGTGTAATTATTGTGTTTATATATTAATGAGTATGAATCTAAATTATAAATTGTATAAATTTCTAAATTAAATTAAATTCCTCTTTTTTATTAAGGGTTTTTTTCTGTAATCCAATACACAGTGGGTCTCAATTCACTTCAACCCAAAAGTGCTTGCACATCTCGGTTTTTTTTTGATATTGTTTCTGGGATGCCTCCTGATGATTTTAAGGCAAAAATGAAAAAAATCGGTTGGGCCCTTTTTGAAAAAACTAATTTTTTGATTTTTTTAAAGAGGTTAATCAACATATTTTAAGAAAAATACATTTAAATAGAAGGTATATCGATTTGAGCAATTATAAATGACATAACAAAGAAGACCCTAGGTGCTGAATATCTTGCGGTAACTTTATCACATCTAAATTCACGAAATTTCGTGAAAAATCGGCACAAAATTTAGTTTTTTGAAGATTACTCTTTTCTCGTGCATATCAGGTCTTAAATGTCTATAGAGAAATTAAAGCTTATAAAATTTGCAAGAAAACAAAAAAAAAAGTACTGTATCTTCAAAATTGTCGGATATATGACCTTTTAAAATCAGATTTTAACAGAAAATTCTTTTTAAAAAAATTTTTATTTTAGTTTTTGCAATTAAATAGTTTCTTGTTCATCTGAGGCAAATATGTTATCAGAGATAAATTATAGCAGACTTAATTTCGAGTAAATCTGTCATAGGATCAGCTTTCTATCTTCAATAGAATCAAAGTTATGATATTTTAAAAATTACTCTTTTTTATAAGCTTTTATTAAAATTCACTTTTTTTAATTATAGAAAGCTGATCCTATGACAGATTTACTCGAAATTAAGTCTGCTATAATTTATCTCTGATAACATATTTGCCTCAGATGAACAAGAAACTATTTAATTGCAAAAACTAAAATAAAAATTTTTTTAAAAAGAATTTTCTGTTAAAATCTGATTTTAAAAGGTCATATATCCGACAATTTTGAAGATACAGTACTTTTTTTTTTGTTTTCTTGCAAATTTTATAAGCTTTAATTTCTCTATAGACATTTAAGACCTGATATGCACGAGAAAAGAGTAATCTTCAAAAAACTAAATTTTGTGCCGATTTTTCACGAAATTTCGTGAATTTAGATGTGATAAAGTTACCGCAAGATATTCAGCACCTAGGGTCTTCTTTGTTATGTCATTTATAATTGCTCAAATCGATATACCTTCTATTTAAATGTATTTTTCTTAAAATATGTTGATTAACCTCTTTAAAAAAATCAAAAAATTAGTTTTTTCAAAAAGGGCCCAACCGATTTTTTTCATTTTTGCCTTAAAATCATCAGGAGGCATCCCAGAAACAATATCAAAAAAAAACCGAGATGTGCAAGCACTTTTGGGTTGAAGTGAATTGAGACCCACTGTGAATATGGATCATCTCGGAAATTAGTCTTTTTCGCCAAACCGGTTCATTATCTAATATCAAAACATTATCCCAATCAAATTGATGTTTAAAATCACGTTTATGTGTCGCGACAACATTATTTTTCGACATTTTATGTTCATCCACTCTTACACTTAACATTCTTTTTGTTTCACCAACATAACAAGATGAACAATCCCTACAATTAATTTTATAGACACAATTTGTTTTATTGTTTTTTTTATTTTTATCTTTGCCGTTTTTAATAAGTTTATTATTGTTACTAGCTAAAATAACGCGCGCTACAGCGCGCGTGAAGTTTCTTGTTCGTTAACATTAAAAAATTCAATTATTCAGAACAATTCTACTAAAAATTACTATTTTTCTAAATATATTCAGGAAAGTCGCAAAAACACCAGAAAATTTTGTCAAAAGTACTGAAACAATATTCAATTTCGAAAATTCATAAAAAATTGTAAATGTTAGATTCCTTATCATTGAAAAGATTTTATTTATTTCAAACTTTTTCTATTTTTAATAACAATTGAACTTTACAGATTTTAAAGATAATTGAGTTTTATGAAAAACTTTAATAATTCAAATTCTTATAAAATACGATATATTTTTTTAATATACATTTCATTCATTATTAAAAATAATAATGGATTTATGGATGAATTTTACTTAAAACACTAAAAAAATTAAATTTTGGAAAAATTATAAATAATTGCAAAAGCTCAATTATGTTCAAAAGTTTTTTAATATTCCCGTCAAAATTTCAATTACTTTAAAAATTATTAACAAAATTTTTGGAAAAATTCAATTATTTAAAAAATTTTAATAACATTCTTGACAAAAATTCAATTATTTTCAAAAATTTTCTCAATTTTATATAAATTCTATTATTTGCAAATTTTTTATAAATTTCTTTCTTCTTAAAAATGTTATTAAAAATCGTCAAACGAAATCAATTATTTCGTATTATTAATGTGGTAAAAAAAAAGTTATTTTAAGAACCTGGAAAATTTATATTATTTAAACTGAAAAAATCGGAAACTTTCAAATGAACAAATGCGTGAAAACCCTGATCAAGTATTCAATACATTTCTCAAGCAAAACAAATAATAAAATAAATATATTTCTGCCCAAAAGTCAGAATAAGAATAATCGTAAAATATTTAAATTATTTGAAAAAAACTGAAAATATTTAAAAATTCAGGTATCCAAAAACTGTTTTATAAAGTAAAAATTGTTTTAATTATTTTTTTCTATTATAATTTCGATAATATAGTTTTTAAAAAACAGAAATTCTGTAAATATTTTTTCCAACATAAACATCAAATTTCTTAATCAAAATGTGATTTATAACTTTTTTTCTACTTAAAACTTGTACTTTGTTTACAAATTGTCATTGAGAAGCAGAAAATATGCAAAATATTTTCTAATTTTAATTTTCCAACTGTTTTTTAATTTTTTTTTAGAAAAAACGAAAAGATTAATTACCTAGTCCTAAAATGTTTGTTACAAAGTGCTAATTTTTCTGGAAAGAAGTGAAATATTGAAAAATAACATTAATAATTTTTGTAGATTAATAAAAATAATTTTGTTCTATTTGAAAAATAAAAATAATATTTCTAAATAAAATAAATAAATACTTATTATTAAATTTAATAAATAAGAGTGAAAAAATAAAGAAAAATAATATTATCCATCAAAACAAATCAAAAAAACAAAAACATAATCATGACTAACTTCAGGTGTGGACAGACTGGACAGAATGAATGAATGAATACGACGATTATTATAGTTAATTAATTTATTTCTGAAATTGTGAAAATATTAATTTCATGTAACAATTTTGTAGCTTCATAATAAATATGTTCTGAGTAGGGTAAAACAATTTTTTTGACATTACGGTAAAAAATATCTTTGTCCACTGGTCTTTCATTCATATTGATCATATGAAGTCGTTTTTTTATAAACTTATCAATAAAATTTGAAGGATATCCATTGTCTAAAAGAAGATTTTTGGCAATTTTGATATTTTTTTCGTGGAATTTTTTGTGATAATTTTATCGCTCTGTCAATGAGGTTATAAACAATACCAATTTTTTGAGAAATTGGATTATGTGAATAAAAATTTAAAAAACGTCCAGAAAAGGGAGGTTTCATAAACCAGTCAGTTATTAAAAGATTGTTTTGCTTTATAATAAGTACGTCAAGAAAATTTATAAAATTATCATTTTCAACTTCACATGTAAATTGTAAGTGTTCATCATAAGAGTTAAAAACATTCAAGATCTCGTCAATTTTATCAAAAGGAATACATGTAATAATGTCATCCACATGACGAAAGAAGAACAATGGTAAAAAGGATAATTTTTCTAAACATACTTCCTCTAAATCTACCATGACAAGGTCCGCAAAAAAACCCGAAATAGGTGAACCCATGGGAGTTCCATAGGTTTGCTTATAAAACTTCCCACAGAATTGAAAAAAAGTGTTTTCAAAAAGAAAACGAACAATATTTTGTAATTCATCAAGTGGAATAACAATCTCCTTGGACATAGAGGCATATCTTTTTTCGATAATCTTCAGCACTAAATTACATGAAACATTCGTAAATAAAGACTTTACATCAAGACTTATTAATAAATAGTTATCCGGAATGCTTAAATCTTTAATTTTATCAATGAAAGTAAAACTATTTTTAATATGTGAAACGGGATATTTTCTAGACGCTTTTTAAATTTTTATTCACATAATCCGATTTCTCAAAAAATTGGTATTGTTTATAACCTCATTGACAGAGCGATAAAATTATCACATAAAAAATTCCACGAAAATATATCAAAATTGCCAAAAATCTTCTTTTAGACAATGGATATCCTTCAAATTTTATTGATAAGTTTATAAAAAAACGACTTCATATGATCAATATGAATGAAAGACCAGTGGACAAAGATATTTTTTACCGTAATGTCAAAAAAATTGTTTTACCCTACTCAGAACATATTTATTATAAAGCTACAAAATTGTTACATGAAAATAATATTTTCACAATTTCAAAAATAAATAACAATAATAAACTTATTAAAAAAGGCAAAGATATAACTCAAAAAACAATAAAACAAATTGTGTCTATAAAATTAATTGTAGGGATTGTTCATCTTGTTATGTTGGTGAAACAAAAAGAATGTTTTGATATTAGATAATGAACCGGTTTGGCAAAAAGACTAATTTCCGAGATGATCCCTATTGGATTACAAAAAAAACCCCTCAATAAAAAAGAGGATACAAAAAATCTAAGTCAAATTTATAAAAACTTTTTTTCTTCAAAATTATTTTATAGAAATTTAATTTAATTTAGAAAATTTATACAATTTATAATTTAGATTCATACAATTTATAATTTAGATTCATACTCATTAATATATAAACACAATAATTACACTTGTCATAGGTTCATCGACCTTTTTTCAATAACATATTTATTTCTATATATTTGTATTGATGGATTTTGTATTGTTTAATTTGTCTTCGTCCGGCAATGTACACGTTCATTTGATTGAACAAAAAATTTTATATCAACTTTTTTTTCGGTAAATATTAATTATAATTTTTTTAATGTACAAATATAAAATTTTTTTATCTTATTGATATAATAAATTTTAGTTTCTGAAGAGAACGATTGTATCGTCGAAACGTAAAACGGAGTGTTTTTTATTTTAACCTGACTTGGATAGATTGATAGTATTTCATCTCTACTTTATACATTAATTTATTTATTTAATTAAAATAATAAATTATTTATTTTTGACTCAAATTTATAAAATATTTTAAATTAAATTTTAAAAAGTAATAATAACACAAGCCAGTAAATAATAATAATATATTGATAGGCAGGAAAAATATACATATTAAAATGACTAAATTTATTTCATCATAATTTTAACATTTTTTTTAATTCAAAAAAGTTATGACTTATTACATTCTACATTTTTTAATATATTTTTCGAATATATAAATAATTATTATAATTACCCGCAATTGTTAATATTTTATTTAAATTTTATACATTGTTTATTTCATTAAAAAAGTTTAGTTTTATTATTACATATTATTAATTACTAAATTTATCCACTGTTGTTTTATGAATAAATAATTATTGTAAAAATTGTTCAGATTACTTTTGCTTTATTTGACGAGTAATTAAATTTTTTTATTATTATTTTGAAATGTTTACAAATGTCAAATAACTTGAAATTATCCTTTTGACATAAAAAGATTTCATTTAAAAATCAAAAGAAATCAGTTAATATTTAAACGATTTTCTTTTTTCCAATAAACTTCTGACCTTTTTGTATTTAAAAGATTCCTTTAATAATAAAACTATTTCTACTAATAGTTAAAGGACATGATTTAAAAGGAAATTAGTTTTATGGTTAATAAATCATTTTTGTGAGTGTAAAATCATATTTTTCATACAGCCATTTCTCACACAAAAATTAACATTTTTACACTTTCTTAACGGAAATGATAAATTAGAGTGTCAAAGTTTTCATTGAAATAATTTTTAATTTGGTGTAATAAAAAGCAATTACTAAAATAACTAATTAAAAAGACATGTGAAATAGCATTTTTGACACGTCGCGAAAAATAAACTGTTTGAGTATATCAACCGCACTGACGATAAAGAAGTCTTTTACCATCGATTAAACATTCCACATGTGGAAGAGAAAATTTTTTCTTTACTTTAAATTACAAGGAAAAGTGTCAAAAATGCTATTTTACAGGCCATTTTAATTAGTTATTTTAGTAATTGCTTTTTATTCCTTCTAGTCAAAAATTATTTCATTGGAAACTTTGACACTCTAATTTACCATTTCCCTTAAGGTGGTGTCAAAGTCGATTGGATTTTTGCATTGAGCTTCAACGGGAAAATCGCATCGACTTTGACACCGCCTTAAGGGGATCCCACATATCGACAATGCAGATCTAAAATGGCTAAAATCTGCAACGATCGTTTCTTGGAAAATATAAGATATTATGACCTATAAATTTGACAAACTTACTTTTTAACATAAATACACAGGATGAGTATTTTATTTGTTAAAATATTTTTTTCGATTTTTGGAAGATGTTTAAAGGTGAAAGAAAAGACACTAACTCTCACTTTTTTAATAAAATTGACAACTTTTCTGTGGTCAGATTCGCCACCATCATCAGGTCACTTTAATAAAAAATAATTTTCAGATAAATACAAAATGATTTATGAAATTATAAAATTGAACAAAATTAAAAATAATTTTTACCTAGTTAAAATCAACAAACAAACATCACTTTAGTAAATTAAAATACAATAAATAAATAATTAAATAAAAATTAAAATATTCAAATTTGCAAATCACAAACATACTAAGACGAGTGATTAGTCATACTGACTGAGCCGATGACAATTTTCGCGATATATACAGTCGATGGCGAATCTGACCACCGAAACGTTGTCAATTTTATTAAAAAAGTGAGAGTTAGTGTCTTTTCTTTCACCTTTAAACATCTTCCAAAAATCGAAAAAAATATTTTATAAAATAATTGTGGAAGAATTTACTAAATATTAATTATTTTATTTGTTGTAATTATTGAAAAAAAATTATTCATAAAAAATTAAATATGAACAGTTTTCCTGTAACAGGTCTTTTGACAACAGCTCAAACTGCAACGACCATTTCTCGAAAACAACGAAACAAAATAATTTTTCCATTTGGGAAATTTAATTTAGTAGGAAAATACACAGGAAAATACTCATTTGCCATTCAGAAATAAATAAAAACTTTATTTTTCCCAAAGTGTATAAGTGACAGCTGTTCGGTAGCACATGATATTTAATTTACTAACATTAGTTTTTCTTTAACAATTTGAACAAAATATATTTCTCCCATTGTGTATCTTTTATCACTAATGAATTTCCACTCGAAAAGAAGACATTATGTCTCATTGTTGTTAATTTAAAGTTAAAAGTAATGAAAATTTGTCAGTTTTGGTACCTTTTGGTGCCATCTCTTGGTTCTATGTATCACTAAACATCTGTCAGATGAGTTCTTCTTGTTGCAAATTTCTATACAAAATAGTTTACACAAATTAAGGTTTTATATTCTTGTTTTCATATAGAATGAATCTTATTATGTGTATTTTTTATTGAAATTAAGTTTCTCAAATGGAAAAGTTATTTTGATTTTGTTGTTTTCAAGAAAAGGTCGTTGCAGTTTAGGCTGTTGGAAACTGCTCATATTTAAATTTTTATGAATAATTTTTTTTAATAATTACAACAAATAAATTACTTATCCTGTGTATTTATGTTAAAAAGTAAGTTTGTCAAATTTATAGGTCATAATATCTTATATATTCCGAGAAAAACGGTCGTTGCAGATTTTTAACCATTTTAGATCTGCATTGTCGGTATGTGGGATCCCCTTAAGAAGGTGTAAACATGTTAATTTTGTGAGAGAAAAGGCTATATGAAAAATGTGATTTAAGTACTTTATTTGTTTACATTTTTCTTCGTTTACATTTCACAACTTGGACTTGCCCTTAAATAATATAATTAACAAAAATCTAATTTTTTATAAATTTTCATTGGCGAGTACGTTTCTCACGTAATAGTCATTTAATAGTCACGTAATAGAGTGTAATAGATCATTATTACGTCAGTGTAATAGCACATGGTATAGAAGTAATATCATGTTATAATCGGTAAGACTATGTAATAATTGTGTAATAGCCTGTAATACGTGTAATAGCTGGAAAATTTGGTGTATTAGAGTGTACACCTTTTTAACCAGTAATTACCCCCTTGATGCTAACATTATTTATGAATTTGCTTTTGGTCACAACACAACTTATACACAGTATAAGTTAACAAATTAACTGTTTATTTGTTTATAGTCGAAATGACATCGTTTTTTTCTATTCGTTTTAAAATTATGATACCAATAATAATTTTTATAGATATTTTTCAAAATTTATAATTTATGAATGTTATAAACAAATTAAGTTAACAAATGACCTGTTTATTTGTTTATTGTCGAAATGACATAGTTTTTTTCTAATCGTCGAAATGGCATTGTTTATTTTTAAACGTTTTAAAATTATGTTCTCTTGATTATAGATTTCTAAAAAAAATATTATTGTTAACACAATTTTAAAACAATTAGAAAAAAACTATGTCAATTCGACTATAAACAAATAAACAGTTTATTTGTTAACTTAATTTGATTATAACATGAATAAATTATAAAAAAGTATCTATAAAAAATATTGTGGGTAACGTAATTTCAAAACGAATAGAAACAAAACGATGTCATTTCGACTAAAAACAAATAAACAGTTCATTTGTTAACTTAATTTGTTTATAACATTAATAATAAATATTTTTGTAACAATATTTATGTACAGTTGTTAATAGTAACTTAATCTGAAGTCATTAGAACATAAAAAAAAATTTCAACTGTAAACAAGCGAGCTATTCATTTGTTAATTTAACTTAAATTAAAAGTTGTTTTAAAATATAAAAAAACGTTTTTTCTCTAAATATTGTTTTCCATCTTTCGTATGTTAATAGTTATAAGATTTAAGCAATATCGAAAAGCAACAATTCTTTTTCTTAATATATGAGAAGAAAAGCTATTTCAGTCATCATTAATTTGTTATTTGCATTAAAATAATAATAATAAAAATTCGAAATATAAAAAAGTGCTTCCTTAAGTTTCTTACAAAATTAATTCTGAGTGTTTGAAAAAAATTTTCGAGATTTCGACAAAATCTGTGGGCTGTACACTTTTTTGAACAGTAAATTGCAGATTCAGACCACTGTGCTCTGGGAGCAGGTGTAAAGGGGCGGCAGCGAGAAAATGAACGATGAAAAAATTTTTTTCTGGTTATATTCGGTTTCAGCGACTTCAAAAATATGGGGATTGGGGGGTGTGACCTCTGGGTTTTGACTTTTTTGTGTGCTTGTGTAATTATAAAATATTTAATAATTTATAAATATTTACATTTTATATTGTTTAGTGCACACGGTAATAAACAAACTGAATATTGTAACGTGATTGATTCAAGCTTGAATAAAGATTGGATATTTAAGTTTCTCACACGAAGATAAACCCAGTCTTAAATCGAGCATGGGACGAACATTGGTCTCCAATGGGTAAGACTCCGTCAGAAAATATGCGATTTGCATGGGGTCTTTGGATTAGGCTGCTATTTGGTGAAATTGTAGTATTGGATACTAGAAACAAGTGTGCTAAAAATTTTTTAAAATTTGTTGAAGTTACGCCATTTTGAATTTTTTTGTTATATTTTTTTAAAATCTTAATATTTCCGAAAGTTTTCGATGAAATTTAATAAAATTTAGAAGGCTTATACGTGACATCATGTTTCTTCTGACTATCACATAAAAAACAAAAAAAAATTTTTTGCCCAAAAAAGTCAAAAAAAATTTTTTGAAACCGTTTTGCCCGAGCGGGACCGATTTTTGAGTTTTCTTGTCAATTAATAAAATATTCCTTATAATTTCACCTTTCATTTAAAAAAAGAAAATCGATGGAGACTCAAATAGTTTTCGAGATATTGCAATTTTTGTGGAAGCGCGACCAGGTTTCAGTGTCAGCGATGTGTGAGTGCCCGGGAATCCTAATTCTTACACCTTACTGTTGAAAATTGTCTAGAACCTACAAATTTTATCCGATTTTGATGTTCTTGGTCTTAAATGAAAGGAGATAAATTTTCTAAGAGTTTCTCCGAATCTGTTGTTTCAATTATTAATTGTTTATATATTTTTTTGTTACTCAAAGTAAACATTTTACAAGAATTTTGAAAAAAATCGTGTCTATTTTTTATTTTTCCATTCCTCATGATCGAAATCAATTTAAATTAGTCTAGTATGACCACCCGATAAATAATAATGCATAATTCAATTTATTTAAATAATTTCGTTAATTAACAAATAGATAGATAACTCTGGTCCTTTTTAAAAAATTGTATTTTTTGCAGATAAATTTATGTTTATTTAAGTAATTTATGTCTATTTTGTTACAAAATAATTTTAAAGTTAATAATTATCATTGTTATTAACAATTATATTTATATAAAATATAAATTAAAAATTAATTAATCAATTTTTTAGGGTTCCGTACACCTTCGGTGTACTGACGGAACCCTATTGGTGAGACTCTTGTGTCCGTAGCCAAATCTTGCCCAATTTGGTACGGATACGAATTATCACATGTAGATTACAGGAAAAAAATAGAGAATGTGATTGGAGGTGATAGCCATAGCGAAGTCAAGAAAATAATAAGATTTTTGGACAAAAATTCACAAAAAGTGACCATTCCTCCCCCCTTAACTTCTAAACTATTTAACATGGAGGGCTAAAATTTGGCATACTGGTGTATTTTAACGCAAATATTACAGGAAAAATATAGAGAACTTGCTATGTAATAAAGGCCATAGCGTTGTCAAGGAAAAACTAAAAAATTTTTGCAAAAAATTTATTTTTCTAATTTTCACATTATTTGATGTAATTTACTGAAATTGGGTTTATTAGTATATTTTTACAGTCTGATCACACAAATATATTAAAAAATCTAAAAAAACTTAAATTTTTTTTTCTAATTTCTACATTATTTGATCCAATTAACTAAAAATGGGTTTATTAGTATATTTTTACAGTCTGATCGCGAAAAATATTAAAAAATCTCTAATACAAAATTTAAAAAAATCTCTAATACAAAATTAAAAAAAAAATTTATTATTACAAAATTTTTTTTTTTAATTTCCACATTATTTGATCTATTAACCAAAAATAGGTTTATTAGCACAAGAAAAAAAAAGTTGAAATTTTAACCTGATTTTGGGGTAAAAATTCGCTGCAACAAAATTTCACCTAGGTAAGGGCGCCACTGTCTATGTGACTTAGCATTGGTTAAAATTACCCGCAACAAAATTTATACCACCTTTTTTTCTGTGAGTATATTTTTACAATATGGTCACAAAAATATGTTGAAAAATCAAAAAAAAATTTTTTAATAAAATAAAAAAAAATTGGACAAGTACTTTTTAAATATTTTTTTTATTTAACGATTTTAATATATTTTTTTAATTCTTTATTTTAATTTTACCATTTACCGATGAATGTTGCAAGTATTGTTTTAATATTTGTGTACGGAACCCGCCATTGCAGTGCGAGTTCAACTCGCACTTGTCCACTTTTTTATTACTTACTTATATCTTTACTTATATAACCATCAACTTGTCTCTAAAAAATACAATTTTTTTAATAATTGTTAATAACAATGATAATTATTAACTTTAAAATTATTTTGTAACAAAATAGACATAAATTACTTAAATAAACATAAATTTATCTGCAAAAAATACAATTTTTTAAAAAGGACCAGAGTTATCTATCTATTTGTTAATTAACGAAATTATTTAAATAAATTGAATTATGCATTATTATTTATCGGGTGGTCATACTAGACTAATTTAAATTGATTTCGATCATGAGGAATGGAAAAATAAAAAATAGACACGATTTTTTTCAAAATTCTTGTAAATTGTTTACTTTGAGTAACAAAAAAATATATAAACAATTAATAATTGAAACAACAGATTCGGAGAAACTCTTAGAAAATTTATCTCCTTTCATTTAAGACCAAGAACATCAAAATCGGATAAAATTTGTAGGTTCTAGACAATTTTCAACAGTAAGGTGTAAGAATTAGGATTCCCGGGCACTCACACATCGCTGACACTGAAACCTGGTCGCGCTTCCACAAAAATTGCAATATCTCGAAAACTATTTGAGTCTCCATCGATTTTCTTTTTTTAAATGAAAGGTCAAATTACACCGTCCGACAAAATTAAACTTTTTTTTGCACCCATGAACGAACCAAAGATTTTCGGAAACTAGAGCTAAAAAAAAGGTACACGTGTCTGACCGTTTTTCGAGATCAAGTCGTTTACAGTTTTTAGAGGTAGAAACAACCCTTAAATAGAAGGTAACCAATTGTATCGCAAAAAATATAGAAAAATGGGAAATTTTTATTCAAAAATTCTTTAAAAGTTATTGAGACTATTAAACATACCCTTAATATTATTTCAGGTCCAACCGTCAACCCCAAAACTACCCTTACTTCAATTTATTTTAAAAAAATAACAATAAAAATAATTTTTTTTAAATTAATCGATGACAAATTGTAATATCACTCTACAGCCTGTCATTTTCGATTTTTCACTTCAACCCCTACTTAAAACCTACCCCTAAGCTAAATCAATATAATGAATTCTGCCCTACAATTTTTTGAATTTTATAAAACTTCGTATTTAAGGGTTTTTGGGGTCGCTAATTACAAATCTGAAGTCGTTGTTTAAAAATTCAAAATGGCATATCCAAAATGTCGGACAAATTAAAAAAATTATTACAACTCAAAAAAAAGAAAGAACACATTTTTTATTATAAATTTTTTTTGCAGTTTTTTTAAATACCACGGTTATTAAATTTTATAAAAATCATATGGTTTTTTTAATTTGTCCGCCATTCTGGATACGCCATTTTGAATTTTTAAATAACGACTTCAGATTTGTAATTAGCGACCCCAAAAACCCTTAAATACTAGGTTTTATAAAATTCAAAAAATTGTAAGTCGGTATTCAATATATTGAATACTGTTTTAAAACCGAAAAAACACAAAAGTTGATATTTGTAATGTCAGAAATATTTTTTGTTTAGAGTTGAATGTTTCCATATATTTCCAATATGACTAAAAAATTGAGCCGCCGGATCGTAGAAGGGCACGTAAATTTTTCTCGGCCGAGATCGAAGTCCCCTGGACATCCAAAATTCGACTTTCGAATTTAAATATCTTATGTACATATCCTTATAGGAAATTTAATTGCGCATCTTTTTTTCTTATAAAATTTTTTTTTATGTATTACCGTTTTCGAAATATAAGAAAAAACTGTTTTTTTAAAAAACGAAATTTTAAATGTTTTTTTCACTTCAACTCGCGATAATTTAGTCAATTGTACGAATTTCTTAATAAAACCAAAACGAAAATTCGCGTTATTTTATCCTACGAGTGACTAAAAAAAAGAAAAAAAAATTATAAATAAAAAAGTTATTAATTTTTTATTGAGATATTGCAAGATTCGTAAACTAAAATTTTCACTAAGCGGGGAAGTTGAGCAAATTTTGAGCAACAAAATTCTTCCAGCGAGAAAGTTGTTTATTAAGGTCTAAACAAGTTTTTCTCGAAAGTTACAGTTCAATTAAACAATTGGTTAACAAATGGTGAATGTTAAAAGTCGTTGGCGGCTGAACGCCCAGCGCGCGTATCTCACCTCATAATAGGCTGCTGGAGTTTTATTCTGCGTATACATAAAACGGGTGAGAAACGCGCGCTGGGCGTTCAGCCGCAGACGACTTTTAACATTCGCCATTTGTTAACTAATTGTTTAATTGA
The DNA here is from genome assembly GCA_032873175.1 of Leptopilina drosophilae. Taxonomy (NCBI): domain Eukaryota; kingdom Metazoa; phylum Arthropoda; class Insecta; order Hymenoptera; family Figitidae; genus Leptopilina; species Leptopilina drosophilae. Next base: position 30,038,543 of record CM065484.1, read on the forward strand.
ACTATAACATTCGGGAAAAACTTATTTAGACCTTAATGAACAACTTTCTCGCTGGAAGTTTTTTGTTGCTCTAAATGTGCTCAACTTCCCCGCTTGGTGAAAATTTGAGTTTACGAATTTTGCAATATCTCAATAAAAAATTAATAACTTTTTTATTTATAATTAAAACATCATTTTTCTTTTTTAGTCACTCGTAGGATAAAATAACGCGAATTTTCGTTTTGGTTTTATTAAGAAATTCGTACAATTGACTAAATTATCGCGAGTTGAAGTGAAAAAAACAATTAAAATTTCGTTTTTTAAAAAAACAGTTTTTTCTTATATTTCGAAAACGGTAATACATACAAAAAAATTTTATAAGAAAAAAAGATGCGCAATGAAATTTCCTGTAAGAATATGTACATGAGATATTTAAATTCGAAAGTCGAATTTTGGATGTCCAGGGGACTTCGATCTCGGCCGAGAAAAATTTACGTGCCCTTCTATGATCCGGCGGCTTAATTTCACTGAATTGGCTAAACATTCGATATCCATGTAAATATTACTATCAGTTCTATTTAAACATTTTATTATTATTACAGATATAAAAATTTAAAAAAAATATTTAATAACATAGTAACTTCACATAAATCAAAGCAACCATCTACTTTTTCTATTTATTTAGTTAATTCTGGATTTTATGCACATTTGTGAAATAATTAAGGTTCAATTCTCATAAACAAACATAAAATTTTCATCAGATGTGAATAAAATTGTAAAAAAATTCGTTTCTTAATACAAATTTAAAAATAATGGTGAAAATTTATTTTTTGGAGAAATTTTAATTTATCTCGAAACTGCGACATATTGGATCAAAAGTAGGCCCAGATTTGAATTCAGAGCGTCAAAATACGTATAGAACATATGGTCCCATCAAGGTATATTTTCACGAAAAAAAATTTTAGGTCCTGTGTAATTGATACTCATTTTTATTTTTTTACTTTAAAAAGTAAACATAGCTATAAATATTAGGGAGCTCGTCACAAATAATAAAGAAATGAGAAATAAAATTCTCTAGTTACCATTTCGCCGAATAATTGGCCTTGATCAGGACATGCTGGGCTCGAAGGTGCAACAATATGAATCCAACCTGGTCGTGGTTCCCGAACCGGAAGTAAAACTCTATGAACTGTGCATCTTGGATCATTGGCGAGACGTTGCATTACGCACATTAAAACCGATTCGTGTACTTCCTTGTCTGCTAATGCTTCTTCTGGAAATGGGACTGGTTGCAAAAGGGCCGAGAGACCCGGTCGCCAATCAGCGTATTCCGAACTAAAAACGAAGCAGGGTATTATTTTTTACATTACTTTACTTTCTACCAAAAGAATTAAAAATAAAATACAATTATTACACATTATCTATTTTTTAAGAAAATTATATTCAACAATGAAGAACTTTCCTAAGCAGCACGTAAGATTACCATGACCTCGATGCAATATTACACTGTAATATTACAGTTTGATCTTACAGGGTTATCAAAATGTCCGCCTGTAGGTAATATTAAAATAATAGTAATAATTAAATAAATAAATAAAATTAGAATAATTTTTTATTAAAAAAATATTTCACCAAGCTGGACTTGAACCCTGAATTGCACAGCAAGCAATTGTCACACCTGTGATCCAATCTAAATAGTAGTGTATTAAGATTTTTGATTAAATTTTAGGAACTTTAAAAAAACTTATAAAGATTTTATTCCGTCAAAAATCTTAATAGACTATAAGTAAGATTGGCTCTCTGGTTAGACGCTTTCATACTGTGCTTAAGGTTCAGGGTTCGAGTCCAGTTTAGTGAAATGTTTTTTCTGAAATATAAAATTAGTCTTATTTTATTTGAATATTATCTTAACATTTCGTTAATATTACAGTGTAATGTTACTTTAACATTACCATGTACTATTACTTTAACATTACCATGTAATATTACTTTAACATTACGATGTAATATTACTTTAATATTCCCATGTAATATTATCTCCAGGTGGACACTTTGATATTCTAGTAAGGTCACTGTAATATTACGCATCTCTAAAGTAATCTTACAGTGATGTAACTATAAGCTTACGTGCTGTTTTGGGTTGAAATAAAACTTACGCCACATTTAAAACGAGAAGATAACAACTCAAAGGAGGCAGTTCGATTGTTTTATCCTCATTCACAGAATCTCGATTTCCCACTTCAAACCTAAAAAGAATTTCAAGAAAAATGAGTGTGAAATTATATCGGGTGTTTCGACAAGGAATTAATAGTTATAGAAAATTTAGACAGGTTGAAAATTTCGTTGGTCTACTTAAAGGGTGTTTACTAAACTGTATTTTCCATATTATAATGAAACGTTATATAGTCAGTTTAAAGCTCGTTGTAGTTTGATTCGCATTACATTTCTACATTGTCGCCTTCATATTATCGTTTGATAATGATAAAATATTCGTGTATAATTCCGGTATACGAATTCTTGTAAAAAAGTAAACTATTTTTTAATACACCAGTTAACCTATGTGTTCATACCCGGGTACCCACGACTACACATTTTTTCATTTTAGTTTTGTGAATGTTAAAATTTCGCCTGAGCGTTTCAGATCTACGTTATATTATTTATGTTAAAGGTTGATTCCATTTCAATTCGGACAGGCTAAGATGTGTAAGTTAAATATTAGTTTTCTATGGAAATATATTATTTTTCCCACAATTTTAGACGATACGTATTTTGCCGTTTGATCAAAAAAATTATTTAAGTACCCACGTGAAAATGTTCTCGGGAATTGGTCCCGGGAAATTACCGAGAGTCACTACCGAGAAATTCCCGGTATTTACTCCCGAGAAATTCCCGGTAAAATCTTTTGACATTTGTCTCCATATTTCTCAGAGAATTTAACCTCAAGAATAAAAATATACCACTATAAAATCTTCAGGATCGTATTCGTGATTGAGATGACTTTTTGTTTATTATAATAGTCACGTTAAGCATACAAATTGAAAGTCTACTATCAACATATTAAACGGATTTCGACACCTAAGTGAGAAAAATTAATGGGCATCATAACAAAAGGGTTTAAGCACCAATTTTTTAAATTAGGATTTTCCCATTTAAGAAATAAGTAACTATTTGCACATTTCCATTAAAAATTTTCTATTTTATTGAGTTTTTAAACAGTTTTCAATGAAAATTAGAATTATAAAATAACCTTAATTTTTAATAAAATTGTAATAGCAAAAATTGTTTTAACTTTGAATTATTGTTATTATTTACATGAATAACAATTCAATTCGAGAATTTGTGTATTGCTTAATCTAGAAGAAAAATTTCATTGATAAAAATTAACGATTTAACGAATTTAATTTTAATTTAATGATATTTTTTATTTTAAAAAATAAACCCTTTTTTATATTATAAGATAAAAAAAAAGTAAAATAAAAAATTTTTAATGGAAATGTGTAAATAGTTACCTATTTCTTAAATGGGAAAATCCTAATTTAAAAAATTGGTGCTTAAACCCTTTTGTTATGATGCCCATTAATTTTTCTCACTTAGGTGTCGAAATCCGTTTAATATGTTGATAGTAGACTTTCAATTTGTATGCTTAACGTGACTATTATAATAAACAAAAAGTCATCTCAATCACGAATACGATCCTGAAGATTTTATAGTGGTATATTTTTATTCTTGAGGTTAAATTCTCTGAGAAATATGGAGACAAATGTCAAAAGATTTTACCGGGAATTTCCAGGTAGTGACTCTCGGTAATTTCCCGGGACCGATTCCCGAGAACATTTTCTTTGTCTTGAAATAAAGTATAACTGACAATATTTTCAGATAAAAATATTTAATTTTAGTGCAAAATGCAATTGTTTATTTATAAACAATTAAAAATAAATAGTGTTCTGGATGATATTTTAAGTTGAAAAAATTACTAAAATGTGCTTAATAAACCACTAAAAAATATCCTGTTGAAAAAAAATGGCACGAAGTTTGAAATTGCTTAATTTTAAGCATTTGTGCCGCGGTCCAGTGCACGACTCTGGTTCTTATTGAGCGTTCGCGCGCGTGTTATTGTTTCTGATCGCTGAAACAACTGCGCTTCTCAAACACTACATTTATATTGGAAATAAATTTATTTTAACGTAATTTTTACATTTAATTTTTTTTAATGGAACATTTAATTAATTCTTTTTGTTAAATGGTAGTTACAGATATGTTGCATAAATTGTTAAAATATCGAATTGTTGAATTTTCTTTGAAATTAAATAAAATAATGAGCGAACTAGAGTAAAAATTTGGATTGGATTTAAACATTTTAGATTTCATTCCAAAAATTTTTTTTGTATGTTAAATTCTATGTAAAATTTCATTTTATTTATTAATTCTAAAGCAAAAAGTCAAATGATCAAACATTTTTACTAATTAAAATTGAAAAAGTTTAAAGAATTTTTGTGATAATACTAAATAAAGTAAACGACTTTTTTTGTTACTAAATAAGCGACTATTATTTTTGCGCCTTAAAGTCGATCCGAGGCCTGTTTTAATAATTTTAATCGATTGGTTAGAATTCGTAATTTATCGGAGAGAATAAATGCTAAACTATTCATTTTATTATTTTATTTTAGAAAAATAACTGTTTCTAAAGAATAGTATACATTTGGAATTATTGTTAAAAATGTTTAAATCCAATCCAAATTTTAACTCTAGTTTGCTCATTATTTTTTTTTTAATTTCAAAGAAAATTCAACAATTCGATATTTTAACAATTTATGCAACATATCTGTAATTACCATTTAACAAAAAGAATTAATTAAATGTTCCATTAAAAAAAATTAAATGTAAAAATTACGTTAAAATAAATTTATTTCCAATATAAATGTAGTGTTTGAGAAGCGCAGTTGTTTCAGCGATCAGAAACAATAACACGCGCGCGAACGCTCAATAAGGACCAGAGTCGTGCACTGGACCGCGGCACAAATGCTTAAAATTAAGCAATTTGAAACTTCGTGTAATTTTTTTCAACAGGATATTTTTTAGTGGTTTATTAAGCACATTTTAGTAATTTTTTCAACTTAAAATATCATCCAGAACACTATTTATTTTTAAATTGTTTATAAATAAACAATTGCATTTTGCACTAAAATTAAATATTTTTATCTGAAAATATTGTCAGTTATACTTTATTTCAAGACAAATAAAATGCAAATTGAAAAATTAAAATTGATCAATAAGTTTTCGAGAAATTCATTTTTCAATTAAATACGTTCAAAATTTTCAATAGTTAATAACATTAGCAAAAAAATTTTTTTTGCAAGATCCTTTGGTAGTATGATTTTTTAATAAAAAAATACTATTAAAATAATTACATTAGTACGAAAAAAAAATTAAAAGGTTTTGGGTGGCTCCTTTCAGGAATTCTGACTCCCAAGTAACATAGTGTAGCGTGTCCACTTTATAGCCTCATTCCTATAAGCACTATAACAGTTTTTTCGCGCAAATATAAACTATCACGGACTAAAACAAGCGGCGTGAATCAGTGTATGTTGACCATCATGGCGTTCAAGGCGACCATGCGGTCATAACGAGAAGATACTCTCGTCGATATAAGTGACGTCGAGCAACGACTAAAGTGTTTTTATCAATGAAAACCACTTTATCTGATTCATATTTGTTTTGACCCATTGTGCACCAATGTTGTAAAAGTGATTTATACTGAAAAAATCATAAGTCAAGATTTAAAGAAAGTGACGCCATAATCTTTTAACACAGTAGTATAGGATAGTGTGTAATTACACAAAAACATTGGTCTTTGGGCGCGAAAACCAAGAGGCTTTACCGCGAAACACCGATAACCACGTGACACATATTGTACTCTACACATTACCGTATGTCTTTAAAGCGTTAATATATTTACGCCAACCCCCTCATTACAAACTTAAGAACGCTGAAACCGATAAGGTGCCCCACTCCCACCTTACAATCTCTCATGTACGCAAAAAGGAGGGAAACTTGAAAACTAAATTCATCTAGCAAATACAAAAATTGCTATACAACATGTCGTCTTTAAAAAGTCAACTCCAAAAGCGACCATTCATTTCCGAAAAGACTGAAAGAATGACAATAAAAAAAGAAAGACCGCTAACATCAAGAAGCATAAAAGAATTAGAGGGAAATTGAACTCGATTGACGACTTCGAGACTCATAACAATCTCAACGAAGATCCAACAACGGATAATGGTAATCAAACAAATATTAGTCTTTACACAAAGTCATCATCATCGATCGTAAGAGGTAGATTCAAATTCATTTCACCGCCATTTATCATCGAAAATTCAAAGGTAACATTAATCACTACTTTACTAACAAAGATAAATACACAAAGTTTCGTTTCAAAAGCCTGTCTGACAATAAACTCGCTCTTTATGTCCAGTCTTATGATGAATTTAAAATAATTTTCGAATTACTTAAGAATAACAATATTGAGTTCCACACAAAAACACAAAAAAATCGAAAGAATCACGAATTGGACATTAAAGGGCGTGTCTGGACATTTCGACGAGAATAACATCAAAATGGAATTAGAATCTCTAAACCTAAAAAAAGTAGAAATAATAAGAATTAAAAAAGTCAATTTAAAAAAATTCTTTAAAGTTAAAAGGGGAAGGGATGCATTTCTCGTTGGAATCTCCAACACCAGTATCAGTACAAATTTAACAAAAATAACAAGGTTAGTCAATAAAATTGTATGGTGGGACAAAATAAAACACAAAAATCCCATTCAATGTTATAATTGTCAGCGCATAGGTCACACGGCAAAATATTGCAACAGAAAATATCGCTGCGTAAAGTGTAACGCGAATCACGGACCTGGTAAATGCCAGGCAGCTTTTGATAATGAACCTTTTAAAGATAATATATATTGTGTAAATTGCAACGAAACAGGTCGTCCTGCATCCTATAGAGGATGCCCAAAAATAATCAAATTACAAGAGCTGCACAAGGACAGATTGGTAATGCTAAAGGAGAATAGCGAAAGAAAAAACAAATATGTAGGAAATTTAATTAAACCCAACATATCATTTTCAACTATTCTAAAAAAATATAGATCAGTTCAACGAATCAGAAAAAGAATTAATAGCAAACTCTTTTGGCATTAAAAATTCCGCTCCTGCGACTCACCCATCAATTGATGTTCACAAAAAAAGACTGTAATGAAAAAACGACCTTATTAATACATATGTATCACCGAGAGAAAATATATTGGACAACACAAAAATAGACACAAACACAAAACCAATTGTAAACAAACCATCGCTAACTCCCACAAACGATATTCTAAATCTAGATTCAATACTCTCGACATTCATGGTACAAATAAAGGGTTACCTGTCTGAACAGTTAGACGGAGTCAAAAGGGCCATCCAAGAAAATACAAACAAAATTGATTAAATATACTCCTTTATAGAAAATAAAAGTGGCTAATTCTATTATCTCTTATCAAAATGTAGTAATAATAGAGGTTGACTTCTATTCAACTGGTTAGATGATAATCAATTATATTATCCAGCAACACTGACAGGACCCACCTTTCCCTTGCAGGGACCTTATTTGAACCTATCCATACATGACGCACGTATAAAAATACTTAACACCATCAACAACAAATTACAAGTACTTCCATGAGTAAGTGACAGAAGCGGCAAAAAAATGCGAAAATGGCGTTCCTACTTGAACTCGATTTCAAAAGTCTGTAGTCAAGTTAAACTTGCCATAATAAAATATTCTTATTATTTGAGACAAATTAAGATGAATGGGACAAAAAAAATTGTTTTTTAGAGATGTTTAATAGTTTTTTTAAGGTTTTAATGTAGCTAATTTTTAATACTTTTTACGAATGGCGTTCCAATATTCAGCCAAAATAGTTGACAATTTTGAATCCGTCTATTTGAATTTTTTTAAATCCATTTAAGATTTATAATCTCAAATAATAAATAACTTTTGGTTTGGTTGACTTAATTTGTTTACAGAGTTTAGGAATAAAGTTTAAATAGGAACGCCATTTTCGCATTTTTTTGCTGTTTCTGCCACTTACTCATGGAACGCCAATTGGAACGCCATGCCGCTGAAGTGGTTAACTAACACAGAAATCGGTTATTACATAAACGAACTCACTAAAACGATAGCAGAAGAATTACATCGAGTAACACCAGTAATAAAAGATTTCGACACATTAAAAAGATATATCACACCAGAAATAAAGAATCTTTAAGCATTAAAAAGTAGAGTCCTATCAAAAATACACAGACTAAAATATAGAAAACACGTGAAAGATTCAGACTTACTTCTGTATAAAATATTATTATTTATAATAAAAGATAAATTGAGTACCAAATTTAACTATTGGATTAATAATTATTATAGTGAAAGAATTGCAAAAATAAAACACAACGATAATAAAAACATGTTCCCCAAATAAATTCGATATTCAAAAATAGCAACAATAACAACATTCTAAGCTTATTAAACCCAAAAGATAATAAAGAATTACTTAACAATGATATATTAAACATTATTAATTGTCAAGCGTATCATAATAACATAATTGTTTCCGACGCGGTCGACAAGGCTAATATATTAGCGAAACATTTAGCGGATGAGATAAACAATAAAGAAAAACATTCCAATAGCCCGGGTCTGGAGAGAATACATACACAAATCTTAAATCAATTCTAAACAAATTAAATAACGAAAAGTGATCGGGCACTGATCAGATTCCCAACATAGCTTTAAAAAAAGTGATTCCTTGGCTCAAGAAAGACAAAGATCCACAACTTGTGAGAAGCTATAGACCGATTAGTTTACTCCCAAATTTGGGGAAAATTTTTGAAGTTGTTATAAGTAAATCAATAGTAAAATTTACAAAAGAAAACCAAATTGTTCCTCACGAACAATTTGTCTTTAGAAAGAAAACATCTACGATACACGCGATAACTAAACTCTCGTTGGACATTAGCATGGCTCTGAGTGAGAAGAAATTCGTGGCTGCAGCCTTGATTGACTTGGAGAAGGCGTTTGACTCCGTCTGGCTAGACGGTCTATTTTTCCGACTAATAAAGAAGCAATATCCTGTCCATATCATAAAAATAATTTGGAGTATGATAACTAATAGAAAAATGTTTATTTCATTGTCGGAAAGGGCTAATAGTAAATATTATTTGTTACGCGATGGCCTTCGGCAGGCAGCAGTAAATTCTCCCCTCCAGTTTAACATATACATCTGCGATCTACTCAGAGCATGTAATCTGAACGGGGGTGAAAATAGGAAATCAATCGGTTTTGCCGACGATATAATTGTATACGTGACCTACAATTGTATGTTCAAAGCACAAAATGATTTACAGGAAGTCTTTCGCGATGTATGTAGTTTTTTTCTGCTTGGAAATTAACCTGTAATCATAACAAATGTGAGACTATCCTTTTCAGGTCACGCATTAAAGATCTCAATAATAAAAAATAGAATAAGGTTTGGAGGAACTTTAAAATAAATTATAATGAGGAACAAAACAGTTCAATTTCACATAAAAATTATGTTAAGTACCTAGGTATCTATATAGATGATAGACTTAAATATAATACACATGTAGAATTAATATTGGAAAAAGCTAAAAGAACTTTTTTTTAACTATAAACATCTATTTTATTCCTCAAGGTTAAACTCAAAAGTAAAATTAATCTGTTATATGCTATTAATAATACCAATATTGACATACGGATGCCTGATCTGGTATGGGGTGGGTCCATCTGTAATAGGAAAAATTAGAGTATTAGAACGAAAATATTTAAGAGCTTGTCTGGGAAGGTTCCGAGATCCTGACACTGAATATTAAAGGCCTTACTCCAATACGAGAATATACAATATGGCCAGTATGCCTGAAAGGGATAGAGTCAAGAATTACAGAACGCAAGCAAACAAGTATGCGTGGTTAAGATAGCCCCTGTAAAACTATTATATTCGACAACATATTGCTTTTTTATAGTATTCTTTTTTTTCTTTTTCCCTCACCAAGCCTGATTTGTTAGTTTTTCGCATTAATGCGCTTTTCTTTTTTTTTATAAATAATTATTTCTATTACATATACTCTCAATACAATACATTACACAAATATTTTTTTTTCACCTAATACACTCAAATCTCGCTATAACGAGAAGTTCTGGAGTCAAATCTCCCTCTATTACGAGCGCAAAAAAAGAAATGAGAAATCCCCACTTTTACGATTCTTCATTCATTTTTTTAGTGTTTACAATTTACATAATGTCAAAATTACAAACGTAACCTTGTTTAATTTGAATTTTAATATACAAAAAATTTATATAAGCCAAAATTTCAAAGATGTTCGACTGATTGATATAATTTCAAATACGAAGTGACTTTTTTATTTTTATTTTATATAAATAAAATTGATTTTAACCAACTTTAAACCAACTGAATGTGCATTTGTTTATAGAGAAGGTCGTTATAGCGAGATTTGAGTGTACGTAAATAAACTTATGTCGACGAGTAGCCCTTTTGAAGTCGTTTCGATGAACAAATACCTAAGACTGTTCACGACGTTGGTGTTTATTTTGTTATTGTAAAAATGATATGATATCTCTTGTTGATCAATAAACTACACTCCATTCTTGTTATAACGAATCTCGTTACAACGTTTTCTCGTTATAACGAACATTAAAACTCTCGATACAACGACAAAAAAACCGAACAAATTTAAGAATTTAATTTAAATATAACCAAAATTTTGGTTAACTTAAAAAAACGACAAAGTTAATCAACCCTTAACTTTATTTAATCTAAAGAATCTAGTGATCTTATTATTATTAAAACTACGTACTTTTTCATTAAACTGATTCCATAATTCAGAAATTTTTAATAAAAATAAACATACTTTACGGAAAAATTTGCACGTATTTGACGTTTTGTACTGTTAATCACTGATAAATTCATACGTTTTAATAGAACGTGAAATAGGATTTTCTCCTTCCGTCGTAATATCGAGATTTTGAAGTCCCGAGATCGTCGTTATAACGAGAATCAAGTGTAATTAAAAACAAAAAACAGTGGTGGGACTCTGTGGCTTGCGATCACCGGGATTAAGCAACATTTAGTACGGTTAGTACTTAAATGGGTGACCGCCTTGATGCCCGCTATAGCCCGGTGTTTTTCTTACTACTTTCGTGATTTATACAGCGGGAGGTTTGACGTCAAGGTATAATGATGTGCGCTGACGATTATTGCCCGGTACACATTATTAGAACTTGACTGTCGATAAAAGACAAGACAGATTTAGAGAGAGGAGTACTCAAGAGAGGTTTTCTACAGTTTCCCTCTCCTCTGGCGAGAAAACCTAATTAACAGGTGGTCCAGGCGAATGCGAATACTCCTTACAAAGCTGGCTGTGGGCGCAAAAATTAGGTTAATATATAGAATCTATATAGAATGGTTATGCTTAATTCAAAAAAGTATTCCTCGGGGATTCTTCTCAAGTGCGCAAGGCCAATAGGGAAGGAGTATAAACAATAAAAAAAATATTTAAATAGATCTATCTTTCTTGGAAGTGTCTATAATGAAGTGGATTTTTTTGTCCCTAATTCCGAATTAAATGTTCTTTGAAGTCCCACAAGTTTAATTAAAAAATTTTAAATTTAACAAAATGGCGGCTATTTTACATCAAAATTAAAATAAAATTTTCTTAAAAACCCCATCGTTTTTTTCTCTTAATGTTTTCATTAATTTCTAGAAGCCTAAAGATTATTTTCCAATAAAATTTATCGAGGTCAGGCATCTTAAAGAGAAATAACAAATTTTTTTGTTTCTTCAAAAATGAAAAATCGAAGTTTTTTCAATATCTTTACAATATACAACTAAATTTCAAAAATGAAAAACGTTTATCTTAAAAAATTATGTAAATACTTATAACAACTGACATTTTCGTCATTATTAATTTAAGAATTATCAAGTAATTTTCAAAAATCATTTATTTTTTTGATCGTGAAATTGTTTAGTTTAAACAACAAATTTTTTTTGGTCAAACGATCATTTTATTAACAATGTGAGTCATACAACTCCACTTATGTAGACAAAAGGTCCACATTTAATACATCAAACTGATGTTTCGGCTACAATTTGCGAGCCTTTTTCAAAGTTTTATCTATAAAAACATAAAAAAAATATAGAAACAATTTTCTTACAATGTGTTTATAATTCGCCTTCTTAACCTAAAAAACACACTTACAATCAGTCATTTTTTGACAAACGTAGAGTCTTCAAACCATAAAAACATAACATAAAAAACGGTTTTGTAATAAAAAAACAAAAAACCTTAAAAACATGTAATGAAAAAACAGAGAACATCTAAAAAGATGCTCTTTTTTGAAAAAAAGGATCCATATGATCCAGTCAAAAAACATGCGGTTAATGACGTAAACAAACCACAGAATAGCAAATAGAAACTAGAAGGGAAAATTACATGACACAAATGCTAAGGTAGATACACAACCTCAAATAAGTTATCATTAAAGCTCAAATCACATACGAGTGCAATTCTAAATTAACAAACAAAAATAATTAACATAATGAGTTATTTTAAATTATAGTTATAAATGTCATTTACAGTTTTCATTTGAGATTGTAAATTAAACACACGACTTTTAAATTTCTTAATAAAAATAGATTCTAAAACTCTTCTTTCAAACATATTATCCTCTCTAGCTAAAATTTTTATATTATCAAAATTAAAATCAAAATTGTGATCAAATTCCCAACTGTGTTTTGACAAGCCCGTATTTAAGTCACCAATTCTGCAATTTCGCTTATGTTCATACATTCTGGTTTTAAGTCTTCTACCAGTTTCTCCAATATAAATCATATTACAACCTAAACAATTAATTAAATAAACTACATTAGACAAATTTTCTTTTGATTCTCTATCTATTTTATTATTTAAAAATAAATTTTCTAATTTATTATTATTTTTGAAAAAAACTTTAATATTATATTTTTTTAACATTACTTTTAGCTTTTCACCTAGAGTCTCAACATAAGGAGGTATGATATTTGGTAATTTATCAAAATTAAACCTTTTTAAAGATTTTTCAGAACAATTGTAAAGGGCTTAGGGGGTTAAGTATGCAAAAAGTGCCCCCGCTTCTATTTTTTTCAAATTTGGCCCATATGTTACTATCCATATGACTATAACTTTCTGCAATTTTGAACTGAAAATTAGCTTTTTTGGGGGAGTTATGGAGGGGGAAAGGAAAATCAAAAAACTTATTTTTCTCGAAAACTACTGAACCGATTTTAATGAAATTTAAAGAGGTTGTAAATATAGATAAGGCTATTTTAGAAAAAAAAATCAAAATTTTTTTTCAAAAAAAAATTTTCAAAAAAAATTTTTGAAATTTAAAAAATTTTTTTTTAGGGTTATTTTTTAAAGTGACCACTTTCTCTTTTGTTGTAAAAAGTACCTTATAATGTCCCCTTTAACATATATTTTTTTCAAATTTTTTAAAAATATAGTTTTTGAGTAAAATGTCAAAAACCATGGTCATGCTATTTGTCACGTACGGTAATGCACATAATTATATACATATGGGCCATATTAATGTGATAGGGTATAGCTAAATAAGTATGGAAAAAATGACCCGAATATATTTTTCCCATTCATTCCTACCCACTTAAAAATAACTTTTTCAAATTTTTAACTCAAAATTTTGAGTTTTTTGGAACTTATGGAGGGGAAAAAATCGAAAAACGCATTTTCCTCAAAAACTACTGTATGTATTTTAATCAGCTTTGGATATGTTGAAAAGACAATTAAAGAGATTCCAAAAAAAATTTTCAAATTTTTTTTTCAATAAATTCCAAAAATCTTTTTTTTTGAAAATTTTAAAATGAAAATTTTTCGAAATTTTCAAAAAAAAAATTTTTAGTTCTATTAAAGTGACATTTTTATGTATTTTCTCATTTCATTCTCTTATGTGATCTACTAATAAAAAAATTTTGCCCGACATGATTTCAAGGTGTGTCAAGGTAAATAACTCAAAAACCCTACCCGGAACATTTTTATGTTGTATGCGAATGGTCAACTAATTAATTATTTATTTAATTACAAAATAATACTTAGGAGTTTTCTGAATACAAGCCTGAAATCGATGTGAAAAAATTATTTCCAAAGAAAAATCCAAAAATTTTTATTTTTACATTTAAAATTTTTTCTTTTTGGATCGTTGAAGCGGTACATCACACTTTTTTTATTTGACTTCTTTAACAGTCTTACTTTTTAAACAATAATGGCCTAGATGATTTTAGAGTGCGACACGGTAAAAAAACTCCAAAAATCCTAAAATTTGATTTTAAAATTTTCGAAATTTTTTTGTTTGTCTAAAAATATTTTTTTATGTCAACTTCAGATTTGTATTTATCAACCTTAATAAGCCACTAGTAATAAGTTGCAAAAATATTTGACAGTTTTTTTAAAATTAACCATTCGCATACAACATAAAAATGTTCCGGGTAGGGTTTTTGAGTTATTTACCTTGACACACCTTGAAATCATGTCGGGCAAAATTTTTTTATTAGTAGATCACATAAGAGAATGAAATGAGAAAATACATAAAAATGCACGGAAAAAAAATTTTACTGTGGGGAACAGCTAATTTCGAAAATAAATAACATAAAGAATCTATTCAACTAATTCAGTGAATGATTTCCAATGCATTAGTCAAACTGTTTCTCTGATATACAGAAAATGAATTTCACTAGTCAGCCATATTGGAAATATTTGATAGTTTACCATTCTCATAGAAATTTCTCTAAAATCACAAATGTCAAATTTACATTTATTACCTCTAAATACGTATTAATTTACTAATTTTACATTTTATTAGTCATAATATAAAAAATATAATTAATAGAATTTGAATATACGCTTTCAACATTAATTTAAAAATGTTTTCATTCAAGTGTTATTTTGAGGTTATGTTGTTTTCAAAAGGTAAAGCAAGAAATATCATTTTCGCTGGATCAGCGAAAATGGATTATCGATGGAGCCAAATCAGTGAAACTTATAGCTATTATAGTGATTGTTATCTCTACTTTAGTAGAACTTTTCTTAGCGTTTGTCACTTTAATAGAACTAAAAAATTTTTTTTTGAAAATTTCGAAAAATTTTCATTTTAAAATTTTCAAAAAAAAAAGATTTTTGGAATTTCTTGAAAAAAAAAATTTGAAAATTTTTTTTGGAATCTCTTTAACCTTGAGAGGGCCGGGGTGGCCACTATAGTGGCCACCATTTATTTTTACTTTTATTTTTATCGAATTGATTTTTTATTTAATTTTACTTAATAAAAAACTAGTAAATTTTATTTTAATTTTCCGGCCCTCTGAAGGTTAATTGTCTTTTCAACATATCCAAAGCTGATTAAAATACATACAGTAGTTTTAGAGGAAAATGCGTTTTTCGATTTTTTCCCCTCCATAAGTTCCAAAAAACTCAAAATTTTGAGTTAAAAATTTGAAAAAGTTATTTTTAAGTGGGTAGGAATGAATGGGAAAAATATATTCGGGTCATTTTTTCCATACTTATTTAGCTATACCCTATCACATTAATATGGCCCATATGTATATATGTGCATTACCGTACGTGACAAATAGCATGACCATGGTTTTTGACATTTTACTCAAAAACTATATTTTTAAAAAATTTGAAAAAAATATACGTTAAAGGGGACATTATAAGGTACTTTTTACAATAAAAGAGAAAGTGGTCACTTTAAAAAATAACCCTAAAAAAAAATTTTGAAAATTTCAAAAATTTTTTTTGAAAATTTTTTTTTGGAAAAAAAATTTTGATTTTTTTTTCTAAAATAGCCTTATCTATATTTACAACCTCTTAAAATTTCATTAAAATCGGTTCAGTAGTTTTCGAGAAAAATAAGTTTTTTGATTTTCCTTTCTCCCTCCATGACTCCCCCAAAAAAGCGAATTTTCAGTTCAAAATTGCAGAAAGTTATAGTCATATGGATAGTAACATATGGGCCAAATTTGAGAAAAATAGAAGCGGGGGCACTTTTTGCATACTTAACCCCCTAAGCCCTTTCGTGAATTCTTTCTTTTATAACTTGATTAATTAAGGGTAAAGGGTAACTATTTTCAATTAAAGTGTTTTTACTAGATCTAAATTTTCATATCTAAATTCAACATCTGAGAGCTTTATAGCTCTATCAACCAACGATTTGATTAAACCTATTTTTTGTTAAAATTCATGATGAGAATGGTAATTCAAATACTGACCAGACCAAGTGGTATTTCTGAATCAATTAGTCTTTACTTGTCCATCAGATCCTCTAATCAAATTTATATCAAAAAAACTTATTTTTTTGTTATTCTCCAATTCATGAGTAAACTGTAAAGATAGGTCAATACTATTAAAAGTGTCAACTAAACAAGAAACTTTATCTAAAGGAATAATTATAAAAATGTCATCAACATACCTCTTGAAAATTATAGGAACAAAATCCAAAGATTGTAATGCCTTTTCTTCAATATGTTCAAGAACTATATTCGAAACAATAGGAGATAACGGTGAACCCATTGGGCACCCCGAAATTTGTTAACCGCATGTTTTTTGACTGGATCATATGGATCCTTTTTTTCAAAAAAGAGCATCTTTTTAGATGTTCTTTGTTTTTTCATTACATGTTTTTAAGGTTTTTTGTTTTTTTATTACAAAACCGTTTTTTATGTTATGTTTTTATGGTTTGAAGACTCTACGTTTGTCAAAAAATGACTGATTGTAAGTGTGTTTTTTAGGTTAAAAAGGCGAATTATAAACACATTGTAAGAAAATTGTTTCTATATTTTTTTAAATGTTTTTATAGATAAAACTTTGAAAAAGGCTCGCAAATTGTAGCCGAAACGTCAGTTTGATGTATTAAATGTGGACCTTTTGTCTACATAAGTGGAGTTGTATGACTGACATTGTTAATAAAATGATCGTTCGACCAGAAAAAATTTGATGTTTAAACTAAATTTTCGTCATTCAAAGAATTTAAATTATTTTATAATTAAATCAATAAAAATTTCATTTTTAAAGTATATATTTTAATTCAGCATCTGAGTGCAAAACACTTTTAATGTTACAAAAATTCAAATGCTACATAAAATACATTCAACAAAAAATAAATTTCCATGGAATTCAATATTATTTTACTCGACCTTTAGATTAATTCAATACGTCAATTTTCTGTTTTAATGTATCGTTTTACTTTGTTACTATTAGGTTTGTTCTGCTTTTATTTTTTCGTTAATGTTTTTTTTAGTTAATTTTCTTAGCTTCAAAAATTTATGTTCACGTGAACAATATATTACTCTCTTATGAATTCCTGTAAAATTGGAACACTTCTTTCAATCTGAAGAAAATATTTTTCTCCCAACATTCATTTTCGTTTTAGTTTAAAAAATAATGATAAAACAGTTAAGGAAATTAAAAAAGATATTTAGTATTAAAAGAACTTTTTAAACTTTATAACAAAAATTCGATCGTTTACTAAACATTAGATTCCATGAAATTTCTACAAATAATTACTTGTGTTATTTTTTCTGCAAAGTCTATGAAGAAGACAAAACATCTAGCAGAAAACACTAACGAAAAAATAAAAGCAGAAGAAACAAAGTAACAAAGTAAAACAATACATTCAAACAGAAAATTGCCATATTGAAATAATCTAAAGGTGGAGTAAAATAATTTCGAATTCCATAGAAATTTATTTTTTGTTGAATGTATTTTATGTAGTTTTTGAATTTTTGTAACATTAAAAGTGTTTTGCATTCAAATGGTGAATTAAAATTTTAATATACTTTAAAAATGCAAGTTTTATTGATTTAATTATGAAATAATAATAATTTAAATTCTTTGAATGACGGAAATGTCAGTTGTAATAAATATTTACTTAATTTTTCCAGACAAACGTTTTTTATTTTTGAAATTTAGTTGTATATTGTAAAGATATCGAAAAAACTTCGATTTTTCATTTTTAAAAAAATAAAATATTTGTTATTCCTCTTTAAGATGCGGGACCCCGATAAATTTTATTGGAAAATAATCTTCAGAGTTCTTTTTCGAAAAATAGCCGCTATTTTGTTAAATTTAACCATTTTTTAATTAAACTTGTGGGACTTCAAAGAACATTAAATCCGCAATTAGGGACAAAAAACCCCACTTCATTATAGACACTTGCAAGAAAGATACATCAATTTAAATATTTTTACCGTCATTTTCTTGAAATCAGACTTCGCTGTTTTAAAAGTTCAAATGCCCCTAACTTCGTTAAAAATTTTTTTGGTCAAACGGCAAAATACGTGGCATCTAAAATTACCGTCATTTTCTTGAAATCAGACTTCGCTGTTTTAAAAGTTCAAATGCCCCTAACTTCGTTAAAAATTTTTTTGGTCAAACGGCAAAATACGTGGCATCTAAAATTGTGTGAAAAATAATATATTTCCATAGGAAACTAATATTTAACTTACATATTTTAGTCTGTCTGAATTGAAGTGGAATAAACCTAAATAAAAGCAATTTGTTTGTCTTAATTGTTACAAATAAATAAAAAATTAGTTTAAACTATAGCTATGCAGTGTCAGCACTCTGTGTGGATGAGACAAATTGTTTAAAAATTCATTAGATTCATTTGAAATTTGTTACTCGGGGGTTTTTGGGATCGCTGATTACGAATATGATGAACGTTTTCCAAAATTCAAAATGGTGAATTCAATATGTCGGACAATGTTTTTTAAATTTCATTAGATTGGCTTCCGCCATTTTCAATTTTCAAAATCTGTCATCCTATTAAAGACCACGAAAACCCCCGAGTAACAAATTTCAAGGAAATCTAGTGAATTTTTTAACAATTTGTCTTATACACCCAGAATGCTGACACTGCATATCTATAATTAAAACTAATTTTTTATTTATTTATAGGGGAGAGGGCCCCAAGGTGGTCAGGGCCCTAAGGTGGTCACCCTAAGAAAATGTTTGTATATAAGTTAGTATCTTCAAATGTTTTCTGTTATTAAATGAGAAGAAGCTATCAATTTTTCCGAATCAAATAATTAAGTCTTAAATAAATCTCTATAAGCTCATGGGCTTCATATGTATCGACAGCACAGCTGCCCTAATACAGAAACCTGCTTAATCAGAAAAATATTTTCAAAATTAATTAATAATTTCAAAATTATCAAAGAACTTAGAAAAAAGCGGTAGCATGGTGGGATACGAGCCCACGACCTTTCTATTGCCGGTAGACTGCTCAGACCACTGAGGTACATGCACCCCGAGATTCTCCAAGTTCCTTGAGATCACTTCCTACATTCCTACACAACTATCACTTCCTACATTATTTTGATGATAACGCAGGAAGTGTCTTAAAGATGGTAAGCCATATTTCAATTCAAAGGCGATTATAATTTTACAGAAAGTGAATTTATCATTCGGTTTACAAATATTAAATGAGAAGATGCTACCGCTTTTTTCTAAGTTCTTTGATAATTTTGAAATTATTAATTAATTTCGATAATATTTTTCTGATTAAGCAGGTTTCTGTATTAGGACAGCTGTGCTGTCGATACATATGAAGCTCATGAGCTTATAGAGATTTATTTAAGACTTAATTATTTGATTCGGAAAAATTGATAGCTTCTTCTCATTTAATATTTGTAAACCGAATGATAAATTCACTTTCTGTAAAGTTTTCTGTTATTGTTATTATTTAAGAAGACAAAGGTTTTAGTAAAGTTTTGAGGTAAATAGTCGTATGAGTCTCTTTGGAACGTGAACGTTGTAAAAGTTCTGTTTTTGAATGATTGAGAAATTTTTTTCTCAGGGTGTTAAAATCATCGAAATTAACTATTTTAAATTAATAAAAATCGTTATAATTATCTTTATATATCGTACAATAATATTCCAAATGAATATAATTAATATTGTGCATAAAAAAATTTTTCATTAATATTTAAAAAATTGTGTCTTCGCCCTAAGGTGGACACTTATTTGGCCACAAGGTGGTCACTTTTGATTTTTATGAAAATGTGTTTATACGCTATATTTATCAACATTTATCACTGTGAATGTGAATTTTATCAATTTTTAAGTTTTATGATGAATAATAATGAAATAGAATTATTTTCAAAATTTCACCTGTCTAATACATACACAAAAAGTATCATTTTTGACGAAAGGACAAAGTGCAAAAAAATATGTAATATGTTTCTGTGATCCTAAAAAATAATTAACATTAAATAAACAACTTAATAATACGTTTTTTATATTTTTTATAACTTTTTTGTGAATTTTCGTATAGTGACCACCTTGGGGCCACTTTTTTAAAAGTCGAATTTTCAACTTTTTTTAAAAAGTGACATAACTTTTTTTTTATTAATGAAATGAAAAAAACTTTATGATAGGAAGTAAGATTATTAGACAAAGCTTCAAACGTCGTATTATTGACCTTTATACATAATTCCATTTGAAATCTACAGTCGTTCAAAAGATGGGTGACCACCTTAGGGCCCTCTTCCCTAACAAATAAAAATTTTTATTGAAGAAATTGCTTTTATTAAACGTAAATATCGAAGATCTGGAGTGCTGTGATAAAATACCCCTGGTTCTGCTGGTCAGATTTATTTAACATATTTTTTGCTTTAGTGGGTACCCCAGGTGCGAGACAACGTAGAATTTATTGGGTATGGACACAAGGGTTAAATAAATAAACATCTAATTACTTTTGATAAACAATAAATTTGGTGTCAATTTAATGAAAAATCGTAATTCAGGAACATTTGGTCCTTCGAGCCGGACTTGTGGTGCATTATTTGATCAAATTGTGGTAAAATTTTGTGTAGTGGAGAATTCTGTGCAATTGTGAAACTATAACTATTCTTTAACAAGATCCTATCTCTCTTATAGTGACATAATTTAAATGAGAAAATTATCCAGAGTTATAAATATGTTGAAATGGTATTTCAATAGTCAAAATTTAAATTGTTACAAAATTATACAATTAAAAATAAATAATAAATAATAAAATAATTATTTTGTAGAAATGAAAAATACATATTTATTTTTAAAATAAGAAATATAATTTCTGTTAAATTTAAAGTAAAATAAATTCATTATAAGGTCAACCGAAAACAAATGTACTTTTGCACACTAATACACAGAAAAAGCACAGCTGATTCAAGGTCAAGGTTAGGAAAAAGTAAAGAAATTTTCATACTTTAAGAATTTAGAAATTGTTTAACATCAAAAAAATTTTATACACAATTTATATAAAATTTAATATAATGGGAATTTTTTTACTTAGAATTGCATATTTTGTTTTATATAAATAGTATAAATTTTAACAATTAAATTTATATTGTTAATTATTAAAACTACTTGAAATAAATAAAGTAGTAGCAAAATTTATATGGATAAATAGATAAAAATTAGCATATTTTATTACAAAAAATTAGATTGTTGAAAATTTATTATTTAACAATTTATTTAAATTAAAAGAAATAAAATTAATTCTGAGAGAAAAATGATTGACAGCTAAACAATGGCATTGTTCTCGGAAAACGTTAGACACGTTAGAAACTAGAGAGAAAAGTATACCTCTGTCCTTACGTAAGAAATTTAAATATTATTGGTAAGAAGAAGATGACGCGTAATAAATTTCCGTGAGTAGGGAGAAAGATAGCTTTGCGTAAAGGAAATTACCATGCTTTACTAGAAGTGAATAAGGGCCAATAATAGTTATAGAAACTTCTAGAAGATTCGGCAAGATTCTGTAGCGTCTGAAAAAAGGTATAAAAGCCGTGAAAGCGAAGGCTTCGCTCTCTTATTCCAAAATCACATTGCTAGTGGTAAGTTGAATCACGTTCACATTTTACACACAAAAATTATTCAGGAGTTCATTGCATATGCAATTTACAACCTGATAATTTTTAATTATTACATATAACACACGTACACTAACAAATCGTAAGAATAATTCAAGAATTAGTTGTTTTACAACTTAAAACTTGTTTAATCCAAAATTATCAACAAAGTCAAGCCCTGGAACAAAAATTTGAGGAACTCGTCAAATTTTTTGACTTTTAACCTCTATTTTAATTCCTAAAGGGTTAACAAAAGCAAATCGTAAGTTTATTAAATATTCTTATGAGCTGTGTTCATATAGTAATAGTCTATACCGATGTGACAGTTTAAAAGATTCAATAAATATTGAATCTAAACCACCAAAAATATTATTTACAATAGGAAATAATTAATTTACTTGAATTAATTATTTAGTCAATTTTGCAGAGAAATAAATAGATTTTATTATATGGATTATATAAATTTTGATCATTTTTCGATATTACAAATTTATCATGTCTAAAATAAATCAAAATTGAGAAAAATTTATAATTTTAAAGAATATTTATTTATTAATAGAATAGTTAATGTAGGGTTTAGGGAAAACATGACCTTGTTTATTAGGCAGGATTTGTAAGAATTAAATAATAAAATTTTATTTAAATTTTGTTTATAGAATATAAACACAATCTAACCGAAAAATTCTTGTGTAAAAATTTATACACAACCCCAAGGTGAATGACTTTTATTATTATTTTATATATATTGAGTCGGTTCATATAGACATTGCAAACCAAACCTACGAAATTATTTTATAAACTATCAAAATTGTATTATATAAAAAGATTTAATAATTAATAAATTTTAATTATTATTTAAACTTTAATTTATTATTGATTATAGTTTTGAATAATTATCCAAGAAAGAAAAATAACAAAATTATCTAATTTAGTAGTGGATAATTTAGAAAGAATAAAAAGCTGCATTACTGAATAATTATTGGAACAATTTCCTCTAATTTGGTATCAAAGCACCAAATTTTCTACAAAAGAAAATATAATATTAAATTAAAGGGAAAATAAGATCATTTTATTTATTTTACAAGTTTACGGGCAGTGCCCTTTCGAACAGTAGTACTT
Source organism: Leptopilina drosophilae (assembly GCA_032873175.1). Classification (NCBI taxonomy): domain Eukaryota; kingdom Metazoa; phylum Arthropoda; class Insecta; order Hymenoptera; family Figitidae; genus Leptopilina; species Leptopilina drosophilae. Next base: position 30,061,656 of record CM065484.1, read on the forward strand.
AATATAATGTATTCAATTAAATGTACAATAAGCGAAGTATTGAACTCATCTATCTAGATTGTAGATTACTCTACGCAAGCTCGCAACAAATCTACCAAGGGGAGCACCATAGAAATCTAAGACTTCTTGGTACTCATTTGCCTCTCTGCAAAGTCTCACTATAACCGAGTTCTCGCGATAATTAGTTCTACATAAAAACTGTCTGAGCGTAGAAGGATTCCTAGCTGACCTAAATGAAATTGAAAATTGCAAAGTTGATAGAATAGAAGGACAATTAATAATGCCATTTATTATTTTAAATAAAAATAGTAAATCAGAGAATAACAATCTTAACTGAAGTAAGGGAATGCCTAGAATCCTTCTAAGTTCAGAGTAATCATGACTAAAATAGTCATAAGTCAAACCTAATCTTCTTGCAGCAAATCTTAAAAATTTATTTTGCACTCTTTCAAGAAGATCAATGTGCACGTTCTGATAGGGTAACCATATCGTAGATGCAAAATCAATAATCGGTCGGACAAAATACAAAAACAATGTTTTTATTGCCTTTATGTTTTTAAAGCCCGAAGCACTTCTGGTGACCATGCCCAGTACCCTATTCGCATTACTGACAACATTTAAAATATGAGTTTTAAAGTAGGAAAAGTAGGAAAAAAAGAGGTCCAAGATTTGATCCCTGGGGGACTCCAGAAGTGGCCATAAATATATCTGAAAAACAGTAACCAATCCTATCAGATGGAAATCTATCGGAAAGTTAGCTCCTTATCCACAAAACCATGTCAGGAGAAAAGCCCATAGCCTCAAGCTTAGCCACCAGAATTGCATAGTCAACCCTATCAAACGCCTTGGAAAAGTCAGCATACACCGTGTCTAACTGTGTACCGTGTTCCAAATTAAGAGAGATTAAATTAGTAAAAATAGCTAAATTTGTCAAAACTGTTCGTCGCCTCATAAAGCCATGCTGCTCTTCAACAATTAATTGTTCTACATGATAATAGAAAACATCGTAAACAATACTTTCGAAAATTTTCGCGATGGCATTGATAATAGAAATAGGACGATAATTCGTAACATTCTTCTCATCACCATCTTTATAAACCGGAACTATTATACTTCTTTTCCATATTAATGGAAAAATTCCTGATTATAGTGATAAATTAACCTTTTGGCTGCGGGGGTGGTCGATATATCGACCAGGCATCAGGTCGGGGAGTGTCCCTGATATTCCAATAACTTTTGTGTACAAATTTTTAATTTTATAACTGGTCAATTTGTACTGAAATTTTCCCGCAGCTAAAAGGTTAAATAAAATAAACAATGGTTCGACAAATCCAGCGCTGCATGTTTTGAGGAGTGCTGGGGGGATATGGTTCAGACCAGCACCTTTGTTGACATTGATATTTCTCAATTTAAGCAGAATAGTATCCTGATTAATAAAAAATCTATCAATGTAACAATTGTTATGAAATTCAAAATCACAAGCAGAAATATTAGATGAGAGGAGCGAGTATACAGAATGAAAGTGCTGGCTAAAACAATTTGCAATGTCAAGGTCAGTATTGGCGTAGTTGTTACCGAGATATACATTTTTTGGAATGCGCCTTTTTTTGCGGAAAGAATTTATATAATTCCAAAACTGGTTTGGATGATATATTATAGAGATTTCGACTCGAGAGATATGACTGTTATATGTAATTTTTGATAATGTTTTACATCTCTCACGCAATTCTGAGAACTCGGCATAGTCAAGAGAATTTCCTGTAATTTTAAATTGCTTATGAGCAAGTTTCTTTAAAAACACAAAATGTTTAAGTTCATGGGTAAACCACGTCGGATAATTATCTCTTTTTATTACTTTAATGGGAAGAAATAAGCTAATAGCCATGTAGACATGATCGTAAAAAACATTGACAGCTTCATCTATATTCCTAGTATTCAACACATTTGTCCAGTTGATATTATGTAAATAACAAAGAATACTACCGAAATCTGCCTTTGCAAGATTATATTTAAAATGTCGACTATTTTGAGATATACTATACTTTTTCCTAAAAGCACATATAAATGAAAAAAAAATTTTTAATGCTTATTTTCAATAGAAAAAGCATGAAAAAACCTTTCCAAAATGTACCTTGCCAAATTTTTATGTTTAATAGTTTAAGAGTAAAAAATTATCGAAATAAGCATTGTACTGAAAAACCTAAAAATTTAACCCCCTCCCCTTCGGAAAATATTGGATAAGGTAAAAAAATATTTTCACTAAAAAGTACTATCTATTAGTACTACAAAAGCCCCAAGTTTTGCTACGATTGGAGAAAATTTTTTCTCCACCTGAATCACGTGACATGGAATGCCTCATATGTGACCTGATAAGTTAAAAGGAACCTTAGGTCAAAAAAATCATTTTTACTTTTTTCTTATAGAAACAAATCTGCTCTTTACATCACAATAAACCATGCACCTCTAGCTTGATTAATTTTTTTTAATATTTAATGTCCACAAACACTCGAAAACTTCATTATGTGCGTTATTATACGTGTATTAGTTAACATACCGAGGGAAGTATATATCTTTATATTTTTCCTTTATTTTGATTTAAAGCCCTCTGCACGGTAAACTTCTGAAAACCCACGTGTTTCTGACATAAGAAATATCTTATACATGTGTATTAAATATTTCTCATTCTTATATTATTAATTTATATATTATAATTGAAGCACAATTTATCACAGTTACAAACTACTTTATGAATTCTTCGATTATAATGTACACGTACTCAATATTAGATTTGAGTTGTAAATGATCATCGACAATCAAAAGAAGTACATCAACTTAAATTGAAATTTCTACCCTGGATTATTGTCTCTCACACTAGAACATTTCTACTTTACTACAGTCTATAGTATAAATTATTGCTACACCGATATGACAATTACGTTTCAATACTATGTGAGTTTGTCCCATATTTTGTGTTAATTTTACTTTTTCAGTTCTTTGTCTAATTTTGATATCTTATTCAATGCAAAGTGTAAATTAATTTAAAAATCTTGACATTTAAATAAGGGTTATGACTTGAATTCAAGTAAAATTAAATATCGAAATGTTTAAATAAAATTTCGTTAAAGTACAGTTAATTTCAAAATTATATTTTGCTTAACACTAACTTAGAATATTATTGGTGAAAATCTAAACGTTGCTATTCTACTTTAAGTGTTTTGAGAATTAATAAATATTATATCAATTTCATTAAATACTTTCGCAATAAGTGATTGTTTAAATTCGCATCAGTGTAAGAGTTCAAGTCATAGTGAATCAAAATTTACTTTTTGATAATTAATAATTGGTTTATAAATGTTGTAATTTACTGTTTCGATAATTTTTATTTACTTATACGTTTCTTGTAATTTGAATTATATTAATGTTAATATATCATTCATTTTGAATTGCTCTTCATGTGTTATCAAAATGGCAACACCAAATTTAAAAACACTTCCTGTATCTCAAGACACGATTGCTGGCCATATTAGTAGAGCCTTTTCAGACTTTCAAAAACTCAGGGTTGCTGTCATGACAGTGGGGGCATGTGAAGCTAAAATGGCAAATTTAGATAAAAAATGAGTAACATTTCAGGAACAGCATAGTACAATTTTAACTCTTCTCTCACCCGATACTCTAAAAAGATTAGAGTACTTTACGCAAGTTTGGATTAACGCAATTGAAGAAGAATAATTTGTACAATAGAATCTTTAGGTGAACTAATAGAACTCTTTAATCATACCAATGACGCAATCGGCACTCTTTGAGCTTTAAATCGTCTAGTCAGTCATTGGAATGATTGGTTGGTCTATATTACTGTACAGTAAATACTCAAACTCGTCGAGATTGCGAAAAAAACTTCTACTTCTTAAAATAAATCGAGTAAGCCTAACAAATCGGTGAGAGTACATCCTGTGACAAATAGTACTTCAAAACCGCAACGGGAACCGTAACAATGTCCTTGTTGTAAACAAGATCTTTATCTCAGAGCATGTAATGAATTTAAATCTAAATCCATTGACCAAAGACTTAAATTTGTTCGCTCTATTAAACTTTGTTAATTAAAGAATGTAAATCACAGAAGGTGCTAATGTTTCCAAATGCACCATTCTCTACTACATGATCCAAATAAAGTTAAATCTAATCCACGTCCTCTTGTATCGCAAGGACATTCTGATACCTCATTACAACCAGAAATGTCTTTCTCTAAAATTACGGTTACTAGTCATATAATCGATACCTCAGTAACCAAACATAAACCTATGCTCTTGGGCACGCTAATCCACCCACTATACTTCGCCACACTATAAATTTCAACGTATATAAACAATGTGAATATTGAATCCGATCTTCATAATTTTACTTTAATAAAAAAAATCAATATATAAATTATTACTTTTTTAAACTTACCATCAGAGCCCTTGGCGTGTACTTTAATTCGTAGTGAGGATTCAGCCGGTCAACTCCCAGGGTAATGATTAATCTAATACACGCTTCTGAAAATCGACGCTAGCCTCTCCCTAATTCACGAATTTCCTTCACTCTTTGAAAGGCGTGCTAAACCAAGAACTCTGATAGGTCCCCACACTATCACAACATTCCAAAAACGGCGCTAGATCCATCCTCTAGATCCCCATCGACCACGCAACTCGGAGGGCACGATGGCATAAAGGAACACATCGCTTCATTTTTTTAACGCAGAAAGAACAGGATTGTGAAAACTATTTTTCTAATACCCGTTCTAGAAAAGAAGAATGACGCTATATAGTACATTTGCCTTTTAAGGCCAGTGCTGTCTCTTTAGGTGACTCACGAACGCCAGCTTAAATCACTCTAAAAAGTATGGAGCGTCAGTTCGTTCATTGCAAGAGGCTTCTAATACATTTTTAGTCTAGTATAAAGACTGAAACCATGTGGAGAAATCTTTTAAAACTCTGGATCATAATGCTTGTTTTTACATACCCAATCATTGCGTCTTTAATGAAAATAGTTCGTCTACTGCAGCACGCGTCGTGTTTAATGGTTCTTAACGTTCTATAATAGGAACTTCATTAAATGAAATTCTTCTACGGTGGTGCACTTTTCGGATTGCTTTTTCTGCGGATAGTGAAAAAATGTTCAGCCAAATTTTAATGCACCCTGTTGACAGAGATTTTCAGAAAATTCTCTGCAGACTATGTCCATCAGATGCTCCTCTTACCTTCAGACACCCACCAGTTACCTACGGGTTGACAATTTTACCTTATTCACATTTTGTTAGGATTACATTAGAAACCTGAATTTGATAACTTAGTTTTCCGATGTACCTTGTCTAACTTACCTGAAACAATTACTAACCGCACAGTACTTTCGAGTTTTGCAAAACTTTATGACCCCTTAGGTCGGCTTGCGCCATTAACAATTAAGTACAAAGTTTTCACGAAGACATTATGAAAATTAAACCTTATTAAGATTTCTCGATGGCTAGGTATTTAAAGTGATATAATGTATTTCGAAATCTAAGTATTTTCTGATGCATCCATGATGGCCTTTTCACCAGCCGTTTATGTAGAGTATACTCCTCTACTACTAAAACTATTTGTAATTTTATGCAAAGACGAAAGTCGCTCCAGTTAAACAAATAAGTATTCCCAGGCTTGAGCTTTGTGGAACTCAACTCCTAGTACGCTTGTCAAATTACGTTTATAAAGCTTTGTTTGAATGACGTTTATATTCATTTGTGGAGTGATAACATAGCTGTACTACATTAGATTCAAGGTGAACCTTCCAAATGGAAAACTTTCGTAGCCAATAGGGTGAGATATATCCATACTACCTTGCCAACAGCGTCATGGCACCTGAACAACTCGAGCAGCATGATCTTTGGTGGTTCGGTCCCCCGCGACTAAGTCTTTCTAATGAATCATGGAGTAAAGAACAGCCTTCCCTCCAACTTATCAAAATTTTTTAGCAAAAAATTACCGCACATCAAACGATAGTTTGGTTATTGTATTTACAAAGATTTAAAGACACAACCGTCGCTGACCTAAATCAAACCGGTCAGACCAAATTCCGGTAAAACTTATAACTTCGGAAATAAAAAAGCAAGACTTTTCTTTATTACAAACGTTAAGAAAATATCTTATCGCTCTAAATTAGTTAGTTTATCAGACCCAAAATGTTTACTTAATAAGAATAGCTCTCTAGTCTCAGTAAATCTATTCTTGGATGAGCATAATTTGTTATGTGGTTGAGGTCGTATTAAACTTGCAATACTGGATTACGATGAGAAGCATTCAGTTATTCTTCCGAGAAAATCCCTCTTTACTGATCTTGTTATTAAGTATTGTCATCGTCGAGTATTACATGGAGGAACTCAGTTGACTTTAGCTACCCTCCGATGTCAGTATAAGATAACACAAGGTCCCACAGCTGTGAAAGATAGAATTGCCCGTTGTATAACTTGTGTACGTTTTTGAGCTTTATCTGCTGTACAGCATATGGATAATCTGCTAATTCAACGCGTTCAACTGAATCGATCGTTTGTTAACTCTGGTGTGGATTATTGTGGACCATTTCCTATACGAATTAGTTCAGGTCGTGGACGGCAATTACAAAAGGGTTTCTGATCAATTCTTGGTCGCATTTCGACGATCTATAACTTCACATAGTAACTGCGCAACCAATTTTTTTGGTGCTGATATTGAGTTAAGAATGTTGTTATCTGATTCCAAATTTTCAAAGGATATTTCCGAAACTCTTACCCGTGATGGTAAGTACTACCTGGATATGTTACCCCCCTGGTGCTCCTAATCAGGAAAGCATGTGGGAAACTGCTGTCGAATCCGTTAAGCATCATCTTAAACGCGTCATTGGCGATGCAACCTTAACATTCGAAGAGCTTTTAACTTTATTAATACAAATCGAGTCTTGTTTAAATTCATGACTGTAGGAAAAAGGAAAAATGGTGAGATTGAGAAGAATGAACTAGTGGAAGAAAATTAATGAATGACGTATGTAAAGAAAAGAAAGTGGGAAAATGAGACAAGAAAGCGAGTAGTTATATCCGTACCTCTGATAGAATTGCCAGAAAACTCAATAATGTATTTCATATATAAATTCATATAAATCTAGAGTACTTATATTTTCATCATTGAGTTTTATTTTTTCACTGATACGCTATACGCAACATTTTGGTCCTTCGAGCTGGATATATTCAATAATTTTGGAGTGAAAATAGTGAGAATTCGTGTGAAATTGATAAGGTGCTTGTGAATTCTAAAAGGACGCTATCAAGCACATAGCGACGCGGGTTCATTATCTGAGATAGCTCATATTTACTGACACTAGTTATGCAAACCTTTTAAACTAAATCTTAGGATCTTATCTTTTAATCAACTGACTCTACATGGAATTTTAACTACGACAAAAACTATTTAATGGAAAGGCAATATATCTAAGAAGGAAGAAATTATCGAAACGCTTAATCAATTGAAACAGGACATTGCGAAGCGTCATTGGTAACTCAACGGCATTTCAAGTGCATCTCAACGGCAACTCAACGGCTGCTCATCGGACGATATCACAGATGTCGTTCGGTTAAATGTATTTTTTTATTATTTTATGTTTGAACCTGTGAACTAAGCGCAACTCATTAGGTAAGATTTAACTATTTTTGTTATAAATAAAGATAGTTTGATTCGACCAAAGATGGCCGAACTAGACCAAAAAAGAAGCTTCGTACAGCTGTAAAATCAAAAGCAACTCGTTTTAAGACGTATGTAGAAGCATACGTATGTAGAGAAAATTTACGAATTAGATCGGAGTTTGAACAAATTCAAGGCGAGATTTACTCGATTTTGCCTGAGATAGAACATAGGGAGTAGAAGACTTTTGAAAACGCCTTGTTTTTCACACAAAATCTCGCAAAACGAAAAAGGGCGCAATGCTTAGAGATCTTGAGGTCTACATGATCAAACTCAGTAGCAGCCATACTGACAAATGGAATTAGTGGGGGTTCATCATCGCATGCGCGACTACCTATTATCACTTTGCCTAATTTCGATGGTAGCTACGAGCGATGACAAAGTTTCCATGATATTTTCAATACGATGGTTCACAGAAACGTTTCTCTTGACACAATAACAAAATTTCACTACATACAATCTGCGTTGACGGGTGAAGCTAAAGAATATATAAATTCATTTGAGGTAACTGAAGATAATTATTTAATAGTTATTAAATTATTAAAAAAACGTTATCACAATTCTCGGTTAATAATAAATCATCACGTGCAACAATTGTTGAAGTTGCCTCAAGTGACAAAAGATTTAGCAGGCTCATTACGTACGTTACAAAAATAATCTGATATTCCGATAATTTACAAAAACACACGGTCATACTCAAGCAACTGAAGGAACCGGTCGACATGTGGGATACGTTGTTAATTTATTACGCATCTACAAAACTTGACCATGTTACGAAAAGGGAATGGAAATTTAAGGTTGTTTTAAATAAAATATCAAAATTCGCAGAATTTATCGGTTTTTTGGAAACGAGCTGTCAAATGATGGAAACTAAATTGCCAAATGCTTCACATGCTACGATAACAAAAACGAATTCGAATCAGGGAATAAAACGAAAATCAAATAAAACATTGACTCATATGGCGGTCGGTAAAAATTCAGCTAATTGCGTTTTATGTCACAAGGATCATAGAATTTACGTCTGCCCTAATTTTCGCGATTTGTCGGTGGAAGATAGAAGAACGAAAGTCAAAGTACTTAATTTGTGTATTAATTGTCTGGGCATAAAACATGCATCTAGAGATTGCACATCTTCACGTGTCTACAGGCAATGCAATCAAAAGCATCATTCTTTATTGCATTTGGGCAATCAACTCGAATTAGATGATAATTATCAAATGTCAAAGGAAGTTGATAAACAGGGTGACGTGAATTCAGGTTCTAGTGTTTCTGTGAACATGTTTGTGCACAAGGACACAGGGGAGAAGGTTTTGTCAACGGTTGCGATATTTATTCAAAATGATGTGGGTAAAAAATTTTTCTGCGGATTTTTAAGCGAAGCTCATTGGATCAACAAGTACAAAGGTTCTGGCAATTCAACGAGGGCAGTGAGACTAAAATGATGTCGATTGATGAAATGTAAGGGGCAATTTTTAATAACATTGAATCGAGCACCTGATGGAAAATTTGAAGTTACAATGCCTATGAAGAGGAATTTTGAGGAGCTTGGAGAGTCACGAGCGAATGCTGAGAGACGAGTGCTGACAATGGAATGACGCTTTCGGAAAGATGATGAACTGAAACAATAGTATAAGGGTGGATGATTATCTCAAATTGGGTCATATGTCTAGAGGCAGAGAAGCTGGAGAATCAAGCAATTACTTATCTCAAAATGCAGTGATTTGATGCATCGTGTAAAACATCATCTGGGTTAGCACTAAATGATTGCATTATGACTGGTCCTGTAGTGTAGCAAGATTTATTTATTATTATTCGACGTTTCAGGCAGTATCCATTTGTCCTCACCGGAGACGTGGTAAAAATGTATCGGCAGATTTGGGTGCATCCGGATCAGCGGAAGTGACAGTGTATTTTGTGGAGAGAGGATTACACGAAACCAATGAAGATTTTCCAACTCAACACTGTAACTTTTGGAATTACTGCTTCCCTATACTTGGCAACCCGCTGTCTGCTAAAATGGTCGGATGAACATAACGATAGTCATCCAAATGCTTCTCGAATTATAAGAGAAGACTTTTACGTGGATGACACGTTGACAGATGGTAAGACTGAGGAGGAAGTCGGCGAAATCAGAAACGAAGTGAAGGAGATTTTATCATCTGCCGGATTAGAACTACAGAAAATTCATTCGAATGCAAGGTTTGCAGATCATGATCAAGAGGAGCTAGAAATTACCGAGATCAAGACGTTGGGTCTTCGATGGCACCCAATAGAAGATGGGCTGAGATATTGTTCATCGTACGAAGAGAGATCAGGAGTGATTACGAAACGCATGATGTTGTCTGCTATAGCGCAAATATTTGATCCACTCGGTTTAATTGGACCATTCGTCGTGATATCAAAGATGCTGCTTCAACATCTGTGGAAATTAATACTCGAATGGGATGCCCCAATCCCTAACGATATTTGTGAGAAATGGATTTCATATGGCAATGAGCTGAAAAATATGGATCATCTGAAGATTCCGCGTCATGCATTGATTGTTTCACCAAGGTCGATTCTATTACATGGATTTTCCGACGCTTCAGAAAAAACATACGGATCATGTATTTATCTACGCTCTATGCACTTGAATGGAACAGTATTGACTCGTTTGCTGTGTGCTAAATCCCGAGTGGCTCCTGTGAAATCATTAAGCTTACCTAGGCTGGAATTATGCGGAGCTGTATTGCTAGCTGAACTTTTCGTCAAGGTCCGAGATGGACTTACCATAACCTTTGAAGAATCTTTCTTCTGGAGTGACTCCACGATCAAATTAGCGTAGATCAAGGGGGATCCGTCGAGATGGCAAACGTTTGTATCTAATCGCGTTGCGCAGATTCAACGGCTAACTGTTGCTGAGAAATGTAATCATGTCAGAAAAGACGAAAATGCAGCAGATCTCATCTCGCGAGGAACTACATTGAATGATCTATTAAACTCGAAACTCTGGTGGAACGGATTTAATTGGTTGCAGAGCAACGCTGACGACTGGCCGCAAGATGACATCGTGATCTTGGAGATTCCTGAAGAAAAAAAGGTTGTATTGACCTTTGCGATACAACAAAACGATTTTTCGGTATTAAAAAAATTCTCATTGTGGAATAAGCTTCGACGAATCACAGCATATTATCTAAGTTTCAGGGATAATCTAAAAAAATGCAAAAGGTGATTCAATTATTATAGGAAATTTATCATCCGAAAAGTTGAGAAACGCTGATGTGGTGCTGATTAGAATGCATCAAGAAGAACAGTTTTCGAAAGAAATTTCCAGGCTTCGTGAAAACAAATTAATACGTCCGAAGGGTAGCTTGCAGTCGCAGAACCCTTTTTTGGACAACAATGGATTTATTCGAGTTGGTGGAAGATTATTACAGGTACCTGCTTCCTATTCCCAACGTTTTCCTGTTATTGTATCCTCCAATTATTTCGTTATTGAATTAATAATACGCGATTTTCATTACATAAATTTACACGCCGGAACTTCGTTATTGCTTGTTTCGTTGCGAGAAGCTTATTGGATTTCATCTGCTAGACGATCGATTCGGAAATTATTTTATAAATGTGTATTGTGTTTTAGGACTAAACCGAAATATGTGAACCAATGAATGGATAGTTTTCCAATTCAGCGCGTCACTGCTTAACGGGCATTTGCATACACTGTTCTGAACTATGCGGGACATTTCACATTAAAATTTCAAGAAATAAGACTTAAAAAGCGTATCTCTGTGTCTTTGTGTGCATGGCGGTCAAAGCGGTGCTCTTGGAACTGGTCTTGGATTTGTCAGCGAATGCATTTTTGAATGCGTTAAAGAGATTTATTGCTCGCCGCGAGAAATGTTTAACGTTGTCGTCAGACAATGTGCAAAAACTTCGTCGGAGCAAATAACGAACTAAAGAGAATCGTGACGCAGTTGCTGACAGAAACCGAGAGCAGAGCCAAGATTTTGGATTTTGTTGCGAATCACTCGATCAAGTGGAACTTTATTCCACCTTACTTGCCTCATATGGGTGGCTTGTGGGAAGCGGCGGTCAAATCCGCAAAATCGCATTTGAAAAGTGTACTCAGTTACACGCCTCTCACATTTGAGGAGTTTTATACTTTAATTTTTCAGGTCTACTCTATTTCAAATTCGTGTCCATTGTGTCCACTATCCTTCAGTTCAAGTTGGAGGTCCTGCAATCCTGAAAAATGAATCATTACCTTCCACAAAATGGTAATTATGCCGAGTCGTTGATGTTCATCCAGATGATAATGGATTGGTGCGTGTCGTCACTGTCAAGACAGCAACCTCGATTTACAAATGACCAATTACCAAATTATGTCTACTACTAATCAATTAAATTAACTCACTACTAGTTAGTAACTGAGTGAGGTTAAATTTATGGAATTATATTAATCTCAAATTACCAAATTTATTATTATTTATAAACTCTATGACTATTAACTCAGTTTCCAACGCTAGTTTTGTTCAAAATAAAATTATTATATGATATTATCACTCGGTTGTTTTAAATATTAAACATTGAATTTAACGATCATTCCGAGTCAGGTGTATAAAATAAAACAACAACAGTTGTTTAACCTTTCGACAGCGCGGCTGCCCTTTTCAGAAAGAAAAATAAAACAAAATTTAAAAACGTTCCAAAAGAACGTCTTAGTCGTGGCAATTACAATTGTTCTATTTTTTCTATTTTTCTTTGATAATTTTGTTTTCACTCAACCCAGACGGGTGGAATGTTTCGAAAAGGAATTGTTATTGAAAATTTAAACCTGTTATTTTGTTTGCCTACTTAAAGAGTGTTTACTTGACTGTATTTTCTATATTATAACAAAACGTTATATAGTCAGTTTATGTCTCGCTGTAGTTTGATTCGTATCACATTTCTACATTGTCGCCATCTCATTATCATTTGATAATGATAGAATATTCGTGTATAATTCTGGTATACGAATTATTGTAAAAAAGAAAACTATTTTTTAATACAACAGTTCAATAAATAAACATCTAATTACTTCTGTTAAACAATAAATTTATTGAAAAATCGCAATCCTGGAACATATAGGGACGTTCCTAAAATTTTCGGTGAGCCAAAATATTAAAATACAATGAAAGATATGTTCATAGAAAAAAAAACTTTCTATTTACTATTTTAAAACAAATGTTAGTCAATGCTTGTAAATGTTCTTTAAATATGTGTTATTAAATCAAAAGTCCACTTTTTATTCAAAGATTTGAATTTGAAACTTTTTAGAAATCAATTATTTCTTAAAATTCAAACTATAATGCTTTTAATATTAAATTAATTATTATTAGAAAATTCTATGAAAAATCAATTATTTCAATACAAATAAAGATTCCTTTGAAGAGAAGCAAAATAAACAATTTATTAAATAATTAAATATTTCTTAAAACTGAATTCTCATAAAGAATTTTTCTAACAAATTTTTAAGAGTGCAGTCTGGTGTTCGAGCCTGTTTTGGAAACATTTTTCAAGATTTTTATTATTATAAAATAAAATATAATCTCATTTCATTTTTACATATTTTGCAGACAATTTATTAACGATTAAATAAATTACTGCCTTTAAGTACCTTGTTGCATAATATACTATTTTAGAAATTTTTTAATTAAAAAATCGATTTTTGTAATTAATAGTTTTATTATTACTGTAATTGTAATTATAATTATTATACAATTCTATAATTTTTCATTTTTATTATTAAAAAAGTTAAGTTTTTGAAAATTGAAAAATTTTGAAAATGTATTTTCTTCAACTGATAATTTATTTTATTTTAAAAAATTATTTATGTAAAATACATTTATTTAAAACTAGCTGTCGTACCCGTCTTCGACGGGTTTTAGTTTTTTCAAATACATTCAATAGTGTGTCTACAAGTCTCCAAAAATAAGAAATAGTGGGGAATTTAATTCGACAGGAAAAAATAATAATTAGCTACCATCAACTATTTCATTAGAAAAATATTACTACTTTAAATCAGTGATTGACTTTTTATCATCAAATAATTTATTTGTAATTAATTAAAATGCAGAAAACAATGTTTGTCAATTATTTGTAGAAATTCAATTATAGTATTATAAGTTAATCCAAAATTTCTACTAATTTTCGACTAACTAATTCAACTAAAAAGTCGAATTCGAACTAATTGTATCGTAATTGCTGAAATCTAAAATAAGACCTATAATGAAAATGCTGAATTCACAGTTTTTCTCGATTAAATAAATTCCTGCATATTTCCCTTTTTTCCAGTTGGTAGAACCCCTGTTAAAAGTATTAGTAAAAACAAAAACCCATCAAAGAGTATTTTTATAAAATATGTGAATTTTTGTAGCCATTTAAAGTTTCATTTATCGTTAAGACTTTTCAAGAAAATTTACATTTGATAAAAAATACAGCTAAAAAAATTTTGACAAAGCTGGGAAAAAACGGACAGTTTGTAAAACAGAAATAATAATAGGCACCCTGTTTAACTTTTACCTTTACAATGCTCAAAAAATCTCTAAAAGTTAAATCTAGAATTAAAATAGCAAAACATTTTAGTATCGAAGTTTTTTCCCAGTTGTATAATTCGAGTATCGTATCACAGGTATTCTTGAATTTCTGCAGTATCTATTTTATCATAAAAAATCTTCATTTCAATTAATTGAAAAATAATTTCAATGCTATAAATTAATATTTTTTAATATCATTTACCATTCTTATTAATAAAATCAGATGTCTGTGTGTACATTGCTTCAAACTTAAAAATTTTAGCATAAATAGTTGTTATTGACATCAATAATTCCAGAAATAATCTTAAAAATTTTAATGTATGTATGTAAAAAAATTGGATTACTAAATAATTCTGAATTGTATTATTTTGACGTTAAAATCTTAATCAAAAATCCCGAACATACTACTGACTTAAGTTTAATAGTAATTAGTATCAGTTATATTTTTCTCAATTTTTGACATTAAAACCATTTTTAAACAGATATTTTAAAAGCTTTCCATTAAAAAATGTGTAATTTTCCATTTTTTGAAAATATTTTTATATTTATATCTTAGTTATAGGATAGTATTTTTTGCAAAATTATACTAAAGTGTGCCAAAATAACATGTAATATACTCAAGTATAGAAAGTTTAAAAACAATCCATGATACATACATTAAAATTTATAAGATTATTTCTGGAATCCTTCATGTGAATAACAACTATATTTATGCTAAAATTTTAAAGTTTGGAGCAATGTGCAGACAGGCGTCTGATTTTATTATTAAGGATTAAATAGAAGTATTAATTGGATATTAATTAGAGCTAATAATTATAATTTTTTCGTTTTTTAAAATTTTTCGAAAACATTTTTATACTTATATCTTAGATATGGAATAGTATTTTTTGCAAAATTATGCGAAAATGTGACTAAATGACATGTAAAACATTTTTATATTTACATTTAAGTTAAAGGACACAATTTTTTGAAAAATTGTGCAAAAATTTGACCAAATAACATGTAACAATCAATTATAGAGCATTTAAAAGAAATTCATTAAAAAATATAAAATTTGAAAAATTTCGATTTTTTAAATTTTTTGAAAACATTTTTATACTAACATATTGGTTATAAGGCATTATTTTTGGCAAAATTTCTTTGAATAATGATTAAATAACATGTTATACTCAATTATAGAAAGTATAAAAGCATTTTTAAAAAAATGTAAAATATGTTTATTTTTTATTATATTTTGTTTATTGTTTTTTCTTTTACTAATTATTATTTTACCTATATAAATATTATTAAATTTTGAGCCTAAATGAATGAAATAGTGTAATTAAATTAATAGAGAATATAATTTATTGGTTTTCATTAGATATTGTCGATGCAGTAACGATTTATGTCAATTCAAAGTTGAAAATTGTAAGTATTTTAAAATGTGCCCTAGATTGTTATTCCGTGGAAGTCTTCAAACAGAAAGTTCCTTTATAATTTTATGACTCAAGACTCTACTCCATTGTCAGCGCATAACAAATTTAAGTCTTCGTCTATTTTAATTATTATTTTTTAGTAAGATAATTATTCATTTATTGTTAAGAGTGTTCGACGGTCTCTAAAATTTGTAGGTTATGTGCGACTTACAAAAGTAATGTAATGACATGCGGCAAGGCGAGTGTTACAGCCATTTTGCCAGTAGAGGGCAGAAGCAAGCTGGGAGCGTAAAGGCTCAGCTGTCAAAATGATTCGCATTACATTGCTATGGTATTTCCAATGCTGCAACCGTGTTTCTGTGTGGATTAACAAAATCTTTTGAATTCAGACAATTAAAAACATTTGTGTTAAATGTACGTTGTCATATTTTGTAAAAAGTGCCTGTAAACAGAGGGAAATTTGTTAGAAAATTAATGTTTACCAATTTTACGTCATTTAAACCGATCAGTGCCGTATTTGTTGGGTGATAACTGTTAGTCGCACATTATCGAGAAATTTAAGAGACCATCGAACATCGTTAAACTAATTTTATTTGTATTATTTTCATTTTTTGTGTATTTTTTTGAAAGACTCCCTGAACAAGAAATCATTTACATTTTGAAACGTTGGAGTAAATAAATATTTCATTCATTGTCCGAATGTTTTCGTTTAGTTTGTCTGAATTTATAAAGGGTTTCGGACGTTAAACACGGTTCGCCGGAAAAATGTTTTATACAAATTTTCAGGTACCTCCGATATTATTTTTATAGATGATAATAGGTATCTCAGATATCTGCGTGTAAATAGTACTTTTGAATACTAGAAACTTATTGTAATAGTTTTTCTAAAACAAAAAAGCTATAAGGACTCCACGGTTCTTAGTCACTGTTTGAATAAAATAAATAAACATGATTTCTGTTAGTTCAATAAAAAGTTTATTTATTTAAAATTTTTTAAAATTAAACTTTTTTAAACATATTATTATATGGTTTTCAAGTAAGGTCCAGAAAAAAGATTTCACCAAAGAAACTGGTCTTAATGACAAATTTCAATTACTTTTTTATTAAAAACGAACTTTAAATCATAGTATTTCTGTAACGACAATAGATAAAATAGTTTTTCTTGTTTAGTTTTCCAGGAAATTTTATGTACTTGAATTTACATTTGCATAATATTAGTGTTTAATGACTTATAAAAGAGTAATTTTCACAAAAACGAAAAAATTTACACTTTTTCGACAATTTTTTAGCTTTATATATAATAAAATATTCTTTTTACTAAATAGAATGTTTTTTTTATGTTAAAAGTTATCTTTTGAAGTAATAAATATTGTTTAAACATTATCCTTCAGAAAATATGTACAATAACCTAGAAAAAAAATTAAAAAATCAATATAATTTGAGTTTCCCTCCAACGATTATTTTAATTTTTATCTTAATATGATTGTTAGACATCACTTAAATGATATCAAAAATAAACCAGAAAGGGTCTTGTCTTTTGGGTTGAATTTCATCCAAGCTCACCGTGACTCAGGAGTTAAAATTTTTTTCAATCGCCACGCCAGAAAAAGTGCAGGAAAATTACAAAAACGTTAGACTATTATCGGAGGAATTGAATATTAACAAATGTTCAGATTTTGTTGCAACGGACCTTAAACTTGTTAAAATAATAACCGGATTGATGCAGCATTCTTCCGCACATCCCTGTACGTGGTGCGATCAACAATCAGATTTGTTGGATTCATGTGGGGAGTACCGTACCATTGGCAGTTACGTTGCAGCATTTGATTGCCTCTAAAAAGTCGTTGATGGATGTTTTTCCAACCATCTTGACTCAAATTATGAGTCATACATTGAAAATTTTAAACAAAGTCTGAAGGATTCTGACATACGTTTATCTCCAAAATTGCATGGAATTACAGAAAATGTTCCACATTTTTGTCAATACACAGCCAAACTTCTTCGTGCTGTATGTTTATAGAACGCCCGCCACGTCAATTAAATTAACCATTGTAAAATATGTTTAGCTTTAAATCGTTTTTAACGTTTAGTTTTTTTCAATAATTTCATTTTAAAATTAACATTAAAATATTTACCATTAAAATAAAATTAATAAATTTCTTCCTATACATGTTTTTTATAAAAAACGAATTTTTTCAATTTTTATTGGTTTTGTGCTGTTTTAAAGAGGTGGGGCATTTGTTTTCGACTTAAAAATTATTGAATTGACTTTTTAGTATCTCTAACTACTATTTACAAAAAAAATTGAAGAAACCAGTCAATATATATGTGCCATATACTTTTTCTCTACGTGAATCCTGATTTATTGAATTTTTTTAACTTATGACATTTTTATGGGTGGGGCATTTGTTTTCGATTTTAAAAACTTTTGGGCTTAGTTCCTAGCATTTGTATAAAACATCTTTCCGGCGAACCGTGTAAAGATTACTTAAATAATAAAATTATAATAATTCTAATTACCACTATTATAGAAATAATAAAATTGTTTACTGGAAAGTGTTATTACTGTTAAGAATAATGTTAATAATAAATAATATAAGATTTGTTCGATACAATGAAAAAATAATTAAATGAAACAATAAATTTTCATTTTGTTGACAACGTTTCGATGGACTGGTTCGCGGTCATCATCGAGTCACTTTAATAAACAAATTCACAAATCACATAAAATAATTTTAAAAATATAATATAAAAAATAAAATTTAAACAAATTCGAAGATATTTACCTAATTAAAAATTACATGAACTTTTGGTCAAAATCGAAATAATTATTAAAATAAATAAATAGGACTAGACGGAAAAATAAAATTTAAAAATTAAAAATCACGAACATTTTTTCAATGAGTGATTAGTCAGACTGTCTGATTTAACGACAATCTTCATATTATATACTGGTGACGAATTCAATGACCGCGAGTCAAAATATTATCAAAATGATCACTCTTTCAATTTATTTAGTAAAGGAAAATATGCATTACTAAGAAATTGTGTATCTTCCTTCTTGTTAATAGTAAAATCATTACAACAATCCAACAAAAAAAGAACATTGTATACAATATTTGTATGACAGGGCTAATTTGTTATCTCACGCATCTTTTCATAAGGAAAATATTAGTAAATTGAATGCTTTTTTAAAAAACAATAAATAATTATCCATCAGAGTTTATCAAAAAACATATAAAAATGCGGTCTTTTATTGTACATAAAAAAATATCAAATAACATACAATCCAACAACACTTCTTCGATTTATCTTCGATTACCAAAAATTTGTATTCCTTATAATAGCAATTACTTCAAGTTATCTAATATCTTGAAAAATATAACTTAATATCGATTCCGATTGTTCAAAAAACTTTAACTTCTGTTGTAAAATTAGGAAATGACCTCACAGATAAGTGGGATAAATCTGGTATTGTCTACAAGTTCAATTGTAATGATTGCAACGCAACGTATATTGGTCAATCGAAACGTACTTTAAAAAAGCGAATCGACGAACACAAAAAGAGTAAAAATTTAAATTCAGTTGTGAATAAGCACAAAAATGATTATAGTCATTCTTTCAATTTTGATGATGTGCAAATTTTAGACAATGAAACTTCTCATAAAAAAAGATTAGTTTCGGAAATGATTCACTTTAAATGTAATGATTTTACTATTAACAAGAAAAATTTAGAGAAAGAAGATTAACAAGAAGATGCACAATTTCTTAGTAATACATATTTTCCTTTACTGAATAAATTGAAAGAGTGATCATTTTCATAATATTTCGACTCGCGGTCATTGAATTCGTCACCTGTATATAATATGAAGATTGTCGTTAAAGCATTCAGTCTGACTAATCACTCATTAAAAAATGTTCGTGATTTAAAATTTTTAAATTTTATTTTTCCGTCTAGTCCTATTTATTTATTTTCATAATTATTTCGATTTTTACTAAAAGTTCATGTAATTTTTAATTAGGTAAATATCTTCGAATTTGTTTAAATTTTATTTTTTATATTATATTTTTAAAATTATTTTATGTGACTTGTAAATTTGTTTATTAAAGTGACCTGATGATGATGGCAAACCAGTCCATCGAAACATTGTCAACAAAATGAAAATTTATTATTTTATTTAATTATTTCTTCCTTGAATCGAATAAATATAACAATATACGGAAGGATAAAAAATTATTTTAAAAAAATATTGTTAATAATATTAACAAATACAAATAATAATGCATTTATTATTGATACTAAAACTTTAATTACTATTCGGTAAAGATAGAACTTTAACATTGATTTCAGCCCTGGTAGACAACCACTCAACTGACTAGACGGCAGATTGGAGTGATACGGGCAAGATGGTCAATTCAAATATTTTACAAAATTTGCTGGCAGATGTCGTATTTTTTATGTTATTCTAAAAAATATTTGAAAATCTTTAACCATTTTTTGATTTTTTAAAAAAGTCGATTTTTGCTTTTTTTGAAACGACTGTTTTCTTTATCAAAATTTTCATTAATTCTTATTAAAATTGTATTCCTGACAAAAAATTTTATAACAATAATTTATATTTTTGTTTTTCACAAAAAATTCAATTTTAGTATTTTAAAATATTTTTTTAATTTTACATAAAAATAATATTAAGAAAGGTAAATGTTCATGGAATGAACAATTTGTTATTAAAATTAGTGAAATTATAGAAAGTTTTAGTTAAAAACATTTGATGAAATTGAATTATGCAAATATTACAAATGATTTCAGAAATTCAATTATTTTTAATATTAATACATTGAAAAAAAGTTCTGGTTGAAATTACCAAAAATCCAAGTTTTAACTAGAATTTCGTGTTAAATATACCCTAACCAGATCTTTTCTGGTTAGGTTAACCAGAATTCTAGTTAATATTACCAGAATTCTAGTTGTTTTTACTATAGAATTCTGGTTAACCTAACCAAAACTTTCTTTCAGTGTAAAATTATTCTTACAAAAGTTCAATAATGTTTAAAATTTAAAGAAAAATTTGTCTTAAAATTACAATTATCGTTATAAATAACAAAACTCTTCTCCGAAATTAAATTATATGCTATATTTAAAAAAATTTACTAAAAGAATTCGATTATTTTAAAACAGTTAATTAAAATTGTAGGGGAGACCGGGGCGTAATGGATCACTTCAATGTATTCAAAAGTAGTATATCAAAGTAATTTCGGTTTTTGATCAAAATAATGTACTTGGAATACTGTAAGTTTGTACCAAGTTTCATTGTTATTCATTCATTATTGTTAAAAATATGGGAAAAAAGTGGTTTTGACGCTCGAAAGTAAATTTTTGAAATCTTTGTTTTTTGTTGTATCTTTTTCAAAATTACTTGTAAAAATTTTTTGTTTATCAGGTTTTGAGCTATAAACATTTGTTTTTAAAGAACAATTAACAATTTTTGTTTATTACTTACGGTATCGATAACAAATAACAAAATTTTTAACAAAAACCTTCGGGGCGTAATGGGTCACTTTGGCCGGAGAGTATTGGCTCGTATATTTTATTAAGAAAAACCTATTATATTTAAAATATTAATAAAATGATAACCAATGACAACCCTTTATAAAAAAAAATAACTAGAGAATAGATTTTTTTATGTAAATGGATTTTGCATTTCGCTTCAACTTTTTAAAGTTTAAAAATTGCATGAAAATGTTTAAAGTTTAAATAAAATATGTTCTATTTTCAATATTCTTTGCACATGAATTTAATTATTCAAAAATTTAATTAAAATTCGTCAAAAGACTTGATTTAATTAAAAATTATGTTGAAAATATTTTTTATAAACATTCAGTTATTTAATAAATTGATTTCTTTTGTTTTTATATATTTAAACCATTTTTTAATTGGTTTGAAATATATTCAAACCTATATTCAAATATTTGAAAATTTTAATTTTCTATTACTTTTAACTGCACTGAAAAAAAGTTCTGGTTACGGTATAACTAACACCATATTCTAGTTAAAACAACCAGAATTCTCATTATATTAAATAGAATTATGGTTAACCGAAACTTTTCTAGTTAGGGCATATGTAACACGAAATTCTAGTTAAAACTAGGACTTTTGGTAATTCCAACCAGAACTTTATTTTCAGTGTGGCAATTAATTATTTTGAAAAAATTTAATTTAATTTTTAAAAATAATTTGAAGTCACCCACATAGCTCAACATAACACAGTAAGGCTGTGGTAAGCCTATTTGTAAGACTTATAAGGTTACGAAATAAACATAAAGTCAACTTATGGTAAACTAAAAAGTTCTGCCATGATAGTAACGTTACACATAAAGGTTATAGTAAGGTTACATGAAAAGGTTGTAGTAAGGTTACATGTAAAGGTTGAAGTAAGGTTACAAGTTAAGCCTGTAGTAGGTTACAAGAAAAGGTTGTAGTACGGTTACATGTAAACTTTGTAGTAAGGTTATACCTTAAGGTTGAGGTAAGCTCAAATGGTAAGGTTATTATCATAATGTAAGGTTGTGGTCAGGTTACTACTTAAGACCAGTATTTCACCGAAAAAAAAATTCTTGTTTAAAGAGGATTTCTCTTATTTCGATGCATATTTTCCTTTTGTATATGGACCAAAAAACGTCCTCTTATTTTAAGAAGGTTATTCTCCACTTAAGAGTAATATTCTTAATTTAAGAATACAATATAAGAGGATTTTAGAAGAGTAATTGTCCTCTTAAAACAAGAATATTTTTTTTCGGTGTGAGCAATTCCATGTGAAATGATCAACTATTTTTCGACATTGTTAGCAATTTTTTTGCAACTTTTTTTCCTTGTAGCAATAAGGATAAGATATGATAAAGTGAAGACGATTTTGAAAATTTTGAAAATATTCAAATTTGAAAATTTATGTACTAATTTTTTTAAATTTAAATAACTTCGGTTATTTTCAATATTTTTTCAACATTTTTTTTTAATTTCTCAGTATAACTAGTACTTTTTAAATACATTTTTTAGAAAAAAAAATTTCATCAAATATTAACAATTTAAAAAAAAAAAAATTTTTTTAATTTTTGCAAAACACCCCTTCTACGATTTTTTTATTTTTTTATAGTGATAGCTAAAAGTAATCAGAATTTTTTCCAAAAAGTTTTATAGTGGGATCGCGCTAACTTTTCGAGAAATCAACGAAAAAGTTTATGACGCCCTGTTGAGACTGACGCGCTTACGAACGCATGCCCAAGAAGTTGGCAACGCCATTTCATTTTTTGTCAACAAAATTTTGATTAAACTAAAAAATAAATATTGTGCTAAATCTAGCAAACGATAATAAAAATATTTAACTGGAAAAAAATTTAATTATTTTTCAAAAATTTTTTAAAATCTTTCTTTTATATTTTTATTTTTTTTAACATTTTTCAAAAATTAAAATTTTTTTAAAAAAAAATTTGTGCTAAATTTTGCTCAGTGAGCACAATAGAAAAGGTCTATAACAATTTTTCAAAAAGTTAATAACTATTCAATCAGAGAGAAACTGAGAGTACGCACGTAATGCAAAGCGCGCTTTCCTTTGAAAGTCTGCCCCCTCGCGGCCAAAAGTCCTAAGCTTAGGTGGTTGGCTATATATATTGCCTCAATAGGTGAGGTTGCACACATGTGTAAAATGTAATGGCTAAGCCGAATTATAATCGGAACCGCTCGTGATCACTCGTAAAATGCAAGGAACGCGAGGAATAGAACTGAACGAACTCAACTAATCTGATAATAGGTCGAAAAATGATTTTGAGTTCCAAAAGTAAATCTGTCGTGAAGCTGAGAATGGAAAAGAGAAGGGCAGTTAGTTCTTCTATTCATTCTTATACTATTTCGATATCAAAATTATAACAATAATTAATATATTCAATAAGTAGAACAATAATAATAAAAATTAAAATAACGAAAATAATTTTAATTAATTAAACTAAAAACAAAAGTTAAATTAAAATAAATTCCTTTTTTAAAATAATTATTATTATGAACATTCCAAATAGAAAAATTAATTACTATTTATTAAAATTGATTTTAAATAAAATTTAATTTATTTTTGTTTAGTTTATCTCGAATAAATTTTGATACCGTAAAATTATTAGTAGAAAAAAATATAATTTTGTATCATCCATAATTATTTAATTATTATTAACTCCATGTTGATAAACACAAAATAATTCTATAGAATTAAAAATGCAGTTTTCAGAAAAACTATGCCTTTAAATTAAACACACTACAAAATTTTTTTAATTAAATTTTTTTTAACTTTGAGTTACTGAGTAATATTTTGGTTTTTAGTTGGAAAATTCTACTTTTTACAATCTACAACCTTTAAAAAATGTTTCATTGTTTTGGTTTTGTGAAAAAATTTTTTTTCGATTCTCTACTTCGACTCTAATTTCAGAAACCGTTGCAATTTAATTAATAAAATTTTAATTTTACCAATAAATAGTAATTTTTACTAACTTATTAGTAAAATGTATCAATTTACTAATTAGTTATGTATTAATGTAAAATTTATTATTAAAAAGTCAGTCACCGATTCAAATTATAGTAAACAGTACTACTAATTTATATTTAATTCATTATTGTTTTTTTCCTGATTTCCAGATATAGAATTTTTTATTTTTTTAAGAATATTTTTAATTCTA
Source organism: Leptopilina drosophilae (assembly GCA_032873175.1). Classification (NCBI taxonomy): domain Eukaryota; kingdom Metazoa; phylum Arthropoda; class Insecta; order Hymenoptera; family Figitidae; genus Leptopilina; species Leptopilina drosophilae. The sequence continues at coordinate 30,086,061 of CM065484.1, forward strand.
AACTTAATCCAAACATTACTAATTTATTCTTCCATTAACATTTAATGAAAAATCCGAAACTCAAAAGGCAAAAAATTTTCACTTTTTTTTAACTGGACTAGTAATTATTATTTTTTTGCATGACTTTGGATTTACAAAAATTGTAAACATAGAATTTTCTAAAACTCAATTATTTATAAAAATTGCAATCACAAGTCTTAAAAAATTCAATAATCTAATTATTTAAAGTGAATTAATTCAAACATGCCATAAAGTTAAATTGTTATTTATTGATGGAAGTAGAAAAAATCCAAAGCAGGGTGGCCACAAGTTTCAGTTTATCAATTTCCCTGAAAATTTACTGACATTAATATTATTTTCCCCTGACAAAATTCTTTTTATAGGAAAAAATCAATTTGCTTAATTTCCCTGGTAAAAAATTTTCACCTAGCATTTAATCCTGGAATTTCCTTCACTTATCACTGACAAAAATTTGTTTTCCCTGACTTTACTGACAATGTGTGGCCCACCCTGCCAAAGTTTTGTATCTATTAAAATTTGTAATGATTGCAAAGTTTGCAATGTGAATTGAAAAAATTTAAGAATGAAATGCTTTCAATATTATCAAAGAAACAAGAATTTTGATCTTAAATTTAGAAATTTAATATGTTTCCAGTACTTTTGGCCGAATTCTCAAATGTTTTCCTGATTTATGTATAAAAATACTGATATAAATGTTGAGAATTAAAATTATTAATACAATATTTATTTGCTAATTTTAATTCCTCTTTTTTAAAAGAGAATTTGTTGCTGTAAATATTTAAATACTCTTAAATCTCTAAAATATCACTATAAAAAAATTTTCTGTAAATTTACAATTTTTATAGAAACTTGTAATATAACGTCTAAAAGTATCGAATTGACAATCCCTTTTTAGTGACAATTCTATAATTTTCTGTAAATTCACTACTCTGAAAGCAGGTAATAATCAGTAATAATTTTGACTATTTATTTACTACATTCAGAGTATGTAGTAAATTTACAGAAAATTGTAAAATTGACACTATAAAAAGGGATTGTAAATTCACTACTTTTAAAGACGTTATTTTACAAATTTATGTAAAAAAATGTAAATGTACAGAAAATTTATGTTGCATAGTGTAATTTATGTATTTCTCTTTAGAAAAATGTATACCTAAATATGAACAATGTAAATAAGTCTTTCGACGATTAATGCATCTGAAATTTTGATGTATCATAATTTGTAAAGTTTTGAAACCAGAAATTTTAAATAGGCAAAAGTGCCGGATTTTACCTGGGAATTTATTGATATATATCAGATCAGATTGAACTATTACAAATTTTGGTGTAAATACAAAATTTTATCAGCATCAAAACCACAAAAAAACATTGCATAAACCTTGTATAAATTGTAAAAATGTCAAAACATTGACATAACCTCTTTTCAGTTCTATTCCTCGCGTTCCTTGCATTTTACGAGTGATCACGAGCGGTTCCGATTATAATTCGGCTTAGCCATTACATTTTACACATGTGTGCAAGCTCACCTACTTAGGCAATATATATAGCCAACCACCTAAGCTTAGGACTTTTGGCCGCGAGGGGGCAGACTTTCAAAGGAAAGCGCGCTTTGCATTACGTGCGTACTCTCAGTTTCTCTCTGATTCAATAAATGATTTTCTTTTCTTTTTTCAGTTTTTGACTCAAAAATTTTTTTAAACCTTTTTAAAAAGTAAAATTCTTGAATAGTTATTAACTTTTTGAAAAATTGTTATAGACCTTTTCTATTGTGCTCACTGAGCAAAATTTAGCACAAATTTTTTTTTAAAAAAATTTTAATTTTTGAAAAATGTTTAAAAAAATAAAAATATAAAAGAAACATTTTTTTAAAATTTTTGAAAAATGTTCAAAAAAATAAAAATATAAAAGAAACATTTTTTTAAAATTTTTGAAAAATATTTAAATTTTTTTCTAGCTAAAAATTTGTTATCATTTGCTAGATGTAGCACAATATTTGTTTTTTAGTTTAATCAAAATTTTGTTGACAAAAAATGAAATGGCGTTGTCAACTTCTTGGGCATGCGTTCGTAAGCGCGTCAGTCTTAACAGGGCATCATAGACTTTTTCGTTCCCAGGTGCGAATTTAGGTTGGCCGCCAGAGTTTGAAGGTTGGCCCACGGTTGGCCTAACTTTGGCAAGCGAAGTTTTGGTTGCCAGAGTTTGCCCAACTTTGGCAAGTACTAGTGCCCACAGTTGGCCCGACTTTGCAAGCCAACCATTACATGCAGAGTATAACCAACCGTCGGGCCAACTTTGGCGACAAAGGTCGACACAACTATGGGGAACGTATCTCATATGACTTACAAATTTAGGTTGGCCAAACTCTGGGCCACGGTTGGCCCGACGGTTGGCAAAACTCTGTAAAACGCAGTTTAAATGACTTAAACTTTCTCGGTTGGCCTAACTCTGGGCCACGGTTGGCCCGACGGTTGGCAAAACTTTGTGAAAAACAGTTTAAATGACTTAAACTTTCTCGGTTGGCCTAACTCTGGGCCACGGTTGGCCCGACTGTTGCAGCTTTAATATACATTTAACGGTATGGACTCCCATGTGAGCGTAGCGTAGTGGTCAGTGTATAAGTCTTCGGCGCGTTAGGTTAGGGGTTCGATCCCAGCAAGCGGTAGATATTTTCGAAAATGTATGTATGAGATTGTGTTTAATAATAATAGGTAAAGGTTATATCTGATGTTCTTGCTAATAATAACGTGTTAATTGTTTAAATAATTTAGTTTTTTAATAATTTTTTACCTTTGGCTGTTAAAGTTAGCCAAACTTACGCATTTAAAGTCGTGCCAACTTTGGCGTCAGTTTTTGGACCAACCATTGAAATGTATAGCTGGCACAACATATGCATTTTAAGTTGGGCCAACTTCCTTATGACTTGTCGGGCCAACCATCGTCGCCATTAGACGGCCAACCGTTATCATATGTATGGTTGGCCCAACCTCTGGTACGAGAAGTTGGACCGACATTGTAAAAGTTGGCCCAACTATGGGCCAACCGAAAATTCGCACCTGGGTTGATTTCTCGATAAGTTATCGCGATCCCGCTATAAAACTTTTTGGAAAAAATTCTTATTACTATTGGCTATCACTATAAAAAAATGAAAAAAATCGAGGGGGGTGTTTTTCAAAAAATTTAAAAAAGAAATTTTTTTGAAAAATTTTTAATATTTGATGAAATTTTTTTTTCTAAAAAATGAATTTAAAAAGTACTAGTTATACTGAGAATTTAAAAAAAAATTTTGAAAAAAATATTAAAAATAACTGAAGTTATCTTAATTTAAAAAAAATAGTACATAAATTTTCAAATTTGAATATTTTCAAAATTTTTTTAAAATTTTTTCAAAATTTTCAAAATCGTCTTGACTTTATCATATCTTATCCTTATAGCTACAAGGAAAAAAAGTTCCAAAAAAATTGCTAACAATGTAGAAAAATAGTTGATCATTTCACATGGAATTGCTCGTGTAAGAAAGTAATTTATAACAAGGTTAATAAATAAATATAAAATCAAAAATTATGTTTGGTTCCCTCCTATATTTTGTAAACCATACATACCACAGAAAATTGAAACAAATTTTGAAGGACTGGGATTTGAACTCGGGATCGACGCATATAAGCCTAACATTCTAACTAACTGAGCTAAGTTGGAAACTGACAAAAAGAAAATCAATTTTGCTGTGAATTAAAAGGATGAATAACTCTATAAAAGCAAAATTGGTTTTTTCTTTGTCAGTTCCCGACTTAGCTCAGTTAGTTAGAATGTTAGGCTTACACATATCGATGCCGAGTTCGAATCTTAGTAGGTCAGGCTTAGCCAAACGGATTAGATAAATTAAAAACAAATTTTCTTTATGAAATATATTTTATTCTCATCTTTATGTGATGAAAATAATGTCATAAAAAATTAAAAGCAACAAAAAAATGTTTGTTATAGTTATTAACAATTAAAGTTTTTAACAACATTAAATGAAAATATTTTTTCTTGAGTTCTCTTTAACCGATTTTAAAAACCAAATAGGCGTTTTTTTCGTCTTGAAGTGTAGAATTTAAAAAAATATTTTTTGTTTAAAAATTTTTTTATTGTTTTTAGGGTTCCATACACGGTAGGAACCCTATTAAAACGGTTACGAAAAATGACTATGTACCCCCCCTAGCGCTCACAGTTTTTTACCTAGAATGATAAAAATTGGTATGCGTATGTATTTTCAAAAATGGATTACAGAATAAATAAAGCGAACATATTTGGTATTGATCTTCATTGTGTTTTTAGCGAAAAACTAAAATCTCTTTTTGCAAGGTCGAAAATTCTTTAACCCTTGCTGGTTCTTAAAAATCTTAACCTAGTGGACTGTAGTTTCTTTTGTAGATTGAAGGAAAAATATAGCGCACATGACTGGATTTGATGTTCATATTTTTTTCAGCGAAAAACTCAAAGTTTTTAAAAATTTCGTCCAAAAATCGTGTTTTTTACACTAGCGACCACATTTTTTTATCTCAAGAGATGAAAATTGGTATCTACACTTTTGTATTTTCACGTGTAGATTACAATAAAAATAGAGTTGAAATTATTAAAATTTATCTTCATTGCGTTTCGGGCGATAACCTAACATTTTTTTTCATTTTTTAATAATAATTATACCTAAGCTAGTTCTCTCAATTCTTATTCTAATGGACTGGCATATTAGACATTTTTTATTTATTTTCTCTTGTGGATTACAGAAAAAATACAAAAAAATTGGAGCTTATCTTCAACAAACGTATGGAACCCTCGGTGTTAGTACGAGTTCTACTCGCACTTTTCCGGTTTTAAATTATTTATTTATAATATTATAATAAAGAACAGTCGTCTTCACACTATACGTGAAATTATAAAATACTATCGTATTCTGCATACATTTTTGAGTAAGAAACCATTGAGAAAAAAATGGGCCGCTACTGGAAATATTAAATTATTTTTGTCGCCGCGTAAGTCGTTTTGATCATGTTCGCTGCCGCTGCGCTGTTTTCGCGTTATACATCAAGTTTAAATTTTAAGTTCTTTTATTTTTTTAATGTTTTCTGACTGAGCTGATATTTTATATAAGAAAATTTCTATTTTAATTCAAACATATTGAATATTCATAAATTATTTAAAAGAATACAATAATGTTAATTAATTGTTTATAATTCAACATAACTTTATTAAATTACATATATACTTTAGTGTCATTAATTCTTTACCGTACACTTTACAAAATTGTCTGATGTTGAAATTATTTTACATATTATATCAATAACATTATAATAAACATTAATTTTCCAACGATTTCTCAGTTAAACATTAAAAAAACAAAAGAACCTCAAATTTAAACTTGATGTATAACTCAAAAACAGCGCAGCGGCAGCAAAAACAATCTTACACGACGCGACGACAAAAATAATTTAATATTAGGGGAAACTGGGGTAAACCCGCTCACTAGCGATTTGACTCCATAAACTCAACTTAAGATGGAGTTATTTGTACTGTGAATAGTACTTAACATACAACTAATGTTACCGAACTTTCGTTTAGTTTCATGAATTCGTCATAGAATCAGACACGGTCAATTATTTTTAGAAGTGCAAAAAAATGATCTTCGGATTTTTAAGTTTTTCGATTATTATTTTCGATTTTCTTAATTTCAAAAAGATTTATTTATTTATTGAGCCAAAATAAGTGAAACCGGCCACTTGAAAAATTTTTGTCTCCAATTTTCAAGTTATCTATGATTTTTGGTAGATATATGAGTACACTTTTTCCCCCTAAATTTTTTTTTCAAAAAAAAAATTTATTTTTGAAGTAATCAGGTGTTGAAGTTTTGGGTCATTTTATTTTCATTTTATTATTACTTTAGAACAAATAAAGATAATTAAGTGAATTTTTTTAAATTAAAGCTTAAAGTCTATACTTTAAGGATTAAATAAAGCGATTGCTAAAAAGTAAAACGTCAAGCATTAAAATGAAAAAAAGAAAAATCAGTAACCTCCAATATTATAGATATTGTGTAGATTTTTCTGAAAAAATGCAGGCAAAATTCGACTCAAGTTACTGGAAAAAGATAAAATTGCAAACGAATAAATAAGATCGTCTTTTGTTTTGTTAGAAACTTCACGCTTTCAAGCAGATTTTTATGATTAAAAGTCGATTTTCGCCTGCATTTTGTCAGAAAAATCTACACAATCCTCCTTATTATATTAATTCCTTGTTGGTTTCGTTCTTCGTCTGACCATGCGCAGTAGCGTCCTAACCAACTATTATTTTTTTCTTATAAACATGCATACATTTTACATGCACAATTATCCTTAAATAATAATCACACACTGGTTATGTGTTACACATACACTCACACATGTCATATAAATAAAATATTTCCCATATACTCACACATATGCACTCAATTCATACACATGTATACTCACACATATACCCTCAATTCATACACATATATACTCACACATATGCACTCAATTCATACACATGTATACTCACACATATGCACTCAATTCATACACATGTATACTCACACATATACCCTCAATTCATACACATGTATACTCACACATATGCACTCAATTCATATACATGTATACTCACACATATACACACAATACATACACATGTATACTCACACATATGCACTCAATTCATACACTCAATACATACACATGTTTACTTACACATATACACACAATACATACACATGTATAGTCACACATATAGTGTGTCAAAAAAATTTGTTTTGGCTTTTTCGAAAATCTGTTTGGAAGAATTTAGGTGACGAATATGCCTATAGGCTTTGAAATCCTTGATAATGTCTCCTTAAAATTTTGGGAAATTAGAGAACTTGTCAAAATCTCGTTAGAAACTGGTTAGGCTGGCTAAAACTTGTCCAAAACTAGTTTGACGGTTGATCTTCTTTAGACTATTTCTTTTTTGAAACCGGCAGAACTTTTTTAAACTTTAAAAGCGGGTTTTTTAAGAAAAAAACCAAGAAATTTCGAATTTTGAGAGTTTTCAGTTGTCCAAACAAAATAAATGAAACTAAAAGAGTTTGAGACGTTTCAGTTGTACACACTAAACACATACACATGTATACTCACACATATACACACAATACATACACATGTATACTCACACATATACACACAATACATACACATGTATACTCACACATATACATACACATGTATACTCACACATATACACACAATACATACACATGTATACTCACACATATACATACACATGTATACTCACACATATACATACACATGTATACTCACACATATACATACACATGTATACTCACACATATCCACACAATACATACACATGTATACTCGCATATATAATGTACCCAAAAAAAATTGTTTTGGCTTTTTCGAAAATAAGTTTAATTTAAACATGTTTTGTTATTGAATTAATTTTAATTTGTATCAAACGAAATTTACTATGCATTGAATCAAAATTATTATGTTTAAATAAAACATAATTTTTCGTTGACTGTATGACTAAGATAATGATGTTTGATTTAAATATATTGTTTTCTCAGTGAAAATTTTATTTTATTGTTTTTTATAATAGTTATTGCTAAATGAATTTTTTGCAACTTTTTAAACAAAATTTTATTTCTTCTAAATAAATAAACGGATTGATATAAATCAAGCTTGAATATTAAGGGGATAAGATACATTTTCGTTTAGAATTAGAGACTTTTTAAAGAGTTTATTTTTGAATTATTATTTAACAAAGTTATAATTCTTTGCAAAAATTTAATTACATTCAAAAATTTTATTTAAATTTCTCGTCAAAATGTTATAAATAATAAAATTCATCATGGAAATTCAATTATTTTCAAAATTAATAAAATACTTCGCAGAATTTCAATTATTTTTGAATTTTTTTTAATTTCTCGTCAAATTATCATTATCTTCAAAAAATAAGAAAATTCATCATGGAAATTTAATTATTTTCAAAAGTTCAGATAACATACTTCGCAGAAATTTTCTTCCGGGTTGATTATAAAAAAGTACTGAATTAATTTTGTTAAAAGTTATTTAAATAAAAGTTATAAACAATTAAATATTCATAGGTTTGCACAAAATTATTAACTTTTGCTCATCTTTTTAGACAGGTCACATACACTGAAAAAAATGATAATGTTAATTTTGACATACAAGTATGGTTAGGATGTATAGCTGAAACAGCAATACCGTGTATTGCTGTTCTTAAAATACAGTATTCGTGTTCTCTGCATACATATTATTGCCTCTCAAATACATATTGCTGTTCTACACTGCGTATGGCTGAAACAACAATAATGTATGGCAGTATCATATCTACCAATATAATATGTCAGAATTGGCTATATTTATGGCAGTACTATAAATATATTTTTTTCAGTGTATGTATTTGATTTTTTAGGGTAATAATTTAACAAAGTTGTAGGTAATGTTTTTTTATTTTGTTCTGTACAAAATATTACATACATTAAAGAAAATGTTAAACAAACAAAATATTATCTTAACAAGCACAAGCATAACTGTTAACAAAAAATAAAGATCAAACACATACACTGAGAAAAAAATTATTTGATTCAAACAAATTTTATTTAAATCAAACTTAAAATTTGTTCAGTTTAAGGGGAGGTACCACCCCCAACTTTGACCCCATTAAATTTGAATTATTAAAGTGGGTTATATTTTTTTCTGGCACCATTTTTAACCCTAAAATATATAGGATGATCAAAAATTTGAAATTTTAATTTTTGAAGAGGTTAGAATTTTTATCTTTTCACTAATTGCATATTTTTGGTAATTCATGCGAGAGGTTGTTTAGAGTTATAAAATAAGATTAGAAAAAAATGCGTTAAAAAATATTGAAAAATGTAAGAGAAGATTAATTTTGAATGTTCAAATTTTACAACTTTTGACATATTTCCAAAGTCCTGGGCCAATAATCTTTTTGAGAATATCAGTGTTTGCAAAAATGTATTCTCTATATGCAAAAACCATGTCGAATAACTTATTTCCCACGTGAAAATGTTCTCGGGAATCGGTCCCGGAAAATTACCGAGAGTCACTACCGGAAAATTCCCGGTACTTACTCCCGAGAAATTCCCGGTAAAATCTTTTGACATTTGTCTCCATATTTCTCAGAGAATTTAACCTCAAGAATAAAAATATACTACTATAAAATCTTCAGGATCGTATTCATGATTGAAATGACTTTTTGTTTATTATAATAGTCACGTTAAGCATACAAATTGAAAATCTACTATCAACATATTCAACGGATTTCGACACTTAAGTGAGAAAAATTAATGGGCATTATAACAAAAGGGTTTAAGCACCAATTTTTTAAATTAGGATTTTCCCATTTAAGAAATAAGTAACTATTTACACATTTCCATTAAAAAGTTTCTATTTTATTGAGTTTTTAAACAGTTTTCAATGAAAATTAGAATTATAAAATAACCTTAATTTTTAATAAAATTGTAATAGCAAAAATTGTTTTAACTATGAATTATTGTTATTATTTACATGAATAACAATTCAATTCGAGAATTTGTGTATTGCTTGATTTCAAAACAATCACTTAATAAATAATTTTTTGTTCAGATAAAACTCTTTAAAAATTTACTTTTATCCATTTACTTTTTTAATCCTATAATATGAAAAAGGGTATATTTTTTTAAATAAAAAATATCATTAAATTAAAATTAAATTCGTTAAATCGTTAATTTTTATCAATGAAATTTTTCTTCTAGATTAAGCAATACACAAATTCTCGAATTGAATTGTTATTCATGTAAATAATAACAATAATTCAAAGTTAAAACAATTTTTGCTATTACAATTTTATTAAAAATTAAGGTTATTTTATAATTCTAATTTTCATTGAAAACTGTTTAAAAACTCAATAAAATAGAAACTTTTTAATGGAAATGTGTAAATAGTTACTTATTTCTTAAATGGGAAAATCCTAATTTAAAAAATTGGTGCTTAAACCCTTTTGTTATAATGCCCATTAATTTTTCTCACTTAAGTGTCGAAATCCGTTGAATATGTTGATAGTAGATTTTCAATTTGTATGCTTAACGTGACTATTATAATAAACAAAAAGTCATTTCAATCATGAATACGATCCTGAAGATTTTATAGTAGTATATTTTTATTCTTGAGGTTAAATTCTCTGAGAAATATGGAGACAAATGTCAAAAGATTTTACCGGGAATTTCTCGGGAGTAAGTACCGGGAATTTTCCGGTAGTGACTCTCGGTAATTTTCCGGGACCGATTCCCGAGAACATTTTCACGTGAGTTACTAGGTTAAAATTTTAACATCTGTCAAAATTTTAACTCAGAAAATAAAAAAATTTTGACAGATGTTAAAATTTTAATAATTAAAAATAATTAAATAATAACTCAATAATTAAATTTACTAACTAAATTAAAAAAAAAAATCTTTTTATAAGAATTTTTTTACCTAATTTTTTTTTAAATTAGTTCATTACCCTTAATAATTAAATTTACTAACTAAATTAAAAAAATAATATATTTAAATATCCCTGGGACGTATAATGGATATCATTTTAAATTTGGCTATTTGGATATCGGAATAATTTTTCAAATTCAATAAGTTTATATAAATTGAACTGATTATTGTTACCCGGGGTTTCATTGGGAAGCTGAATGCGAATACAAGGTCATAATTTAAAAAATTAAAATGCTAGATTCAATATAGCGGAAAAATATTAATTAAAAATTAATAAAATCATCAGAATATTGTTACTCAGGGGTTTTTTGGGTCGCCGATTGAATAATAAGTCCTAAAAAGGACTTTTTGAAAATTATTAATTACAATTACAGTTTATTAATTACATTGTTTAATTTTTTTTTAAATAAAACTTACTTGAAATAATATGGTTATAATAAATGAGAAATCAATAAAATTTTGATGCTAAAACACTTCTCTCGTAGATTTGTTTTAACTTGCACAACTTTTGACTGTCATAGCACATCTGCGTTGAGAGAAATTAGGAACTACTAATATTTATCATTTTTATCTTTTCAAGTTCACTTTATTTCGAAAAAAACTTTTCAAAACAAAATACTGCTCAGCTACTTACTCATTAGTTCGACATTCAAAGATTTTAATATAATGGATACTACAATGTTTTTATACTTTGCAGAAATAAAATAATAAAATAAAAATTTACTATAAATAAAAAAATTATAATTAAAAAATAAGTTAAAAAAAAATTTATAATTACGTACTATTTAGGTATTATATATTATTAAAATAAATAAAAATATTTATTCTTTAAAACAACTATAGAAATTGTTTAATGTCCTAACAGTAACAAAAGGATTATTATTCAAATAAATGTTTCATAATTTAATATGTATTTTAAATTCTTCAAATCTAATCAACTTTGTTTCTAAATTGTACAAAACAATTTCTACTTATAATACTATTTCAAATTATTCTTTTTTAAATTATTAATTATAAAATTGTGTTATCACATTAAAAATTTAAAAAATCTTGATATCAATTTTTTCAATAAGAAATGAAAAACAGCATTTTTTAATTTCATTTAATAAATGAACAATTTAATATTTTTTGTAAATGACAATTTGAAAAGACAATAATTACGTATTTATAATATATATCAATTCTATTTTAATGTATTAGTATTATTATTATTTTTTGTTTTATAAAACTTAAATAGGGGAGACCGAGGAGGAAAGTAACAGAGGAGAAAAGTAACAACGCTAATATCTTTTAAACAAATTAGCGAAAATACAGAGTCTAAATTTTTTTTTAGTCAGTAGTACCCCCTACAACTTCTTCATAGTGTTCAAGAGCATTTCCGGTTAGGTGAAGTCCGCTACTGACGTGACGTTACAAAAATTCGTCAAAAGTAAGTTTTAGTTTCAACTTTCAAAACCTCATATTTTAGTAATTACACAGTTTTATAAAATGTTCTTTTCGGGGTTTTGTAGCTTAATTATCTATCTTTAAATTGCAATAGTGTATTTCTAAAATACGTGTAATACTTTTGTGTAATTTTAACTTTTTTGTTGAGAAGGAGAGTTAGGAGGAAAGTAACACGTTGTTACTTTCCTCCTCGTTTCAATATATTGTGGATACTTTATGAAATGAGTCAAGGAAATCATATTTATAGTTACAGGTTAACTTTTGTTCGTTAAATGTAATAAATTATAAGTAAATTGACTTTCGTTTTGACATATTAACATAACCTAAAAATGGTTTATTGAACCAGGCAAGTTTTAATTCTGTGTTCTTATTTTGTTTTATTCCATGTTTGCCATAATTGTTCATTTTTGCTTTTAAACTTTAGATAAAGTTATTTTCATGTTTTAAAAGATTAATGTCTTATTTTTAATTTTTTAAATGCCAAAATATGAAGCATTTGAAAAATTTGGCAATTTTTCTTAAGTGGAGAAAGTTATTACGTTATTATTAATTATTAATTTACCTTAAAATATAGAATCAGTACTTTTGTTTCACATTTTATTAATTTAATATTACATATACGATAAGTTTTAAAATTAAATGCTACATCTGCAATATAGATAAGAAGATAATATTGATGAGACATTAATGTACCAAAATGTGTTGAATATGTAGGGGAAAGTCTCTACGATCGGGACACCTTTACGGTTGGGTCACCTCAGGTTTCTTAGTTGTAACAAACTGGTGCCATTTACCATTGCATGTAAATACTTGTTAGTAATGTTAGAAAACTTTTTATGTCACTTTCATTAATTTCCAATGAAGTACGCGAGCAGTACAAACGTAAAACGTAAATGTGTGGTGAATTTTTTAAGCAAAACTTTTACTTAGTGTCGAAAAAGATTAATTAAACAAAATGGAAGATGCAAACAATAAATATCGTGCGTTTATGTCTGTGTGCTAAAAAAATAAAAACGACGCGAAACTTACGGTCGGGTCACTTTATATCGTGCCTGTTGGGACGCATTATTTTACAATTATGGTGCGTTCTGACATCGGAAATTCATTTTCTTAAGGTAGAGATGTGTGAAGAACGTCATTTTACAGTGAAAAAAATATATTCATGTTCGAAAAACGTTCGTAAAACATTTTAAAAAGTCTCATTTCACATCTCCTTCGATAACGTATTGTAAACGTTTCGTGTACTGAGAACGTTTCTCTCTAAATCTGAATCAGCGAAATTTCACTGATTCTCAGCGATAAGTATGCCACTAATTTCAATCAGCGTATATGCGCTAATTAATCAGTGAAATTTCACTGATTATTCAGTGAAATTTTGCTAATTCACAGTGCATATACGCTAATTGAAATAGTGGCATACTTATCGCTGATTCAGATTTAGAGAGTTTTAGGTTAATTTTTATATGAATTTTATATTTCCTTTTTCCATTTTCAAGTGTATTTCAGCATTCTTGTGTAATTTACGGGCTAATTTTAGTAATATTCTTTCATATCACATTGATTTTCTATGGTGAACCGACCGTAAAGACCTGATCCGACCGTAACGACATTTTATTTAAATGTTTATAACTTTTCCAATTTTTGTCCAAACATTTTCTGATGTACAGAAGAAACATTCCACTTTAGAAGATCTTTTCAACCATTTGTCAGAAAACGTGAAATTCGGCCTAGAACGGAAATTATGAGCACAAGTCCAAAAGTGTCCCGACCGTAGTGACTCTCCCCTATTAAATAAAGTATCAAATATGAATAATTTGTACATTGAGTATTTTTGTATTTTTCTAAGTTGATAATAAAAATATTTTAAATTAATAATAGTCTTAAAATGATATAATATTAACCATATTCTATAATGTTACTTTTCTCTTAGCTGCTGTTACTTTCCTCCTCGGGGGTTAGGAGGAAAGTAACAAATACAGAGGTCGTGAAAAATTCATGCTGTGAACTGGTTATTTAATCTAAATGTCTAATTCAAATTTTATTTAAGAGGTGAAAGTCCAAGCTTTCAATTAACGTATTAACAAAAATTATTCGTTAAATAGTTTGAACGCTATAATAAAAAAACTGAATTTTGTTACTTTCCTCCTCGGTCTCCCCTATATAAATTAATAATTTTAATAAAATTAATAAAAAAAATTCATTAATTAAAATTAATAATTTCCTAAGAGTATAGTGCTATACAACATATATTAGTAATTAAAAAATTAACAGTACAATAGTATCCGAGCGAGCGTTAGCGAGCGCGGAATTCATCGCTAGTATCTATAATATTGGAGGTTACTGATTTTTCTTTTTTCATTTTAATGCTTGGAGTTTTACGCATCAATACATCGTAATTTAATCTTTGAAAAACATTGAGAACATTCTTCAATTTGCAATTGTTTAAAAGAATTGTTAATAACAATTATAAATTTTCATTTTTTAGCAATCGCTTTATATATCCTTAAAGTATAGACTTTAAGCTTTAATTTAAAAAAAATTCACTTAATTATCTTTATTTGTTTCAAAGTAATAATAAAATGAAAATAAAATGACCCAAAACTTCAACACCAGATTACTTCAAAAATAAATTTTTTTTTTGAAAAAAAATTTAGGTGGAAAAAGTGTACTCATATATCTACCAAAAATCATAGATAACTTGAGAATTGGAGACAAAAATTTTTCAAGTGGCCGGTTTCACTTATTTTGGCTCTATTTAAATTTATTCTGAAATGTGAGAAATACATTCGGGGTAAAGCCGCTTACTTATTACATTTGTTTAGGAAGCCGAATCAGTATTAACATTATTTACGTTTTTTTGGCAATCTTAAAATTTTTAATATTAAAAGTATGTATTAAAAGATAAATAATATACATTTCCTAACAATAGTATTGAATTATTGGATAATTAGTTGAATATGTAACATTTTGAATGTCCCACATTTCGCGACTTGTGGCGATTTTTTTTCATCAGATGGCGCCAAACTAATATTATTTGTTGACAACATTGAGCGGAATCATGTCTATATTAGTTATTATTAGTGATTATTAGGTTATAACAAACAACGCAAACAAATAATCAAAATTTGTCGCTGTTTTTCGGCTAAAAAAAGACGTAATTTTAAGTTCGTTGTCTTCGTTAAGTTTACGTTTTATCATTGTTTATTTTTAAATTAAAAATTTCGAATTTCATTTGTTATATTTTATCAATAATAAAATGTATAACTTATTACATTCAAAATTGTAACTAGATTTTAATTTTCTCTTAATAAAATATTATTTAAATTCACAGTTGCTATTCATGAAACCTATACTTATTATTTAATAAACCAATATTTATTGTTTATAGAACTTATAATTTATCATTAATAAATCATACTGAAGACGGAATTTATTTATTTATTTAAGCGGATTTACCCTATAAATATTTTAGTATTTATTAAAAAAGTGACTAATCTTATTTAAAACTCTTACATCGCCCGTAATTTTTGGTTTTCCATTTGACTTTTTTTCTTTAAATAATTGAGTAACTCCTGTCGTTCCTAAGTCAGCCTTAACTTTTAAATGGTTTTTGAATTTTATTCTTTCTGTTGCAATTTTTTTTATAATAATATCAGATATCACTTTTTGTGTATATATTTCGTATACCTTCATTACACAGCACTACAAAATCGCGACGTTGACGCACTTTCTAACCTGACTAATATATTTGTGTGTGAGCGTGTCTGTACATAAGGCTGGCTATGTATTCAGTACAGTCAGGCAAAAGAATCTTGAAGCAGGTGCTACAATAACTGCACCATACTATAGCATGCTAGTAAAATATATTTTTGAGAGTGACTGTCGCAAGCGTACTACCTTAAGTTATACGCGAATATATATGTGTGTGTTATAGGTGAGTTCATAAGTGTGTTGATAAACGGCAAAAAGTGATTGTTCTTTGTTTGTGTGATAAATTATCCAAATATGTGAATGAATGAGTGAATTTCAGAAAAACTGTGAATTAGTGGAAATTATTTTACAAAAATATACAATTTTTTGAAAGTCAATGAAATTCTCAAGCAAGGTACTAGAAATTTTCATTAACTGCTTTTGAAACTCTCATGCAAAAAGTACTAGACTGTTTCTTGTATTTTGTGTCGTATCCAAAAGTCAAGTACCGAGTTAATGAAAATTTCATGTACTTTTTTTCGTGTAATTACGCATTATATAAGTTTAAAAATAAATCATGCCAAAATTGGAACACATTACACAATTAAAGGTTTGTTTTCTCCTATTATCTCTCATTCTCTCTTATTACAGTGTTGTAGTTTAATAGAAACAATTTTTTTATTCAAATTATCAGAAATATAATTGAAATTTCTGCTGTTTCTATTTATCCCGAATTTCTAGTATTTAGGAGTTAATAAAAACAGTCTCCTATTTTTAAGTAATGTTTACAAAATGAAAAAATCAAAGTTGATTTTTGTTGTAGTATTAGTAAGACCCTGTAAAAAAATATTGGGAGGTACGGGATTCCGCATTGCGAAAACCTACCTGTCAATGCGGTATTCGTGAAATAGCGCATTGGGTGTCGTGGTGAATGCGGTATTCAAGGGGTTCCAATGCGGTGCAAGTATGAAGCTTTAAAAAAAAGAAAATACGTGACAGGAGTAAATAATTAGTGTCAGTGGATCAAAATACGAGTTAAAGGAATGAAAAAATACTAATAGTGAGTGTGAAAATGAAGTTTAAAGAAAATAAGGTAAGATTAACTGTTAAATATAAGTCCAATGCGGCATAGGCTTTTTTCAATGCGGCGAATAATTGGTATATAGTTCGCGGAATGCAGCTGCATATATTTTAAATATATTTCATTTATTCCATTTAAATGTAAAAAATGATTTATAAAAATTATCAACTAATATGAATGTAATTTTAAAAGTAATATTAATTTTTGATTTTTAGTTAAAAATAAATATTGAAGTAAAAATTTATTAAATAATATTTGATACATGTTTAATTTAACTGATATTTTCAAATAAATAAACATCAAAGATTAAAATATAAATATGTGCAACACTAAAAAATTGTTTTTAAACAAGTTTAAAATACAATTTTGTTTTATTCAATTAAAATACAAATGTTTCTAATTGTCCAAATAGAAAAGATTTTGTTAATCCATACAGAAACACGGTTGCAGCATTGGAATTACCATAGCAATGTAATGCGAATCATTTTGACAGCTGAGCCTTTACGCCCCCTGCTTTCTTCTGCCCTCTACTGACAAAATGGCTGTAACACACGTCTTTGCCGCCTGTCATTACATTACTTTTGTAATTCCAATCCTGAAACCGCGTTTCTGCATGGATTAACAAAATATTTTGAATTCAGATAATTAAAAACATTTTTGACAAATGCGGTGTTGGTAAAGAAGTGAGCGCAGCTGCACTCCGCGAACTATATACCAATTATGCGCTGCATTCAAAAAAGCCTATGCCGCATTGGACTTATATTTAACAGATAATCTTACTTTATTTTCTTTAAACTTCATTTTCACACTCACTATTGGTATTTTTTTATTTCTTTAACTCGTATTTTAATCCACTGACACTAATTATTTACTCCTGTCACGTATTTTCTTATTTTAAAGCTTAAAACTTGCACCGCATTGGGACCCCTTGAATACCGCATTAACCACGACACCCAATGCGCTATTTAGCGAATACCGCATTGACAGGTAGGTATTCGCAATGCGGAATCCCGTACCTCCCAATATTTTTTTACAGGGGAGATAATTATAAATTTTAGTATGAACTTTTACTTTATTTTTTTCCAAATGCTAGTCAAAAAAATAAAAGTTTGTCTTTTTTGGTTTTCAATTATTTATGCAATAAGAAATATTTTTATATAGGGGAGAGTCAGTACGGTCGTCTCACTTTTTGACTTGTACCCATAACTTCCGGTCTAGGCCGAATTTCACGTTTTCTGACATATGGTTGGAAAGATCTTCTAAAGTGGAATGTTTCTTCTGTACATCAGAAAATATTTGGGCAAAAATTGGAAAAGTTATAAACATTTAAAAAAAAATGTCGTTACGGTCGGATCGCAGGTCTTTACGGTCGGTTCACCGTAGAAAATCAATGTGAAATGAAGGAATATTACTAAAAATGTCCCGTAAATTACAGAAGAATGCTGAAATGCACTTGAAAATGGAAAAAGGAAATAAAAAAATTATATAAAAATTAATCTAAAAACATTCTCAGTAAGCGAAACGTTTACAATACGTTATCGAAGGAGATGTGAAATAATACTTTTTAAAATGTTTTACGAACGTTTTTCGAACATGAATATTTTTTTTTCACTGTAAAATGACGTTCTTCACACATCTCTACCTTAAACAAATGAATTTCCGATGTCAGAACGCACCACAATTGTAAAATAATGCGTCCCAACATGTACGATATAAAGTGAGCCGACCGTAAGTTTCGCGTCGTTTTTATTTTTTTAGCACACAGACATAAACGCACGATATAAAAACCAAATAACATACAAAAGTATTAAAGGACTTTCTAATGAATAAATTTCATCAATTTAATTTATTGTTTGCATCTTCCATTTTGTTTAATTAATCTTTTTCGACACTAAGTCAAAGTTTTGCTTAAAAAATTCACCACACATTTACGTTTTACGTTTGTACTGCTCGCGTACTTCATTGGAACTTAATGAAAGAGACATGGAAAGTTTTCTACCATTACGAAAAGTATTTACATGCAATGGTAAATGGCACCAGTTTGTTACAACTGAGAAATCTGAGGTGCGCTGACCATAGTGACTCTCCCCTACTACTGCTAATTGACAAACGGAAAATGGGATAATACTTAGAACCTGTTGGTGGTGATCTAAGGTTCAAGATTTAAGGCCGTAATTATTTAAAAAATTTTTTATTTAACTGAAGTAACTACTGTTTCGATTTACCCCTTGTTTCTATTTTCCCCATCTAACTCTAAGTAGAAATTATTTCAATTTTGGGAATTTTTCAAAATTCTCAGAAATTTTCATATTATTTTCATAACGAAATTTTCCTGAACGTTTAACAAAATTTTTTCAAAACTTTTGGGTTTTTTCTACATTATTTCATGGGAATGTTTTTAAATGCTTTGGAAGTTTTCGATAATTTTTTAGATAAATTCCCTTATCTATGGTAATAAATGTTTCTAAATAATTAATACAGAATTTGCTTCCTAAATTTTAAGGGGAAACTTAAAAAAAATTTCCTTAGAGTGTAATTAACGTATTTCTTATTTTTCGTAAAAATAAACTTAATTTTCTCAAAAACACCACCTTTTTTTGCTCAAATTTTTAGAGTGACTTCGCATTAATATAAAGAAGAAATTACATGAGTTTCAAGTGGGCTAAACAATATTTGTAGTTAGAAGAATTTTTTTTCGAATTTTTTTTAAGTTCAAAATTATTTAAGTTTAACTTTTATCCCAGAATTTTTCACGAAACAATTGTCAACTCATTAGTAAGACCCTTCACTAAACGTGAAGCGGAAACCTACAATATCGACCAAGTTTCAAATTCTAGAAGAAGTAACGATTTTTAAACCTAGACGTCACCGTCAAACAATATAAATTGAAAAACATTATTTAAGTTATTTGTTTAAAATAAAGAACAATAACAAACGAAAGTTTGTTGGGTATATATAATATGATTTTTCATAACCAAAATTGTTGTTAACCCAAAGGGAAATGCCACTGGCTTAGTACTCAGACGATTGTTCGGCCGTGGTCTAGCCGAGCTTCGGCAATAAGTTAATGCTGGCGCAGTACAAAATTTTTGTTTCGCTAAAGCTTGGACAAGCCACGGCAACAAGTGCTCGCTGAGTATAGAAAAATTTTTCACAACACTCGTTGCCAACATTGCTTTTTTGATATAAACATGAAAATAATTATAAAAAAAGTATATAAATGTTAACAAATATAAATTTATTGAAAAAATTAATATTTTACTTTTCAGTTATTAATTTTTTAGGGTTCCGTACCCCGGTAGGAACCCTATTGAAACGGTTACAAAAATGACCATGTACCCCCCCCCCCGATAGAACTCACAGTTTTTCATCCAGAGAGCTAAAAATTGGTACACTTATGTATTTTCACGCGTAGATTACAGCAAAAATATAGCGAACGTGATTAGGATTGATCTTCATAGAGTTTTCGACGAAAAACATCAAATTTTGGCCATTTTTCGCAAAAAAGGCATGTACCCCCCTAGCACTCACAGTTTTTTACCTAGAAAGTTGAAAATTGGTATGCATATGTATTTTCAAAAGTGGATTAAAAGAAAAATATAGCGAACACATTTAGTATTGATCTTCATTCTGTTTTTATCGAAAAAGTCAAAAATTTTGAAAATTTCGAAAAAAATCCATGTACGCCTACATTTTTTTACCTGGAGAGCTGAAAATTGGCATACTTATTCGTTTTTACGCATAGATTACAGGAAAAATATAGCGGAAGTGATTAGAATTTATTTTCATGGTGTTTTCATCGAAAAATTAAAATCTCTTTTTGCAAAGTCGAAAATACTTTAACCCTTGCTGGTTCTCTTAATTCTTAATCTAGTGGACTGGCGTTATACATTTTTATTTGTTTTTTCGTGCAGATTTCAACAAACATACAGAAAAAATTATTGGAATTCATCTTCATATTTTTTTTGCAAAAAACTAAAAAAAATTTTCTTTTTAAAAAAAAAGTGTGTACCCTCCCCTTGGTTTTCACAATTCTTGGCCTATTGGACTGCAGTTTTGCTTATTTTATGTGTTTTCGCGTGTAGATTTCAGGAAAAATATAGCGAACATGATTGGAAATTTGAGCAAAAAAAGGTGGTGTTTTTGAGAAAATTAAGTTTATTTTTCTTTGAAAATCTTCCGCCATTTTTTTAATTTTGAAGTTTTTTATAAATTTTAAAGGGGGTTTCGAAGAGAAGAAGACCCCTAATAAGAATCAAGAAGAAAAATTTATTAACACACAGTAGAAAAAAAATTACTAGTAAAACCATTTTTTTCACTATTTTTTAGGGTTTTACCGCTCAAAGTTCAAATGTGGCTAACTTTGTCAAAAAAATTTTTACGAAAAATAAAAATAGGTTTCTCTTTATTTTTCATATAAAATAACATATTTTATCGACAGGTAATTCTACGACTTAAAGTTAGTCGGCTTGCCTGATTTGAAATGGATTCAACCAGAAATGAAAATTATTTATCGATCTAAACGATTAAATGTTTTTCATGAATTTTGAAAAGGGATTAAATCTGACAACTATAATACCAATTTTCTCAAACTCACTGTTATAAAGGACAATTATTCATTTATCATTTGCTCATATAAAATAGCATTAACTTACTACGAAAAAAATCTGGACTCTTTTAATCATAGCTGTTTGGAATTCAATTGAATTTCGGAGAAAAATTTTATTATTTATATAAAGACTATTGAAAATTTGACGAAAATTTAAAAAAAATTTAACAGTAACTGAATTTCTGAATTCTTTACATAAAATTTAAAAATTCTTAAAAATAATGCCATTTTTCTAGAAATGCATTTAAAACTCTTGCGGAAATTGAATCTTGGTTGCTATCCGTTTTATGTCTGGGAAGTCCCACATTGTATTAGAAATAAAAATTCTACGATGAGTTTTATTATTTATAAAAATAATTGAAATCATAAAAAGAATTTTATTATTTAAGAAAATAATTGAATCTTAGTAAAAGATTGTACTATTTATGAATATAATGGAATTAATATATATTTATTCCTTTTTGATATAATTTTATTTTGAAAGCTGTTAATGTTCAGACTTACCTGTGAAAAATAGCAGCGACGCAAATTGAAACTAAATTCGGCAGCACTCGAGGATGTGGACAGTCACTTCCAGGACCATGAACGGATGCAATATATTCGCGAATTGTTTTCTCACCGTCGTTATTCTCATAGATTGCTGCGACAAAAACTTGAAGCAACCTTCGCATGTCGGGAGATTTGCCAAAATCGACAGTGTGCTTCAAGCATCGTGTGATTGCCGGACTTAGAGCATGGACCAATGGCGAACGCGGATGACGTTGGGCTAATTTAGATAGGACACGTGTCAAACTCGGTGGCGGTGCTGCTTTTTCCAAAAGTGGCGCCGCCACCGCCAACACTGCCTCCGCCCAACTTCTCCTGTCGCTTCGTCCTTTCTCCTTCTCCTTCATCTCGTCATTGTCTGCTAATTTTTCTACAAGTTCCCAAATCCCAAATTTTTAGTTATTTATTTGATTAATTAGTTAATTTATTTATTAATTAGTATTTATTTAATAGATTAATTAATTGCAACAGTTTTCCTACCATTTTTCAGGTCAGATTCAATGACGACGGGATCTTCCAAAAGTTTCGCCACGGCCTCGAGAGGCGCTCCAGGAACACGTTCATCTTGAAGGGGAGTCCACAGGGCGAATTCGACCAGGGTTTTTAATTCGCGAAGAATGACTTCCTCTCTGGTGCTCACTGAGACCATGTGTTGATATTTGAAAATACTTTTCTGAAAAGTGAAAAAAATTTCCACTATAACTTGTTTGACAAAAAATGCGCTTTGATATATATTTAGACTGCAAACTATGAACTATGCCATGCTTTTGTTCATTTCAAATTCCGTGACTCTTCTAAGTTCTCCAAGTTTAAAAAACCCAAATTTTTCAGGTTTTTAAAACTAAATTTGTATTTTACTACATTAAATAACTCCAATATATTTTTTACAAATAAATGGAAATATTATATAATACTGTATTCTTGATTATCTTTATTTATTACTCAATCAAGATTGCCACAAAATTTAAATTGTTTATCTCTATCTTTCCCTTGATTTCCAGACAAAATTTTAAATATATCCCTGACCACTGAAGAATATTCTGATTCACAAAAATAATTCTACCGAATTGTTATAATTAAAAGCATAAAAGTTAAATTTTTCTGCTCCCTGCTGGCACCGTAGAGATTTTCTCCAGGGCGTCCAAAACATCTTCCTTTTCAGTGAGAGCGTCCATATCGCGGATTTCCAGCGTAGTTTGCCGGACCACCATCTGCACCATACCCACGTCACCGATCACCCTCGTCACTTCCTCGGTGAACGACTTCTCGTTTGAAGATCCTCAAATTTTAATGAGGAGATCTCCCCTTTTCGTGGGTAAAGCTCCCACAACACTTGTCTGACTGGCATCTAGGTCAGCCTCTTCTCGAACCATCTTCAGCACGTTGGCGAATGTTGTTCCTTCTGACACTTTAACGATAACTGTTGTTCGTCTTCGTAGTTGTCTTCTTTCCTTATCTAAATTTGACTTTGGTGCCGGTTTGGTACCCTTGACTTCAGTTTTTTTAGGAGGTCCCTCCTTCTTCTTCTTCTTTGTGTCCTTCTTAAGCTCAGGATCACTTCTCCTTCGCTTTTGACCCTCCAAGACAACGTTTTTAAGCACCACTGCTTTAAAATGGTCACGTCTCAGCTTTCGGTCCTGGCGTGCTTCTTCACACCAAGTTAAACCCTGGTTCAATCTTTCGTCTTTTTCTGTCGCTGCTGCGTGCTTCTCCTTGACCTCCTATATAAGCGATGTTAAGCTTTTTAGTCCATCTTTGATTGTCATGTTGACATTCTTCTGGACTTTACAAGCCTTCAGCATCTTGCTGACCTCTTCCTCCATTTTTTGAATGCTCGCCTCCTCTTCTTCGCGTAGCTTAATGCATTCATCACGATCTTGATTGCAGCTGGAAATGTCAATCGCAGAAGCATTACTGAAGACAGAAATGCAGCTGGCTTGACTGGTCGTCTCTCCACCTTGTCCACGATGATCTGTGGTACTTACAATGCGTTGTTGCCCTCCTGCATCCTTGGGCCACTGACCACCGACCGCACGCTCGAAAGCGTTTGACGATCGGAACCAGTGAGGGATTTAGCCGTAGCATTACCCCGCAGGTACTCTTCCTTTTTTACAATCGCTCATACTGGGTTTTTGTCCCGTATCGAGGGACAGACGGGCCTTAAAATGACTATGTTCAGAGGACAAAGGACTTGGAATATTTGTATTTCTTTTGTGGAGTAGTACAATTTTTCAGGTCTATAGTATGAAATATAAATCGTTAGAATTTCCAGAAAATATCAGAAGTGTCATAAAATATTGTCAGGAATAAACAACAGATTCACAAATCACCAGAGTCATGAGAAATGACCAGAATCTCTGACGATTTGTCGTGATTCGTCATAATGTTTTTAGTAGGAATACTTCTTAAATTACTTATCGGTTCTAAAAGAGAATAATTTTTATATCCTTGTCGTTTTAAATTTATCGTTAATTATTTATTGATCACTTTTCTTCCGTCTGTGAATCTATTTCCATATTTTCGTTTTTATTATCGTCATTAACTATTGAATTGTCGTCTTCTGTTTGTGTATCTATTTCCATGTTTTCATTTTCCTCGTTTACACTGTAGTACTTTATTTTAAATCTTCGTAAAAAAGATGGTGTTTAAAATTTTTAACCGCCCATACAATTGCTAATAATTCTTTCTCAGTCGTCGTGTAATTTATTTCAGCTTTATTTAATGTTCTTGAAGCAAATGTTATTAGTTTATCTTCTCCGATTTGCCCTTGTGATAAAATTACTCCCAAACTTTCATTTGATGCATCAGTTGTTAAAACCAAAACTAGATTCCAATTTGGAAATTGTAGAACCGGTGCTGATATTAATTTATCTCTTAATTCAGAAAATTCGTTTTCTTCTTTCTGTGTCCACTCAAATGTAATTTTCTTTTGTAGTAGTTTAGTTAGTGGAATTGCAATTTTAGAGAAGTTTTTAATAAATTTCCTGTAATAACCAATAAGCCCTAAAAATTGTTTAATCTGTTTTTGAGTTGTTGGTCCTGGATAATTCTTTACTTTTTTAATTCTATCTGAATTTGGCTTTATACCTTCTTTTGTAATAGCATGACCTAAATATTACAATTCTGGTCGCAAATATTCACATTTATTAGCCTGTAATTTGAGTCCAACATGTCATAATCTTATAAATAAATTCTTCAAATTTTTATTATGTTCTTCCAATGTTTTTCCGTAAACAATCTAATTGTTGAATAATCTCATCAATACATGGCAAAGGATATTTGTCTAAAATAGTTTTTTCATTTACTTTGCCTTTTACTTTGCCTGAAGCTTTTTTTTCTTTGGAAGTATTCATAACGGTGAATTGAAAGGAGACATGCTTTCTCGAAAAATATTTTTCTTTAACATTTCTTTAATTTGTTCGTAAACTTTTTCCTGTATCATAGGTGGGTATCTATATTGCTTTGTATTTACAGGTTGATTGTCTGTCGTTCTAATTCTATGCTTTGTTAATTTAGTTAAATGTAAAGGGCCGTTTCCTAATGAAAAAATGTCGTGAAATTCTGTTATAATTCTTAGTAAATCTTCTTTTCCTTCTTTTATGTGGTCTAGTCGTGTTTTTGATAGTAATTCTTTAATTCTTTTACTACTGTTAAATTGATAATTTTTTCTTCACCCAATTTATTTATAGAATCTATCCATAAGTCTTCATAAGCATTATACATACTTTCAATTTTTGCTGTATTGGGTGGTAAAATCGGTTTTTCTTCATAATTGTATTCTGTAACTGCTGAATATCCTGTTTCAAAATTAATGAAACAGGTTTTACCTCTCTTACCTGCACTAGATTGTGGATGAAGTATTTTAGACCCTAAGTTTAAAATACCTTTTTCTAAGTCAATTTTAAATTTTAGATCGTAAAGTAAATTTATTCCAATTAAATTAAATTTTAAAGCCACAATAGGTGTGTCGTGTCTTTTTTCGTTCTCTTGGTATTAGTGGAAAGTCGTGTTTAATGGGTTCTCCAATAAAGAAAATTCTTTGCTTAGCTGCACTCGGTCTGGTGGTTTGGTGTTGATTGGTCGTGATTGAAAATTTTGAGTTTTTTCTTGACGTGGTGGTAAACCTTTTAATTTTCTTTTATAAACATCCTGTGTATGTCCTAAGTTTTTACAATGGTTGCATTTTTCTAAAATTATCGGTTTGCTAAATCTTGGTTTTGGTACTGGGTTTTCAATTCTTGGGTTTCTGGTGAAATTGTCAATTCTTCTTTTATCTTTCAAATTCACGTTAATTTCCAAGGCAATTTTAAAACATTCATTCAGCGTTTTCGGTTTCAGAGGACGGATTCTAATTTCAAATTCTTCGCGTATATTTCTTAAGAATGTGATGACACTTGCAATTGTTTCTATTTTCTGTCTTACGAAAGTTTCTTAAGGTGTTATATTTATACTATCTATAGACTGCCTGATGTTATCCTGATACTGCATAAATCTTAAGGTGAATGACTCTAAACCGTCATTTTTGCCCATTATACATGAATCGCGAGCCCTTTGAAACGATTCTAAACTATCTTTTTTCCAAATAAAATTCGTAATCTCCTAAAAAAATCGGCAATGGTTTTAACTGCATCTGCTCTAATTGTATTTGCTGCTCTTTCTACTAATTTCTGTGAAATTATTGCATGTAGTAATGTTAGTCTTTCATTTCTTTCCGTTCTTCTTTTAGATAATGTTATTATATGATTGAAATTTTCTAAACCGCTTCCGTTATATTCTGGTACTAATTTTATTCTTTTCCAAAAATCATATTCTGTAACTTCTTCTAATTCTTCGTGATCGCTGTTTAATTCGTTTTCATTTAAGAGTATTCTTGTGCTTGAAATGAAAATTTGCAAAATATTCTTGCAAAAATGGAAAGATTCGAAACGAGATTAGCAGCTATGGAACAACCTTCCTTTCTTCTAACTGGTTGTTCCATAGCTGCTAATCTCGTTTCGAATCTTTCCATTTTTGCAAGAATATTTTGCAAATTTTCATTTGAAGCACAAGAATATGAAATTCGTTTTTAGGGTTCCGTACCCCGGTAGGAACCCTATTGGAACGGTTACAAAAATGACCATGTACCCCCCCCATAGAACTCACAGTTTTTCATCCAGAGAGCTAAAAATTGGTACACTTATGTATTTTCACGCGTAGATTACAGGAAAAATATAGCGAACGTGATTGGGATTGATCTTCATAGAGTTTTCGACGAAAAACATCAAATTTTGGCCATTTTTCGCAAAAAAGGCATGTACCCCCCCCCTAGCGCTCACAGTTTTTTACCTAGAAAGTTGAAAATTGGTATTTTCAAAAATGGATTAAAGGAAAAATATAGCGAATACATTTAGTATTGATCTTCATTCTGTTTTTATCGAAAAAGTCAAAAATTTTGAAAAAAACCCATGTACGCCTACATTTTTTTACCTGGAGAGCTGAAAATTAGCATACTTATTCGTTTTTACGCATAGATTACAGGAAAAATATAGCGGAAGTGATTAGAATTTCTTTTCATGGTGTTTTCATCGAAAAATTAAAATCTCTTTTTGCAAAGTCGAAAATACTTTTTACCCTTGCTGGTTCTCTCAATTCTTAATCTAGTGGACTGGAGTTATACATTTTTATTTATTTTTACGTGCAGATTTTAACAAACATACACAAAAAAATATTAGAGTTCATCTTCATATTTTTTTTGCGAAAAACTAAAAAAAAATTTCGTTTTTAAAAAAAGTGTGTACCCCCCTTGGTTTTTACAATTCTTTGCCTATTGGACTGCTTTTTTTTATTTTATGTATTTTCATTTGTAGATTTCAAGAAAAATATAGCGAACATGATTAGATTTGATCTTCAAATTTCTTTAGCGAAAAACTCAAATTTTGTTGTAAGAAAAAAATTAGAAGTTTTTATGGAGGGTACGGAACCCTCGGTTTAAGTACGAGTTCTACTCGCAGTTGTCCGGTTTTTTTTAGTTTATTAACGATGGCAATACTCATAAAATCACGGAGTATATCAATGCTTTAAAACATACTTAGCCACACCCTATGAAGGTCGCCGTTCAACGTACGTAAAGTGGACTTATATGTTTGTTCTAAAGATTCGTAATTTTCTTTTATATACCTTGCTGTTGGTCTGGATAATCTCAAACTCTGCTTCGTAGATTTGGACAACTCTCTAGATACCTCTGTAAATCTAGATAACTCTGGATACCTCTCTGTAGATCTGCATAACTTTCTGGTAATTCTCTGTAGATCTGGATAACTCTGGATATCACTTTACAGATCTTTGTTTTTTCTTTACTATCTCTTTCACTTCAGATAATCACTTGGTTGATGAGTTGGTTACTTTGCTATCACTTTGAATAGGGACTAATTAATCTGATCACATCTGTTTATGCTTTATATTTTAAGGACTGTGAACTCGTCCCCGCTCTTTACAATACACACTCTTACTTCCTACTGTGAACAATTTAAATTCTTTAGATTATTTTATTTGTAAATTTTGTTATTGAAGTTTTATGAATTTATTTTCTTAATTTGTTTTAATTTTTTATTTTATTCAATATTTTACAATACTGTTAACGAGGATTTTAAATCTAAGTATTTTTTTGTAAACTTTGTTGACCCATTAATCGCAACTCGTCCTATAGCCTATTTCGGCCCTGAGAGACGAGCGCCGGACGAGTAAACAGTTGAATTACTGCATTGAAAATCTTCTGTGCATGGTTTTAAAATAATTTACTCATAACATAAAAAGCAATGCATAGACTGAAGTATTCTTCCTTTTATTTTAAAGCTAAAAATACAAGCTTTCACTTTGTAGGGGAATAGGTTCGGTTGTGGGCATAGTTTCGTTTTTGACTCATAATTTGTTTCCTTGTAGATATTAAGCAAACATATGTATATGTATTTAAAGCTAGGGACCTTAGCTAACTACTCGTGAAGAAAATATATTGATTCCGTTGACTAGAAAATTTTTATTAAAAATTCAATAAATTGGTCATTTTTCTAACAAAAAAATTTTGGTTCTCTTGAAAAATCTATTGAAAGTGCAAAAAAATTAATTAAGTAACCATTCATTAACTACATTAGGATGATTTCTTCTAATTTTGACAATATATGCTCCCCATGTAAGGGCATATAAGATTTCTCACACTGAACCTGAACTGTCCAGTTACTACAATTACTATAATTGCGAACGACGTACGAACATCAAAGTCTTATTACATTAATTTCCGTGCTGGACCACGAAACTCTTAAAATTCATAAAACACTATTAAATGTTGTAAGGAATTACTTATGATTATATCGACAACGATATTTCACGATTTATTAAAAATAAGAGTGGTGTCCACAACCAAACTTGACGATCATTTTAAAACATCATGAAAAAAATTTTACTTGTGGACATTTTTGTGATGCTTGATATTGGATTATAAAATATAACTCATTTGCTGTGTAAATACACTTTGAAATTATCATTTTAATTAATTCACTTCGATTTGTTGAACATTTAACAATGTTTAAAAATACATTTTTGTTATATTCAACGTGTCGAAAAATTAATTTATATATAGTAAAAAGAGCAGGTGTCTAATCACTTTTGTATTCACTTAAAAAACTGCTTTAGGTTATAACACATACGTGATATTTAACAGATTGGACAAATCTCATTTCCGTCAAAAGTTCTGCGTAGGGGTCCACAACCGAACCTCTTCCCCTACAAATGTAAAATTTTTCTAAAAACTTTTTAAAAAGTTTCAGCCTATCAAATTTGGACAACCAAAATTTACTGATAATGAAAATTACACCTATCTTAATACTTCATATCTCCGATTTTTTAATAAGTCTTAAACATATAATCATTAGACGGCAAATTTTATAATCTTTCCAATGCTGTCTTTAAAATCTTTTTACGTTTATATTTAACGAAGTTATCAATAGTTTAACCCTTGAAAACTTAAGATTCTTCAACAATTCATGAAGCTGTTTGTATCTTTCTCAAGCTCTTGGTAAAATCGCCAAAGTCCCTTTACAATGATGCAAGTTGATATGACTACAATGGATCTCGGGAGCAACCATTTTAACACTGATTCACCGTCTCCTCCGTCGTCTCTCAACCCTAAGCTCCTGCACGTCAGCTACGTTCGTCCAAATACAGTTTAAGCTGCCGAGTTTAGAAAACGCTAGAGTCCAGCCCATAGCTGAAATCTGGTCCGTCTCCCTCTCGCTACCCGAATACAATCTTCAAGCACCTACATTCACCCCAGAATTTTGTCAACTGAGGTTTTAAAGGATTGCAATAGGGTTGCATAGTATCTTAGACTCTCGTTTAAAGAAGTCCCACCATAGAACTGTTTCGAGCTTTACGGGAGCTAATTTATGCCCAGCGAAGGTCGTTCCCCGTTCACACCACTCCCAGGAAGAACCCAAAGGATTTGGTAACCATGGTATCATTCATCTATGGACACGAGTTTATCACAGATAGGGTAGCAGAGACTCACGCCTAAGTGAAAACGGCTCAGCCTACCAAAATCGTGAAAGGGTTTCTTCACAGTCACACTGCGCCATCAGGAAATCATCAGAGTGAACTTACAGTTAAGCCTATGTCCATTCCGTCTCTTCCGATAACCTCTATAAATCACCATGCCCTGGGACAGTGGTCCAGCAAAAAATAGTAGATTCGGTTTCATGAGCAACCAAACTTCCTTTTAAAAGTTCGACCCCACAATCACCACAAAGGAAATCGAGAAGTAGACTCTTACCGTGAAGGAGCCCCTCAAACACCTCCCACCTACAGAAAGGTTCTGAAACCCCTAGGTTCTGCAGAGAATACAAAGCCATTTGACCGAAGAGAATAGTCTATTGGATCACCAATTTGGTTTCCGTAAAGGCAAGTCTACAGTTGATACCATCCAAGCAGTTGTAGACATAGCCAAAGAAGGAAAAAACAAATTGGGACCTGAAAAAAGAAGAGTTTCTGCACCTTGGTAGCAATTGACATAAGCAACGCGTTTAATTCCGCAAGATGGAAAGATCTCATCGAGTCGATGGCAAAGAAAAACATGCCGCCCTACTTGTTGCGGATGATGGATAATTATCTTAGCGACAAGTGGGTTTTATATGAGGGAGACACCTGCTCTCTCAAGGAGGAGATGCAGCGTGGGCTCCTCAAGTGTCAAGGGTGGGTCCATTTATATGGAATGTATCATACGATGACTTCCTGCGGATGGATCTGCCTGAAGGTGCGGTGATCATCGGTTTCGCGGACGACGCGTTGTTCGTGTCCACTGCCGAAAGTGAGGAGGCTCTTGGGACAATGGTGAACGAATGTCTGCGACTAGCAAAAGACTGGCTAGATACCAGAGGTCTTTAATTGGCCCTGGAAAAGACCGAAGACTGCTGGTCACAGAGAGACGTGATCATGAGCTTCCAGGAATCGTAATAGACGGATTCGAGGTCAAGCGGAGTAAGCAAATTGAATATCTTGGTGTGGAGTTGGATGGAAGGTTAAACTTCCGCCACCATATGGCTACGGTGTCAAATAAGGCGATCGAGTGTGCGGCTAATCTTTCACGGCTAATGCGTTGGCGGACCCCGTCAACAAAAAAGGAGACTGGTGGCCAATGTCGCCCATGCTAAAATGCTTTATTCAGCACTAGCGTGGGCCCCATCTCTGAGGAGTAAAAGATGTGTTACCATCTGTGAAAAGTTACTGTCAGCGCAGAGATCGATAACTACGCGTATCATCTCTGCAAATAAGACGGTATCTACGAGTGCTGTGCAGGTCCTTGCAAGTGTCCCGCCAGCAGATCTTTTGGCGAGGGAAAGGGAAGAAATGTTTCTCTTTTCTAAAGAAAGAAGTTCCTTGGATGAGGAAATAAGACCAAGCAAAGGCCTATTACGCAAAGAAGCGGGGCACAGGCTCATAGAAAGATAGCAAGAAAGATGGAATGGTGAGGAAAAAGGTCGATGGACTTATCGCCTTATCCCGGCACTCGACACCTGGATAAATAGGAAACACGGTCAGGTTTACGCAAGCGTTTACAGGCCACGGGTGTTTTAACGCGTACCTGTATCGCTTTAAATTACGCGAAAATGAGGTTTTATTTGTCCTTATACAATTTTTACTTTTTGACACTATATATCTGTTAATTTTATATGTTTCTGTTTTAGACCCGTTTAATATTTGATCTATTGACATTTTAAACTATTTTAACATTTGTTTTTTTTTGTTGTGCTGTGTATTCCGCTTTTATATCGGAATAGTTTTTAATTTTTTAACTATTGACGCAGGAGAACCGCAGGTAAAGAACAAAGTCGCAACAGCGACAGAGTTGGAGCGCCACCCTCGAAGGCTAAAGTCTTACGACAGTTTCGAGGGAGGGTAAGGGGCTCCAAAAGAAGGGTTACGGGTTTTAGTGGCTCGGGCTGGCAGTAGGTCGCAAGTTTATTAAATTTACTATTTTATATATATACTTTTTATATTTTCTTTTATTATCATACTAACCCCACATAACCTTATAGTGCGGAATCCAAGGTATCTGTAGGCAGATTTCTCAAAAAATCCCTAAGCAAAAAAAAATAATAATAATAAATATTATTATTAATTATCATTATATTTTTGTTTTCTTAGGGATTTTTGGGAAATCTGTGTACAGATACTTTGAATTCCGCCTTCCAAAGTAATGTGGGGTTGGTAAAATAAAAGGAAAAATGAATATGTTAAAAAAAATAATAAGATATTAATTTGATAAACTGGCGACCTACTGCCATCCCGAAAATCAAATTAGAGTTTATTGAACAATAAAAACTAATTTTTAAGCAATAATAATATTTTTAATTTAAAAAAATTGTTACCGACTGTTATAATTTAAATCGATGAACAACAGTCGACCCCGCTGTTGTTTTTCGAACACTAACTTTAGTTTTGTACATTTGTAGGGGAAGAGGTTCGGTTGTGGACCCCTACGCAGAACTTTTGACGGAAATGAGATTTGTCCAATCTGTTAAATATCACGTATGTGTTATAACCTAAAGCAGTTTTTTAAGTGAATACAAAAGTGATTAGACACCTGCTCTTTTTACTATATATAAATTAATTTTTCGACACGTTGAATATAACAAAAATGTATTTTTAAACATTGTTAAATGTTCAACAAATCGAAGTGAATTAATTAAAATGATAATTTCAAAGTGTATTTACACAGCAAATGAGTTATATTATATAATCCAATATCAAGCATCACAAAAATGTCCACAAGTAAAATTTTTTTCATGATGTTTGAAAATGATCGTCAAGTTTGGTTGTGGGCATCTAAATTGATTCGGTTGTGGACACCACTCTTATTTTTAATAAATCGTGAAATATCGTTGTCGATATAATCATAAGTAATTCCTTACAACATTTAATAGTGTTTTATGAATTTTAAGAGTTTCGTGGTCCAGCACGGAAATTAATGTAATAAGACTTTGATGTTCGTACGTCGTTCGCAATTATAGTAATTGTAGTAACTGGGTAGTTCAGGTTCAGTGTGAGAAATCTTATATGCCCTTACATGGGGAGCATATATTGTCAAAATTAGAAGAAATCATCCTTATGTAGTTAATGAATGGTTACTTAATTAATTTTTTTGCACTTTCAATAGATTTTTCAAGAGAACCAAAATTTTTTTGTTAGAAAAATGACCAATTTATTGAATTTTTAATAAAAATTTTCTAGACAACGGAATCAATCTATTTTCTTCACGAGTAGTTAGTTAAGGTCCCTAGCTTTAAATACATATACATATGTTTGCTTAATATCTACAAGGAAACAAATTATGAGTCAAAATATGTAAATATGTTTGCTTAATATCTACAAGGAAACAAATTATAAGTCAAAAACGAAACTATGACCACAACCGAACCTATTCCCCTATTATTAATAATGATGGGCTTTATCGATCACTTCAAGTCAATTGGAAAATAAAAAATTAAAACATTATTGTATCAACGAACTCGTGCAACGAGCGGTTATTACAAGGAATATCACCATGGTAATTATGTTTTTTTTATTACCATGGAATATTACCATGACTGTAGTCAGGTAGCACTGAACGTCAGGCTGAGCAAGTGAGCGGATGGGAAGAACTCGCCGTGCGCGCGATCGAAAGGGATAATACCAGTAAGGTTGCAGTGTATTTTTTTGTTGTATTTTTTACAATAAATGTATATTTTAACATAAGAATTTTTATAAAATTACTATTTACAAACATATCTTTAGCAATGTTTTACTCAACTCTTAAATAGACTTCTTATTTATAAAATATGCTCCTTTAAAATAATAAAATCAACTCATATGACAATTAACTATACTCATTGCATTTCTGTTTATTTTAATGGAAACACAAGCCCCGAATATGTCGAGTGGTTTAACAATTACTGTACAATTGTTATCTGTATTCGCTATTTTCTTTATGTGAGAAATAATATTATTACCAAGCTTGACGTTTTCTGTTTCTAAAATTTCAGCGATAAGAAAACATTTGTTATTTATTTCTAAAATATTTAGAATCCTAGAAAATTCATTGTTATGTGATATTTAAATAATACTATTATTTCTTTTGAAATTTAAACAGTATGTAGATGTTGAATGCTTAATTCCATTACAAATGACATTTTTGTAACTATAAATTTCTTGTTCATCGTCAAAACCTGTAGCTGTTAATTCTCTTCGTATATTTTGAGAAATCATTTGAGAAATAAATTTGTTACCCCGTCCTTATAAGATTGCTACATTGCATGTTTCTTTTCCAACAGAAAACAAATTTCGAGAAGATATTTTTAGCAATACCCGTTTTGCAGATTCAGACATTTTTATTGTTTGAGACAAATAAGGTAGAGCATCATGTTTTGCAATACTTTCTGCAATTTGAATACACACGCCCTTTGCAGAGTGTACAC
Organism: Leptopilina drosophilae; assembly: GCA_032873175.1. NCBI lineage: Eukaryota > Metazoa > Arthropoda > Insecta > Hymenoptera > Figitidae > Leptopilina > Leptopilina drosophilae. Next base: position 30,120,993 of record CM065484.1, read on the forward strand.
TGTTTTTAAGAACACGCAAATGAGATTCATATCCAAAGGTCGAAAAACACCACAATGGTCCTTACATTTTTACTGCTTTTGGTAAATGCAAAAGGAGGTGGACATTGTAGGTCATTTTCTCAGGTCCAGATAATTTTTCGAATTGTCACACAAATTTATTTAATAATTTTTCACTTCTATCTAAATCATTTTGCGTTATATCACATTTTAATAATAATCCTATTGCTTCCACTAGAAGAGAAAAATGTTTTAAATATTTCTTTTTGAGTATTCCTTGCAAACAAGGAATTATGTAGTACAACAAAAACGAATTAAATTCCGTTGCCTTCCATTTCTTCTTATCAGTTATTGGTCTTGTTAATCGATGAATTTGTTGAGGTGGTTTAATTTCTTTCAGCCTTTTTTTAAATTTATTTTAGGCGTTTGAATAGCCAATGTTTCCATAGCTAACAAGCCATAAATTAATCATCAAATAGACAACTCCTAGTAGAACACAATGCATCCAGTCTGGTGGAAATCCCCACAAAACATTAAATTGCTGAACCGGATACATTGGACTCGGACCTTTAAATCCTTTAAAGGCATTTTTCTTCTTTTTAGGGTTTCGTGGCCAAGGGCCAAAACCCTTGTGGCTAGACTTCGGTGTCCGTCCGTAGTTTTTAAGTCTTAAGCCTTATGTATTAAGTCCTAAGTCTTAAGTCTTATAGCGAGACTTTGGTATAAGAAGGTCTTAACTCCTAAGTAAGACTTAATGTATTAAGTCTTCAGTCTTATAGTAAGACTTCGGTACAAGAACGTCTTCAGTCTTACGTCTTAAGTCTTACGCCTTTGGTATAAGAATGTCTAAAGTCTTACGTCTTTAGTATCGGAAGGTCTTAAGTCCTAAGTCATAAGTATTACTTCTTATGTCTTACGTCTTAACAACCGTTACTATGTTAATGTTTGTCATAACAGCCGTTGCCATGGCAACCGTTGCTATATTAATGTTTGCCATGGCAACCGCTGCTATGTTAATGTTTGCCATAACAACCGTTACTATGACAATGGTTGTCATAACAATTGTTGTTAAAGTAATCGTTATTGAGTGAAAGTTCAAACTTATAGTTTGTATTATTTATTTTTTTATTCATTTATTATCATTATCATCATTTTTGTCATTTTAGGCCACGAAACCCTATGATGTAGGCGCATTGCGCCTGCTTCTCTGCCTGATTTTTTCGTTTATTTTCAGTAGATTTTTTTAGTTTGAATCCTTCTTTCATTTCATTTCTTACATCTGGTTCGTTTCTCTCTTTATATAAGCTATTTGCTACATAATCTTTATTAGATTCATTATTCGAGCACGGATATTTCCAAATACCTCTTTTTTCATCTTCTCCATCTTTTGCCTTTAACTTCACATATATTCCAGGGTTATAGCAATAAGGGCAACCCCACTCTTTATTAAACTGGACATTATTCATTAATTTAGCCCTTACTAAAGTATCTGCACAACAGCAAAGAGGAACTATATTACTATTTATTGTTTTTCCTTCAAAATTAGTCCACGTTACTCCTTTATTTAATAAAACATTTATATTCTCTCTAAATGGTTTGAAAAGCATATGAGTTAATAGTTGTTTTGGTCCAAACCACAAACCTGCTAACAATAATTTTCTACTTCTTAATAATGGAGGTAATTCGTTTAAAGATAAATAGTATTGGCCAACAGGAATATATTCCAGACTTAAAAAAGGCAGCTCCGTCTACAAAAAAATTGAAACTGAAATTAGAAACTGATTTAAGAACTGTTAAATTTTTGTATAAATCACTGTCGTAAATATCTTCAATGCTGTCCCTGTTTATGACTCTGTATGTCTCATTTTTATTTATTGCTTTATTTATTTCCGGAGTTTTCAAAAATCTTTTAAATTGTTCTTGCAAGTCAAACATAGCAAAAAAATAACCGTCGTTAATATTTCTTTTCCAAGAATGATTGCAATTTTTACAAATAGCACTGCCTACGTACAAGGAATCCTTTTGCAATTTCACTACATCTTTACAGTTGGGACACAAAGTATAGTATGAAATTATATTGAGAACAGAAGAGAAGACTCTTTTTAATTTGTAAACTGTACTAGGTAAAGAATTTGGACCAATAAGTAAATGTATCACATCTAGTAAATTTTTCACACCAGTATTACTTTCTTCATTTTTAGCAGATAAAGTTTTTATAATAATTATCGCTTCAGCCAGCGTAACATTGCTCCCCTCATACCGAGGTTGCTTTAACTTATCATAATGAAGTAATTCCTCTTCAACATCACCATTATTTTCATCCTCGTCAGTACTGCATCCTTCTACTTCACTGCCCTCATCAAAATGTAATTTCCTTTCTTTTAACAAATCATAATCTTCTTCAGCATCTTCATCGTTGTCACTGCTATCACAAGTCTCAAAAAGTTCAACACTCGATTTCTTATTTGCTTCCTCCTGTATTCTAGTACTTTTGTTGTCATCTTATGATTCTACTTGCAAAACTATTGATTCTTCTTTCCCGTCAGCATCTTAATTTTGATTAAAACTAGTTCTTGCAAATAGTTTTGTATTCAAAATACCAAAATGCATAAAAAGTCCCACTTCTGGTGCAAGGCTCCAACTCGTGTTGCCTGTTGCACTCTCTTCCGATTCGTGGCGTTAACATCACCCTTCTATAAAATCCGCTTTCTCGAACTCGTATCATAAAGTACTATCATTGCAGCTGGATTTTTACAATGGATGAATAAAAGAAGATTGACAGAAAAGCAACAGGAAATTGAAAAGAAAAAGTTTTTAACTATATTAACTGCAGAAGGACAACTCTTACTAGAAAAGATTTATCTTTGGAGAAGAGGTTACAAACAAATGGCGTGAAGAGGAAAAACAAACAAGTTGTTAATTTCAAGACTATTAAAGTTTCCTCCATATCCACAAGAATTAGTAACATACACACACTGAAAAAGATATTTTTTTAAGAGGAAAATTCCTCTTGCGAAAATCCTCTTGAATCTTCATTCTAGGTCAAATCAACATGAAAACCAAATTATGATTTTTCAGAAGCATATCAATCGAAGCATTCATTCTTCTCAAATAAATTTCTTCTTGATATATCAAGAAATATTCATGAATTAAATATAATTATAGTGCGATTTGCAAATTTTTTTAAAAACTATGCATAAAAGGGTTCGTCCAGAATATTTGTTAAAAATAAAATTATATAAATAATTTATAAGTTGTTATATAAATATTTAGTGAAATTTAAACTTTCATATCCAAACTGCTTCTTTTTTATGATAGAATAATCATTTCAAAATATTAAAATAAATTCTGAAAAAATACAAAATTTGAATTTTTTGTAAAAAGTAGAAATAGCAATTAATTTAATGAATTTTGATGAAATGTGCACTTTGTATATATCAATCGATTCGTTTTTTGTCAAGAATGTAATTTTGAGAATAATTTATGAAACTATTAAGAAATAAAAAAGTTATTTCAAAAAATTTTGTGAATATATATGAAAATCCTTGTGTGAGATTTTAGGTATTAATGACTGCAATAAACCTGCAAAATTTTAGGGAAATCCATTATAATTTGTTTGAGATAATTTGTATACAATTTTTTGTGACCTATAGGTTTAAAAAAGAATAAATAACGGCCTCACATTACGTCAAAATCTATGTCTAATTTGACCTATTTTTTGACCTATAGGTCAAAAATAGAACTAATAACGGCCACACATTACTCAAAACCTATGTCTAATTTGACCTATTTTTTGAAATATAGGTCAAAAACATAAATCAAAGCATATATCAAAATTGACAAATTTTTTTACCTAGGTGAAAAAGAGGATAAATAACGAATAAAAATACATGCTTAATTTTACCTATTTTTTTGAGCTACGGGTTTTAAAAGGGGCCTTAATGTGGGCCTTAACATTACGTCAAAGTTTGATCTGTGTTTTACCTACAGGTCAGAGCTTCCCCCCTCAAATAGAAGCGCGAAATAGAACGTCAAAGCCTATGCAAAAGAAATTTTTTTTACTTGCAAGCTTTCAAATGGTGAGTGGCAAAACATTAATTTAATATTATTATCATTAAAATTGGAAGAAAACAAAGAAAATTTTTAAATTTATAAATTTACGACTTAAATCAACAAGTGGATCCCATAGTTCGTCAAAATATTTCCATAACAATTTTTTTAATATCTTCAAAGTTACTGAAGGTGTTTATAACGTTTGGACTCTTCGCTTTACATAATATTAAATCATTTCCCAATGAACAATCTGGAATTAACGATAATTTTATCCAATTTGTTACCTAAATGCTGTATAGTGTGCTAAAAATTACAGAACTCATATTTGACTTGTTTGATTTATCTTCTTACTTTTTAATATTCTTATAAGAAAGCGTCGTAACATCTGAAGCATTTGAAAATCTTTTTATAATCAATTCGTTCTTATTCGGTTTAAAATAGTGACTCTTCAGAATGTCTGGAGGTGTCGGAGCTACAGAAAATCTTGCGTTTAAAAACCCTTTTGTCTTGTTGTGATTCTTTCGTATTTCTTTTTGCCCACTCTACAAGTTTCTCAAATGTAATTATGAAGTCATTTGGTTTACAAAGAAGACTAGCATGCATAACATCCCTTTTGAAAACTGCTCCAACACCGCCTGAAGGTCCTTTACTGTGCACAGTTGAGTAACAGTTCCATTCAGCAGCACACGGTGGGTTTTAAACCATTTTAACCTAAAGGTGCTCCCACTGTAAATGTTTTTTCATATATTGAACAATTAAATGTCGTTACTAAGAAAACAACAGAGAAACGTTTTCATAACAACAAATGACACATGTGTACAGTTTCCTCGTATGGAGTTTAATTTTCATATAGTGTGTTGAATTGACTTGTGTAGGGTTTATTTATTTTTATTTTATGTGTAGAATTTACAAATGTTAAGTTTAATTCTGTAGAAATATAAAAATAAACCAAAATGGTTAATGACAATTCTTATGTGTAGAATTTAATTGTGTAGTATTATAATAAGAATCCATTAATTAATTTTTATAGCTGTGTAGAGTTTACTAATGTAGGATTTATTTGTGTGGAATTATTTGAAAATGTCATTCTCAGTTTTACATGAATGTGTAAAGTTTTCTCTTGTGCAGTTTACGGTGAGAGTTTTTCAAATTTCAGTTTATTGTGTAGGGTTTTAGGATGTAGTATTTACTTGTGTAGTATATTTTTTTTCAAATTCTGTTGAGAGTTTTCAAATGTACAGTTAGCGGTGTAGAAATTTCTTGTGTAGAGTTTATTTATGTAGGATTAATACCGCCCAATTTTCATATGTAGAATTTAATCGTGTAGTTTTATAATAAGAATCCATTAATTAATTTTTATAGTTGTGTAGAGTTTAATAATGTAGAATTTATTTGTGTAGAATTATTTGAAAATGGCATTTTCATTTTTACATAAATGTGTAGAGTTTACTCTTGTGCAGTTTACGGTGAGAGTTTCTCAATTTTCAGTTTACTGTGTAGGGTATTAGAATGTAGTATTTACTTGTGTAGTATATTTTTTTTAAAATCCTGTTGAGAGTTTTCAAATGTACAGTTAGCGTACAGTTAGCGTCATTTCATGACCATTAAGCTTCCGCCATATCCACAAGAATAAGAAACATGCACACACTGAAAAAAAATTCTTTTTTAAGAGAAAAATTCCTCTTGCAAAAATCCTCTTGAATCTCCATTTTAGGTCAAATCAACATGAAAACCAAATTATGATTTTTCAGAAGCATATCAATCGAAGCATTCATTCTTCTCAAATAAATTTCTTCTTGATATATCAAGAAATATTCATGAATTAAATATAATTATAGTGCGATTTGCAAATTTTTTTAAAAACTATGCATAAAAGGGTTCGTCCAAAAGATTTGTTAAAAATAAAATTATATAAATAATTTAAAAGTTGTTATATTAATATTTAGTGAAATTTAAACTTTCATATCCAAACTGCTTCTTTTTATGATAGAATAATCTTTTCAAAATATTAAAATAAATACTGAAAAAATATAAAATTTGAATTTTTTGTGAAAAATAGAAATAGCAATTAATTTAATGAATTTTGATCAAATGTGCACTTTGTATATATCAATCTATTCGTTTTTTTGTCAGGAATGTAATTTTGAGAATAATTTATGATACTATTAAGAAATAAAAAAGTTATTTCGAAAAATACAAAAAAATTTTTTTTCAAATTTTGAACCTGAAAAATTTCAGGGCCATCCATTAAAATTTGTTTGAGATAATTTGTACACAATTTTTTGTGTCATACACACACATACACACATACATATGGATATTTGCTTAGAATTTAATATACATATATCCTAGATGAAAATGAGTCCATAAAACCATGTTTTGAAAAATTGAAAATCGTCACGAATTCAAAGCTTCCTTATGAGGAAGCAAAAAGAAACAAAAAAAACCAAAATCACGAAGAAGACGATCAAGTTGACGTCCACCATCCACCCTCTTCTACACCTTTTTTACCTAAATTGCCAATAGAGTCCGTAATAATTTCATCTTCTAATCCTACAACTCCTCTTTCGTACTTGCATCCATCTTTAGCCATCAATCCTCTTTCAGTAACAACTAATGATGCTCAATTTGCAATTGCAACGGAAAATAATCGTTCTCAAACATCCTCTCAATTCACAGATAGTATAATTACTTACATTATCACCAATCTTCTCCCTCATTCACAACTTCAAACAATATTCAACATTTGAATTATCTCCACTCATCCAACACACTACAGCATTCGCAAAACTTTTCACTATCTTCTCAATCTTCAAATTTAGCCTAAATTCATGAACCTTCACAACTTAAACAACCTTTGGAATATTCTTTACCATCCTCTTAATTCACGACCGTAGCTGAAATTCATCAACCTCCATTTTTAAAACAAAGTTCACAAAGTCAATTTTTAGATTTAATTTCTTCGCCTCCTATTAGACCACTTCCTTATCAAGTATCTTATGTACCTACTTACTTAAACTTATATCCTGTACCTAATTTACAGGAGTATCCATTCATATATTCGTCATTTCTACAATCTGCACATCTTACACCACTTCAAAATGAAAATTCTACGTCAACTACAACACTTAAAGATAGTCAATCTTCAAAAATTATGAAAAATAAACGTTTAAATCATCGTGTAAAATTGGTGAAGGAAAAAGAGTAGCAAGTGCTTTCAAAGTACACAATATTTAACATTCTGATTTGTTTTTATTAATTTTAAGTTCACGTGTACTTCAAAATTTTAATAAATTGTTATTTTAACGAAATTTATTGTTACTAGACTATATTAATGTTACTGATTACGAATGTTTTAAATATAGATAAATATTTTTTTATTATAAAATAGATAAGAACTTTTAATTCTTATAATAATTATCTATAATAATAATAATAATTTTTATTATTCATAATATAAATAACATTTTTAATCAATTGTTAATACAGATTTCGTGTATTTCTATTTACAATGTAAAAAATTTATTTAATTCAAATAACCGATTAATTGACCATTATTAATTTAATATTTATTTTATTTAAATAATATTTATTGGAGTCAATTAGAGGTATTTGAACGAATAATTTCAATATTTGAAGCAAATACCATTCAATTAAGTCCAAAATTAAATAGTATTTGATTCAATTATAAATACTTAATTGATAACAATTAAATAATCGGTTATTTGAAGCAAAAAAATTCTTTTCAGTGTAACTTGTTCAATAATTATTAACAATATTATATTTTGCGTTAAAATTGACTAACTTTTAGCTGTAAATTTTTCAATATTATATTTGACCACATATAATTATTTATATTTTTATGTAGCATATATGTTTTGTTATTGAAATGTATATTTAATTTTTAATATTTTATCACTATAAATATTATAAAACATTGAAAATTTATTACAAATTTCACCGTGCATCTATTAACATAACTAGAAATTATATTGTTAATATAGTTAGGGGAGGGTAGGCTACATTGAACCGGGTATTTTCTAAAGTCCAAGAACTAATTAAATTTTACAAATTTTGATCAGGTTTTTGTGTCAACATTAAGCTGAAGTACTCCTTTAGTTAATATACACGTTACAAACACAAATTATTATGATTAAATAATTAAATTTAATTTTTTTCTAACAAGTTACACTTTTCTTATTTTGAAGAATCTGTGTCTACATTGAACCACCTTTAATAAAACACTACAATTTACTTCAAAAATAGTATTTCCACTTACACATTTGTAAAAAATATTATTTTTCACTCAAAAAATAGAAAATTGTTGTTAAAGAATTATTATTTGTTAATATAGGAGGTTAATATATTTTGATGTCAGGTTAGGTAGGTAAAGTGACAGTTTGAGTTTATCTCGTTCACAATTGTGATGAAAGCATGTCTTCTAGTATTTTTCTTACTAATTAGTAGAGCAGACAACTTTACCACTCTTAAAATTGAAAATTCTTTGCTTTTTCGGGTGGTTCAATGATGCCGCACTCACTGCATTCACATGACATTCACAACAAAAATTGTTTATAATAAATTTATGTAAGGCTTAAAATACTTTATCACATCGGAATATTCAAGTTGACACCCTAAGCGACATAAATCACAAGTTTACTAATTTTTAAAACTTCCTATTTCATTAAAAGAATTCATTATATTTCCACAAAATTTTTTTTGTTTTGTACGTGAAAAACAGCTTTTTTCGTTTTTCTTTGTAAATAATAAACCTACGTGCTCGAAATTTTTGGATGTAGTCGCTTTCGGTAATACTAATTTATATATTAAATAAGAAAAAATTCCACTCAGTCATTTCTTAGAAAATTAAAGTGGTTCACTGTTGACGCTGGTTCAATGCAGCCTACTCTCCCCTATTTATATCTTAAGGGGAGATTCCACTGATTTTTTTTTTTGAATACCGAAATTATTTTTTTAAAATTTTTGGTTAGTATGATTATCTAAAAATACGGGAAAAATAGTCTGAAGCGATAAGATATCGCTACTCGCTAGCAGGAGAGTAGGAATTATGTAGGAATGTTCACCTTTCCACCTCGAAAATTCATGTTTTTTCATTAATTACCTAACTGCAATTTGTTTATTTTTAAATTTACATTTTTTCTTTTCGCACCACTTGAAAGAGTAGTTCTTAAGTAATAAGAAATGTCAATGTTACATATATCAATGTTACATATCAAAGGTTATGTATATAACTTTAAGTTAAATTTTTGTATATTTGGTCCTTCAAACTTTAAACGCGTTTTTCTCGAAACTTCACATTTTCAACTTGTTTGCACTCTCATTTTTACAATTTTCAACGAAATAACTTGCAATTTGGACAGCATGCTCCTTGAATGTGTAGTTTTCGTGTAAACTAGGATATTTAAGATCCATTAATATTTATAAAAGTTATAAACAATTTAAGTTGCAAAATTATGGTCGAAAAATTAAAAAGTCTGCCATTTGGTTATTTTTCAATAAATTTTTTTTGTTCTAGTTTACACGATAGCCATAATGGTATAGATTAAGAAAATTTTTGACTTTTTTAGTTTAGATTAATTGTCGCAGAGAAAAAATGTAAACAACTTTTAGAGGGGACCACTTTCGGCAGCCATTTTCTAAGACTCCATTAAAAAAATAAATAAATAAAAAATGGTTTTTATTACTGTAACACAAGTATTTTATTGTAAAAAAAGTTTAACTAAGAAATATTTATTTTACTATCTATAAAAAAATTTTTTAAAAAAACCTTAATTTCTGTGGAATCTCCCCTTAAGACTGACTTACAACACACATACATATGTGTGTTAATTTTTATATAAATGTTTCATGTTTATAAATAAATAATAAAAAATATTATAAAAAAATTAGACTTTATTTTTAATCTATGTTAATTCATCGAAAAAAAATATTCTTGTTTTGAGAGGATTCCTCTTATTTTGATGCATATTTTCCTTTTGTATATTGACCAAAAAACGTCCTCTTATTTTAAGAGGATTATTCTCCACTTAAGAGTAATTCCTCTTAAAAGTAGAGAAATATTCTCCAATGAAGAGTTATATTCTTAATTTAAGAATAAAATGTAAGAGGATTTTAGAAGAGGAATTGTCCTCTTAAAACAAGAATATTTTTTTTCGGTGTTAAAATATTAAAAATCAAGATATATTGTAAATCAATACAAATCAATATATATCAATACAAAACAATCAGAGTATATGAGAAATATGTCAAAAATTAACCACTTCACTGGCAGGGCGTTCCAAGTGGCCTTCCACGCGCCAAGGCCCAGACTGGCAAAAACATATACGTATAGGGGAGAGTAGGCTACATTGAACCAGCGTCAACAGTGAACCACTTTAATTTTCTAAGAAATGACTGAGTGGAATTTTTTCTTATTTAATATATAAATTAGTATTACCGAAAGCGACTACGTCCAAAAATTTCGAGCACGTAGGTTTATTATTTACAAAGAAAAAAGAAAAAAACTGTTTTTCACGTACAAAACAAAAAAAATTTTGTGGAAATATAATGAATTTTTTTTATTGAAATTGGAAGTTTTAAAAATTAGTAAACTTGTGATTTATGTCGCTTAGGGTGTCAACTTGAATATTCCGATGTGATAAAGAATTTTAAGCCTTACATAAATTTATTATAAACAATTTTTGTTGTGAATGTCATGTGAATGCAGTGAGTGCGGCATCATTGAACCACCCGAAAAAGCAAAGAATTTTCAATTTTAAGAGTGGTAAAGTTGTCTGCTCTACTAATTAGTAAGAAAAATACTAGAAGACATGCTTTCATCACAATTGTGAACGAGATAAACTCAAACTGTCACTTTACCTACCTAACCTGACATCAAAATAATTCAACCTCCTATATTAACAAATAATAACTCTTTAACAACAATTTTCTATTTTTTGAGTGAAAAATAATATTTTTTACAAATGTGTAAGTGGAAATACTATTTTTGAAGTAAATTGTAGTGTTTTATTAAAGGTGGTTCAATGTAGACACAGATTCTTCAAAATAAGAAAAGTGTAACTTGTTAGAAAAAAATTAAATTTAACTATTTAATCATAGTAATTTGTGTTTGTAACGTGTATATTAACTAAAGGAGTACTTCAGCTTAATGTTGATTCAAAAACCTAATCAAAATTTGTAAAATTTAATTAGTTTTTGGACTTTAGAAAATACCCGGTTCAATGTAGCCTACCCTCCCCTAATATTACCATTCATAATAATCAATAATAGTTATATATATATATATATATATATATATATATATATATATATATATATATATATATATATATATATATATATATATATATATATACAGGGTGTCCCAGTCGAGGGTGTACATATTAAAGGGGCATAATCTACTGAAAAAACTGAGACGAAAAGTCCTTTGCACTTTTTAAAAATTTTCAGTAGTTTTCCCGTAATCGCAATTAAAAAACCAAAAACTACGCTTTGCTATTGGACGTAAAAGCTCAGTAAGACGGTAGGCGGGGCGTACTATTGCAGCGTTTGCTTGCCTGGGCGTGTACCATCAGCTCGCGTAGAATAAATTTTTGACAATAATTTCTGGTTTCTAGTTTTAAACAGTGTTATTTTAACACAAACCTGGTGTTAATTAAACACCCAATAATAATAAGTATTAAATTGACACACTAAGCGCGCTGCTGGTACACGCCCAGGCAAGCAAACGCTGCAATAGTACGCCCCGCCTACCGTCTCACTGAGCATTTGCGTCCAATAGCAAAGCGTAGTTTTCGATTTTTTAATTAAGATTTACGGAAAAACTACTGAAAATTTTTAAAAAGTGCAAAGGACTTTTCGTCTCAGTTTTTTCAGTAGATTATGCCCCTTTAATATGTACACCCTCGACTGGGACACCCTATATATAATAGTTGTATTATTATATTATAATATTGTATGTAAATATCTTTTTTTAAATAAAAATACAAGTTTTATTGTGTAAAAATTGATAGAAAGTGGAACGCCATTTGTCGAAAAATATTAAAAATAGCCGATTTTAACGTTCGGAAAAACGTTGAAAATAACAAAAACTTAAATTTTTATTGTAATAATCTTGTTCTCGGATGTCTAAACTATAGAAATATTCCTTTACAAAAGTTAAATGTGGTGTATACTCTTTAAAAATAGAGTTTTTTTAGGAACGCCATTTCGGTGTTTTTGCCAGTCTGGGCCTCGGCGGGTGGAACGCCATTTGGAACGCCCTGCCAGTGAAGTGGTTAATATACAAAGATTTATTACCATTCTATAAAAAAAATTCGGTGTAAAAAAACAAAGCTGTGGTGATTCTAGGCAGTATTTTGAAGCTTTCTATTTCTTTTTCATGTTTTTGAGCTGCAATTGTAAGAAATACTGCCCAAAAACACAAAAAATCCTGATTATTTTTCTGATGTTTTGTGATTATTTTTTTAGTAGGGATACTTAAACCTATAAGAGACACAAATTATCTTTGGAAAGTATTAGTTTATGGAAGAAAAACAATACCCAAAGAAGGAGCTATAAACAAAGTAGTAAGAGATTTTAACAAGGAAACAGAAGTACAATGGATAAGAGATATACCTCAAATAGAAAATGATGACGCGAATAAAATACGATTGAAAAGAAGTAAAATAGAACTTACCAGACAGTTAATCACAAGACAAGAATTTGGACCGACAAGCATAAAAGAAATTTGAATAACGAACGAAGAAACAGAAGAAGATAAAAGAATAAAAATTAGTCCTCAGGTGACAAATGAGCAATTAACAGAATTTATAGAAAAAGGAAGTAGAGAAAAAAGAATATGAATTATTTACGAAGATAAAGATGAAAATAAAATATCAAGCATTCTTTTTTAAAAAAAGGAAAGGCGGTAATAAGGAAATATATTTAATAAAGAAACACATTGAAACAAATAGAGGACAAAATATAGCACAAGCACATGAAGGAATATTAAGAGGATCCTATTCTAAGGATATTACAGTACACAAGATAAGAAATATGACAATCTGGCCCAACATTACAAAAGATGTTGAGGACTTTATCAAAACATGTGATCTATATCAACGATTTAAACAAAATAAAAGAAAGCAGAAATATTATGAAGAATCAGATATACCAGAAGGACCAAATGATAAAATATCAATAGATCTAGTAGGACTATTAAATTAAACTACAAGCGGAAATAAATACATTTTGATGATTCAAGATTTTCTGACTAGATATTTGCATTTGGAATCATTAAAAGACAAATCAGCAACTATTATTAATAAAGAATTCTCAGATTTAATGACTCAATTAAAAATAAAACAAGTAAAAACTTCAGTTTATCACCTACAAAGTAATGAAAAGAATGAAGATTACCAAGAAGATTAACGAATATTTAAGTACTTATGCGCAAAAAGATAAATGGGATACAGAGTAACCTAAAGCAATGTTAACATACAATTTGACAATAAACAGAATTACAGGATTTTCTCGTAAAAAAACAAATTAAAACAATTATAACATGAAAACAAATTACACGTTGCAAGAAGAAAAATCAATGAATCTCAAAGAAAACAAATTTTTACTGTTAAAAAGACAATTGCAGTTAGGGAACAAATATTGATAAGAAATCATATGAGAAAAAAGGGAGACCACTTGTGGTTAGGACCATATATAGTTTTGCATAAAATTGGGAACGCATATACGATAGAAAATAATACAAAGGTACATAGAGAAGATATTAAGGAATGTCAAGAAAATTACGAAATTAAAACTATCGCTTCTAGATTTAGTCGTTAAGGGAAAAAGAATCACTATTATATAACATACTGAGTAAACAAAGAGTTAAAAGAGGACTTTTACTATAATAGGAGACGCATCAAAAATATTATTTGGGACATTAAACGATTAAGATTTAAATATAATTAATGAAGAATTTGTTCAATTATATATAATGGTAATAAGGTTTTAAATGAAGCAATTAAAAGCAATACTAAAGTAATAAGAATGATCTTAGATTCGTCATCTCAAGATTATAAGTTCTTAAAAAATAAACATGTAGCACACTATAATATGTTCAACCAAATGAAAGCAGAAATAAATAATAACAAAAAGAGCTTGTTTGTACAACAAAAATTATTGATAGTCGAAACTTTAATTGAAGAAATGAACGATAACATAGATTTAGCAATAAGTTCAATTAATCTAGGGAAACATGGTATTATAAATCCTCAAATTCTAACGCCTAAAATGTTGCATGAAACTATTGATGGAATTGAAAAGGAATTCAGAACTAAATTTCATATCGAAAGCGCTAAGAGAACCTATCAACATATTATAGTCATTAGTGATATCACTACAATTATTAAAAATCATCACTTAGTATACATATTTAAAATTCCGATTTTAGATGAAGAACAAATGACAATAGTAAGAAATTTACCAATTTCAGAACGAATAATTAATGATCAAGCAATGGTGTTTTGACCAAACCACGAATAAATTTTACAAACGAAAACTGAATACGTACAGATTTACAAGACAGCTTTAGAAAAATGTAGTATTATAAAAGACTAAGAAATTCTTCTTAGTCTTTTATAATACTACATTTTTCTAAAGCTGTCTTGTAAATCTGTACATATTCAGTTTTCGTTTGTAAAATTTATTCGTGGTTTGGTCAAAACACGAATCATTTAACGTATCAGACAAAAATTATGACGCAGATTTAATAAAAATGTCTATTAAGAATTGTCTAAAATCTCATTTACTACTCAGCGGTGAAACGTTTATGAAAACAGAAATAGGTTATATATGTATATTTGTAAAAGAGACAGTTATAGATTTCGCACACTGTGTGCGAAATTATTAATTATAATGGCAAAAATTGGGTACTTTTCTAATAACAGGGAATAGATGTAAGCTATACACAAATAAAATAAAACTAGATCTTAATAAATCGATAAGTAATTATAATCTTCTATATAATGTTGAAAACGGGAATTATACAGTGTATTTTAAATTTGATAAGACATTTATTTATTTGTCAAATTTATTTGGAAAATTGTTAACTTCTTTCACCTTTAATATTTAATTGCCGAATGATAAATTCATTTCCTTTAATTTTTAATAATATTTTATTTGCTTTATAAGTAGTTTTATTTGCAGGAAGTCACATTGTAAAATTATTAAAGATGGAAAATTATCCTGTTAACCATTTTGAAGATGTTTTATTACGATTGCTTTTTCCGAATCTTAAAGAAAAATGTTTTTTAGTCAGTGTCAAAATTGTCTAAGGATATTTGTCAAGTATTTAAAAAAACGATATTGAAAACGTTGTACATAAACAATGCGTAACAAAACCAAGGACAACTTTGGAAGCTACGACAGTCACAGCAGAAAATTTTGCTAAAAAAATTTGTACCTCAGAGAGAACATTTCTGCACCATTCGTTTATCGCAAATCAACAGGCTTCTTTTTACAAAAATGTGAAAAGAAATTTGAACGTAGATGAAAGTTTGATTATTAATTTGTGATTTCGCAGAACATTACGCATTTGTCATTCCAAATGCAGTTCCTGGATTCCATTGAAATAATAATCAGGTCACCATTTTTTCTATAGTTTTCTACTATCGAAAAGAAGACATTATTGATCATGCGAATATCCACAAATGTATATATTCTTCTGAAGGAGCACCTCAGCAATTCAAAAACGTAAAACATTTTACGAATATTTATCACCATGATCAGGATTTTAATCCCTCGGCAGTTTGGCATTTCCACGCAACAGCCTATGGAAAAGGGCATTGCGATTAAGGTGGCAAGACTCTAAAAAATATGGCATGAAAAGTGAGCTTGCAAATGACAGATAGTCAAATTACAACACCTTTGGAGTTATACGAATAGGTAAAAGAAGATTCGACATTGGAAATAAATACTTCTCATAAATAATATTATTCATCTGTAAAACAACTGCATGTAATAAAATAAAATAAATTAAAAATTAACTTTTAAATAGTGCTCCTCTTTAAGTTAGTAAAACGTGCACGGTGCAGGGCGAGTCAAACTTGCACGCCAATATTAAAAATTTATTTTAACATATCAAATTCAAGAAGGCCACTCTGGAACATTTTGCAAACTATTCTTATCATTGCCAGCTATGTTTTTTATAAAAAAAATTTTAAAACGTCCAAATTAAAAAAAAAATAATTTGTTTATAAAATTTTTTTCATATTTTAAGAAAAATTTAAAAAGAAATTTTTTTACAGCATTTAACAGTTAAAGAAAACCTGAACATTTTCGTCTTAACGAAATTTTCGTAAATTTAATAATTTTCAAGTTATAGGCCATTAAAAAAAGGTTTACTTTGTCAAAATCAAATTTTCAAAAATTCGTAACTCGGAAATTTGGCCACAAAAAAAAATACGTATCCTTTTTTTCAATAAAGAATGAAAATAAATTGTTGTCACCAAATTTAAAATGTGAACTGAAAACTGATGTGGAATTGCCCATTTATTTTTCGTAAAGTTATGCAGATCTTATTTAGAAACTTATGTACCACTTGGAGGTAAGTATGTACAAGCCAACAAAAAAGATTAACCAAAACAAAAGTGGAGTTTTTTCAAAAATCAAAAAAAAATTAATTTTTTTAATTAGTTAAACAATCGTTAACGTCCAAGATCCTTTATATATTAAGGCAAATTAAACGAAAACATTCGGACAATGGATGAAATATTTATTTACTCCAACGTTTCGAAATGTAAATGATTTCCTCTTCAGGGAGTCTTTCCAAAAAATACACAAAAATTAAAATAATAAAATAAAAATTGTATTCATAATTAAAATAATTTAACAATTAATAAAAGAATAATAATCTTACCAAAAAATAATAATTAAAATTGACAGAGACTTAAATTTTTTTATATTATGCCCTGACTATGAAGTAGAGTCTAGATTCATAAAATTATAAACGAACTTAATATTCATAAAATAATTTTAAAAAATATTTAAAAAATTTTTTTGACATAGGGAAGAGGGCCCTAAGGTGGTCACCCATCTTTTTTGAATGACTGTAGATTTCAAATGGAATTATATATAAAGGTCAATAATACGGCGTTTGAAGCTTTGTCTTATTACCTAACTTCCTATCATAAAGTTTTTTTCATTTCATTAATAAAAAAAGTTATGTCACTTTTTTAAAAAAGTTGAAAATTCGACTTTTAATAAAGTGGCCCCAAGGTGGTCACCATATGAAAATTCACTAAAAAAGTTATAAAAAAATGTAAAAACCGTATTATTAAGTTGTTTATTAAATATTAATTATTTTTCATGATCACAGAAACATATTACATATTTTTTTCACTTTTTCCTTTCGTCAAAAATGATACTTTTTGTGTATGTATTAGAGAGGTAAAATTTTGAAAATAATTCTATTTCATTATGGGTCATAATTCGTGAAATTTTCACAGAAAACAAAAAGTATTTTTTTTAATTTAAAATGGTGAAAAAACATTTCTATTTGGTCTTAGGAATATGTCCACCAAAGAACAGAAAAAATATTATTTTTTATAAAAGTTATTGCAAAATTAATTTCTTTGCAACTTTTTAAACAAAATGTTATTTCTCCTAAATGAATGAACCGATTTAAGTAAACCAAGCGGGAATATGAAGGGAATAAAAAATACTTTAGTTTAGAATTAGAAAATTTTAAAAAAGTTAATATTTTAATAATTATTTAATAAATTTTTTATAAACATTCAATTTTTTTAAATGTTCTACGCCTTTAAAAAATTTTTTAAATATATCTACATACACTTAAAACTATAAGAAATCAAAATCCGTTGAGAAAAATTTGGAGCGACAATTATTTTAAAAGTTATAATGGAAATTATATCGAACGGAGATGGGATTTTGATGATTTGAAGAATTAAAACATTATTTTTAATTATGAAATGAACAAAACACTGTCGAATTAACATTTTTATTCAGTTATATAACCATACAAATTATCAAAAACTAAGTTCAGTGTTGATGCACTACACCGCGCCAATATATTAACTTCTATATTAACTAGTAGTAGTTTCTTCAATTTTTTTGTAAATAGTAGTTAGATTTGATAGGATGCCATTTTAATAGTTTTTAAATCGAAAACAATTGACCCACCCCTTCAAAACAGCATAAAACTAATACAAATTGAAAAAATTTCGTTTTTACATAAAAAACAAATATCTTGCACTTTTATATTAATAGGTATCTCAGATTTCTGCGTCTAAATACTACTTTTGAATACTACAAACTTATTGTAATAGTTTTTTTAAAACAAAAAAGCATTTCTTATCCTTAAAACAGCATGAAACTAGTAAAAGAAAAAATTTATATTTTTCGTGAAGATTGTTGTATTGATATTAATGATAAAGCGAACTTTGTTTGTTTATTAACATTAAATTTAACATATGGTCATGTTGATATTGCACTCGATGTGGTACTAATGTTGTGTTTAGTGTCAAAGCTATATTGAAGATTAATGTAAGTTCATATTTTATTGCTCACTACTTCTTTCAGGAAAATTTACTCTTTAGTTGATCATAGTTTTTCTCTAAGTAAACTTATAATTTATTAATTTTGTATATTTCAGTAAGTACAAGAAGATAACGATAAAATAACTTTTCATAACTTAAAATGGGAAAAATTGATGAAGGAAAGAAAAAGAAAGAAGGATTCATACACACATGCGGAAAATCGTTTAAAGATATGTTTTTTTTGTTGAAGAAAAGTTATTCTTATTTATAAAATTAAAGCGGTTCTAAAGGATACGATAATTTCGGTATTTCCAAAATTTTGCTCTAAAAATGATATATCCGATGACCGATTTCCAGCTGTCATCTGCTGTGCTTGTAAAACAAAACTTTACAAAAAACTTGCTGGAAAGCAAATGGAAAACTTTAAAATTCCTGATGAATACGAAATTTTTTTGAAAATAGGAAAGTAATCACTATCTACGAAGAAATGTTATAACAGTAAGAGATTGATTGAACGTCGGTGATCCAAAAGGTTTTAATTTGATTTAAATAGGACTGTAATTCAGACAGTAAGAAAAGAAATTTTGCAGAAGCTATCAACGACAAGTTCAGTGAGAAACAAAAAGATCATTTAGTCTTCGATATTTAAAAAAAAAATTTTTAATTTAAAGATAAGTCAAAAGATTACAATCGTAGAAATAATGTCGGGACAAGATCTTTTCGGACAAGACAAGAAAGGGAAACAAAAATTGTTTACAATCCCGTGAAACAATCAAAAACACTCATATCTACAGAAACGTTAAGTAATATTCAAATTGAACTTGGTTCAAGTGCCAATAAAACACGTAAGCTAGCTAGCACAATTCGTAGAAGTAGTGGAAGTCGCAAAAGTGTTGAATCGTGGGCTACAAATAGGATACAAGAAAAAAGCCATGTTCTTGACGATTTTTTTTAAATCAAGGAATTTGATTTTGTAAAAATTTTAAAAATAAAGAAACTCTTGTCAAATCAGTAGCAGTTGTTTGTAACAATTTAAAAGAATTCGCTGATTTTGTCGCCCAAGAACGTGGAATTATCGACTATACACTCAAAATTGGACTCGACGGTGGCAATTCATTTTTCAAAGTTTGTTTGTCAATTCAGACGAATGTTCGTTATGCTAATAAAGAAAATAACGGATTAAGAAAACTTTATAAGGACTCAGGAGTTAAAATTTTTTTTTAATCGCCACGACAGAAAAAGTGCAGGAAAATTACAAAAACGTTAGACTATTATGGGAGGAATTGAATATTAACAAATGTTTAGATTTTGTTGCAACGGACCTTAAACCTGCTAAAATAATAACCGGATTGATGCAGCATTCTTCCGCACATCCCTGTACGTGGTGCGATTAACAATCAGATTTGTTAGATTCATGTGGGGAGTACCGTACCATTGGCAGTTACGTTGCAAATTATGAAGCGTGGTTAAGTAATGGAAAGAAATCTTCTAAAGATAAATTGTTAAAGAATTGTATAAATTATCTAGTTTTTTGGAATTAAAATAACGGCGACACTCTTATTCTTGACCTCATACCAGCGCCAGAGCTTCATCTACTCTTAGGAGCAGTAAATGCAATTTATAATCATATGGCTAAAAATTTCGAAGATATAAGTATTAACTGGGCTAAATTTTGCTATGTAGAAAAATCAATCACACATGGCAATGCTGGATTTAATGGAAATGCTAGTGCTAAGCTTCTTTGCAATGTTAGTTATTTGCGGCAAATCTTACTAATCAACTGTCTAAAGTACGTTACAGAATTTGATTGCCTCAAAAAAGTCGTTGATGGATGTTTTTCCAACCATCTTGACTCAATTTATGAGTCATACATTGAAAATTTTAAACAAAGTCTGAAGGATTCTGACATATGTTTATCTCCAAAATTGCATGGAATTACAGAAAATGTTCCATATTTTTGTCAATACACAGCCAAACTTCTTCGTGCTGTATGTTTATAGAACGCCCGCCACGTCAATTGAATTAACCATTGTAAAATATGTTTAGCTTTAAATCGTTTTTAATGTTTATTTTTTTAATAATTTCATTTAAAAATTAACATTAAAATATTTACCATTAAAATAAAATTAATAAATTTCTTCCTATACATGTTTTTTATAAAAAACGAATTTTTTCAATTTTTTTTTTGGTTTTGTGCTGTTTTAAAGGGGTGGGGCATTTGTTTTCGATTTAAAAACTATTGAATTGACTTTTTAGTATCTCTAACTACTATTTACAAAAAAAATTGAAGAAACCAGTCAATATATGAGTGCCACATACTTTTTCTCTACGCGAAACCTGATTTATTGAATGTTTTTGGTTTTATGCCGTTTTTATGGTTTGGGCATTTGTTTTCGATTTCAAAAACTTTCGGGTTCACTTCCTGGAATCTCGAACTATCATCTACAAAAATAAAATCAGTGGTACCTAAAAATTTGTATAAAACATCTTTCCGGCGAACGTTGAGTTCTCTGTTCTTGTTTAATTTATTGTTATATTTCTTTCTGTTTTTCTCCGTTTAGAAATTTGAAACAACCATGTGTAGTATACCTTATTTTTTCAATTTGCCGTTTTTTAATTTTGTTTGTGCAACGCTGGGAGCAAAAGTTTTTTTCAGTTTTTTCTACACTTTTCCGATTTTTTTCTTAAGGGAATTCTGAGGAAATCGTGTAATATTTCCAAATATTAGGTCTTGGGTTTTAAAGGTACAATCACCAAAAACTTTGACGAGTTTACAAAGCGTTTCTTTTTGACAAACATTTATTCTCAAAATGAGCCTGTAGGGCAAACCGGACCGTTTTCGGTGGGGCAAACCGGCCATAGGATATTTCCATTGAATTAAAGTTTCATAAAAATTATTTTTAAATAAAATGTTTCTTTCATTAAAATATTAACTTTCAATGAAAAATAATTGTCTTCCAATGATAATTGGACTCTTTAATATTGTATCTCTGATAATAAGAAACATTTTTAATTACTTATTAAAAACAACATTTATTTAATTAAAATTCAATCCCAAATTATTATTTTCATTATTACAACCATTGTTTACATGATTCTTTATGTTTTTTATTATTGTAGATTATATAAATTTTTTAAAGTTAACACAGCAACTAAACAATAAAAGATGAAGTATAGGTGTCTCTGGGAAAAAGTTGCGCAATTAAATGATCTTTCAAACAAGCCCTCAAACAATGAAATTGGTTGATTTGTTTAGTCACAAGAGTCAAAAAACCGTTAGGGGGTCCGGTTTGCCCCACTCTCCCCTATATATTATTTATTTATTGTTTTTATAAAAGCACGGATTATTTATTTATGGTATGTTTATTAATTATTTTGTTTGTTTTTCTTCTAGTAATCTTAATTTTTTATTGAATTTATTATTTATTAATTTTCATAAATTAAAAATTTTTCGTTCAAAAATGATTTTTTTATTAATTTTTAGGGTTCCGTACACCTACGGTGTAACGACGGAACCCTATTGGTGAGATTCTTGTGTCCGTTGCCAAATCGTGTCCCTCCCCCTAGCGGCTAAACTATTTGACCTAGAGAGCGTAAGTTTGGTACAGATACGTATTTTCACATGTAGATTACAGGAAAAATATACTCTCTTAATTTAAATCAGTTAAAACTCATGTTTTTAACTGATAATCAGTGACTGACTTTTTGCTTCTGAATCAGTTAAAAACAACTGATTTTAAGTTAAAAAATAACTGATTTACAGTAAAAAAAACTGAAAAATTAGTTAAACTTGACTAATTTAATCAATCAAAAAAAATTTACTGAAACATTAGTTATTTTTAACTGACAATCAGTTATTTTTAACTAACTGTCAGTAGAAATATAACTATTTGAATTAGTGTCTGACTTTTTGCTTTTAAATCAGTTATTTTTAACTGATTCAAATTTAGAGTGTAGACAATATGATTGGAGGTGATGGCCATAGCGTTGTCAAGGAAACTACAAGATTTTTGGCCAAAAATGCACAAAAAGTGACCATTCTCCCCCCCCCTCCCTTAACTTTTAAACTATTTAACGTGGAGGACTAAAATTTAGCATACTGGTGTATTTTATCGCGAATATTACAGGAAAAATATAGAGAACTTGCTATGTTATAATGGCCATAGCGTTGTCAAGGAAAAACTGAAAAATTAAAAAAAAATTTCTAATTTCCACATTTTTTGACCTAATGAGCCGAAAATTGGGTTCATCGAAACACTATACTTTCTTTTAATAAAAGTTGCGTATTTCTGTTACCTATCGAACGGTGTATTTTATTTACGATTTCGTTTACCTGTTTACAATTTAAGGGTTAAAAATAAAACCCGTTTCACAACTGGAGACTCTCCCCTACATACTCTTATTACTCGAATTTAAAACTCAGGACAGAAAAGAAATTAAATGGAATTAAATTTTTTAATACTTTCTAAAGCAAACCTTTTTACCGGGTCGCGACAAACAGGATTTTTAGTAATTGAACCATCACTTTAATTTGTCTCATTGACTCGTCTCCTGTCTTAGTAAAAACGTTTTTTATGTCGATTGTCTCACTGAAAAAAAAATTATTTGATCCAAATAAATCATTTATTTGGTTATAATCCAATAAATGTGTATTTGAACCAAATACATATTTATTTGACCTAAATATTTGATTTTATCGCATCAAATAAGTATTTATTTGAATCAAATACAAATTATTCAATTAAAATAAATGGGATATTCCAAACCAATAAATAATTAATTGAATCAATTATTTAAATTATTCAAATCAAATAAATGTAATATTTCAAGCTAATAAATAATTATTTGAATCAAATATGAAAATTATTTCATTCTATATTTAATACAAAATTTTTTTTTTAAATATTTAGTATTTTTTACATTTATTAATATATTATTATACTATATTTATTTATTATATTATACATATTAACTGATTTTTTAACAGACTTTCAACATTATTTATAAACATGTTCACACAGTTTTTATTCACAACACAACACACAATTTTATTATTTTATATAACGCTTAAAACGAAGAATGAAAAATATTCGCTCGCATGTGGCATCGAACTCACGTCCCCTCGCCCATAACGCTGACCGCAAGCCTATAAACGCACCTATCAAAGCCACACGGCCACTAAGACTTGGTGAGAACTCGGGCTGATCTACTTTATGAATGCCAATGTCGTATATTCTGTATCCAAATAACACATTTATTTGTCGAAATATTTTTTATTTTTATTAAATAAATGAGATATTTAAGTGAAATAAATAAATGAACAGTTTCAACTGTTTCATTATTTTCGTTTTAAATTATTATTTAATTGATTGAAATATTTTTTTATTTGTCTTGATAAAGTAGTGTATTTGCTTTGAATAATGAATTATTCGGATTAAATAATTAAGTTTATTATAATCAATAAAATAAATTTATTGTGTCAAATAATTTTTATTTGCATCAAATATACGAAGTATTTGAATGAAATAAATAAAAGAATAGTTTCAAGTAACTCATTATTAGTATTAAATAAATGCATTTATTTAATTCAAATAATTATTTAATTGAATCAAATACGATTTATTTGGTTCAAATAAGTGTGATTCAAATAATTTAAGTTATTTGAGTCAAATACATATTTTTTTGATCCAACTAAAAATTATTTGAATCAATTAAATATTTTTCAAATAATTTGAATTATTTGAATCAAATAATTTTTTTTTCAGTGCTTATTGGAGTATCGTAACACTCTTTTTCCAACTTTCTAGTGTTCTTCATCTGGAATCTTATTAAACTAATCCAGTTGGCTAAATTTTTCTTAAATTTTTCTGTCATTTTGGATTAAATTTTTATTTTTCTAATTTCTTTTTAAATTTTTAATTCGACTGCATATTATTTTAGTATTTTAGTATATTAGTAGAAAACTCATGAACAGTACACAGCAACATATAAAAACCCTAAACGGAAATTTTCGAACAAATTTGATAAATTTTTAATGAAATTAACAGCCATATTGGATCCGCCATTTTAAATTTTTAAAAACTAAGGTCATATTTGTAATTAGCGACCTATAAAAACGCCCAAAGAACAAGTTTTGAAAAAATTCAATGAATTCTCAAAAAAATTGTCCGCCATATTGGATACGCCATTTAAAATTTTTAAAAACTAATGTCGTATTTGTAATCAGCGACCTAAAAAAACACCATAGGACAAGTTTTGAACGAATTAAATGATTTCTTGAAAAATTGGCCGCAATATTGGATCCGTCATTTTTAATTTTTAAAAACTTAGGTCATATTAGTAATCAGCGATCTTGAAAACCCCCGAGTAACCATTTTTGAGCGATTTTAAAGAGTATTAAAATTTGTCTACCATTTGGCTTCCGCCATTTTAAATTTTTTGACTCTAATCAAAATCTGACTTCGGATTTGTATTAAGCGACCCCTGAAACGTTTAAAAAAGTGTCGTTCAATTTTTTTCCTTGGATTTTGTAATTTTTATTAACGATATTATTTGTCAATTTGTGATTTCCTTGACTTTCTTCGCTTGTAAATAAGCCGCCATATTGGATTTTCAAAAACGCCACCTGCTATTGAAAGTACACAAGTGTACGTATTTTTTAAGCACTTGAACTTTTTTTTCATTGCGCCAATTTTTAACCACAGCTCTGTGGAACTTCCCTTATATAATATTTTTTCAATAAGGTCAAATGTTGCAAATTTCAATTTTTCAATTAATATTTTTCAATAATATTAATATTTTTTTTTTTTTTTATTCAATTAATATTTTTCAATCAATTTTTCATAAAAGTCTTATAGCAGGATGAAAATTAACTTGTTATCTAAGAAGGTTGAAAATCTTTTAAATTTAATTGATTGTGACCGTTCAAAATGTATTAGGAAATATAGTACATTTCGTAACAAGTGTGAACTGATGGCGTTTTTGAAACGAGTTGTAGGTGAGGCGCCTCACCTACAACTCGTTTCAAAAACTTGCGCGAGATTCAAAAAGCAGTTCATGCAAGTTACGAACGACACTTTTTATAATAAAGTCATAAAAAAGGCGTTAAAACGAGACACCCAGATTTGTTACAAAACTAGTTTACCGATATATGTACATTCAAACGTACAAAGACGTTTTGTCGTGCGTGTTTTTTTGCGACTGCAAAAAACCGACTCAAAAGATTAATTTTCTTTGACAATTTGAAGGTAAACAATTCATTTCAGTATTAATGTTAAAAAACCTTTGGTGTGGCCTGCAAGGCGAAGGGTAAATAACCAACTCCAAATCAAAGGCTCCAAATATTAATTATTTTGACAGTTGATAAAAAGAGTGAGATTATGTTGAGGAAATGTTTTGACAATGATAGCGAAATCATAGAGATTTTTAGATTTCCAGCGAATCTTAGGTTGTTAGTGCTGTCTATAACTATTGTTATATATATATATACCCAGTGTGCACGTACTATAACTGTTCTAGACCAAAAAAAAAACAGTGTTCTAGAATAAGTGTTACAATTTTATTATAGAACAGTTCTAGAGCTTTGTTCTAAATTTGTTCTGGAACAGTTATTCTGTATCTGTTCTATAACAGACATGTAACATTTGTTCTAAATTAGTTATAGAATTTTGAAGTAACATTGTTCCTACAGTGTTCAAGAACACTGATACAAAAATTTAATATAACTGTTCTTTCACTATAAACTCTTGTTTATTTTCACTACACGGAAAGATATTATTATTAAATTTTATAAAAGCATTTTACAAGTGTAGAACAAAATGCGACAAAGGAAAATTTTGCTATCAACAAAACTAACACAGTAAATCTTAATTTAAGATCGGTCTTAAATTCAGCACTGCCTGCTATAATGTTAAAGGATACAAAAATGTTGTATCTTAATTTAAGGCTGCTTTGCTGCTTTAAAATAAGACTTTCTTCTTACTGTGAAATATTAACAAAACGTACATATGGGCGATTCCACGTGAGATTTTAGTCGACCTCTTAAAATCGGCCAAAAATATTTATTTTTTTTCATTTTTTATTAAAAAAATAAAAAAAATTTATAAACAAATTAATTTTTTTAACTTTGGGTATGATAAATTTTTAATTTTCTTTTTTCAAAACATACCTGTAAATGATAAGAAGGTTTTGCAAAAAGTTTCAGAGTGGGCCTGACAAGTTTAATGGGTTAAAAAAGATAATTAAGCTGCCCGTGCAGGTCGCACGCCCGCGGCGCAATATGATTTTTTTACAATTTACTATTAAAAATTGTCTAGAGCCTGCAAATTTAATAATAACTAATATAATAACTTTCTTTCCGTGTAGAGTGCAGCCGCGTTTTTGCATAAATTACAAAAAATCTTTGAATTTGGATACTTAGAAAGACTCGTATCGATGATTCGTAAAAAATTAAATAATTTTTCACTGTCAGCTTGCAAAAATTTCCAAAATTTTTAAAAACATTATTCATCAAAAATAACATCAAATATTTAAGTAATATATTATCAATTATTAATCAACCCCCTGACAGTCCATGGCCCATATGTGGCCACAAAAAGTCGTGCCACCTTTCCGTCTGTGGCCATATCTGTTCATCTCAAAAATAAAATACTAAACATAATTCGATGTGAATGACCAAATGCATACTAAAGTTTTTGAGGTCGCTAAATCCGAATTTCAAATCAGATTCTCAAAATTCAAAAAGGTGGACCAAAAATGGCGACTGAAGATTTAAAAATTTATCAATCCCATGTGGAAGGATTTCCGGAAATTTTCCGGAAAATTTCCTGGAAACTTTCCGGAAGTGGTTTCCTGAAGATTTCTTGAAATTTTCAGCAAATTTTTTTTTGTACGGAAATTATTCGGAAATCTTTCGGAAATTTTTTTTTTTTACGGAAATCTTCCGGGAACTTTCCGGAAATTTATTTTATTTTTGCGGAAATCATTCAGAAAACTTCCGGAAAATTTCCGGAAATTTTTTTTTTATGGAAATCATTCGGAAATCTTCCGGAAAATTTCCGGAAATTTATTTTTTTTACGGAAATCATCCGGAAATTTATTTTTTTAACGGAAATCATCCGGAAATCTTCCAGAAAGTTTCCGGAAATTTATTTTTTTACGGAAAATTTCCGGAAATTTATTTTTTTAACGGAAATCATCCGGAAATCTTCCGGAAAATTTCCGGAAATTTATTTTTTTTTACGGAAATCATTCGGAAATATTCCGGAAAATTTCCGGAAATTTATTTTTTTTACGGAAATCATTCGGAAATCTTCCGGAAAATTTCCGGAAATTTATTTTTTTTTACTGAAATCATTCGGAAATATTCCGGAAAATTTCCGAAAATTTATTTTTTTTTACGGAAATCATTCGGAAATATTCCGGAAAATTTCCGGAAATTTATTTTTTTTACGGAAATCATCCGGAAATATTCCGGAAAATTTCCGGAAATTTATTTTTTTTACGGAAATCATTCGGAAATCTTCCGGAAAATTTCCGGAAATCCTTCCACATGGGATTGATAAATTTTTAAATCTTCAGTCGCCATTTTTGGTCCACCTTTTTGAATTTTGAGAATCTGATTTGAAATTCGGATTCAGCGACCTCAAAAACTTTAGTATGCATTTGGTCATTTACATCGAATTATGTTTAGTATTTTATTTTTGAGATGAACAGATATGGCCACAGACGGAAAGGTGGCACGACTTTTTGTGGCCACATATGGGCCATGGACTGTCAGGGGGTTGATTAAAAATTGATAATATATTACTTAAATATTTGATGTTATTTTTGATGAATAATGTTTTTAAAAATTTTGGAAATTTTTGCAAGCTGACAGTGAAAAAATATTTAATTTTTTACGAATCATCGATACGAGTCTTTCTAAGTATCCAAATTCAAAGATTTTTTGTAATTTATGCAAAAACGCGGCTGCACTCTACACGGAAAGAAAGTTATTATATTAGTTATTATATTAGAAGTATTAAACTTTAATAAAAATTATACTTTATTTAGTAAAGTTATATCAAATATCGAAAAATTTTAACAAATTTTAATATAACTTTACTAAATTTTATATATGGGCGATTCCACGTGAGATTTTAGTCGACTTCTTAAAATCGGCCAAAAATATGTATTTTTTTCTATTCTGTATCAAAAATAAACAGATACGTATTTTTTTATTTTTGTTTAATTGTCAAAATTTTCGAGTAATGAATTTTCGAAATTTCGCACTTTTAACCGTAGACCTATATTCAGTAGCTTATAAGTCCGAAAATATTGAGTTTAAAAAAAAGTTGTCAAAGAACGAAAGTTTTAGTTCTCTTTCGACTTTTAGGAAATGAAAACAAAAAATTTTTTTTTCATTTTTTATTAAAAAAGTAAAAAAAAATTTATAAACAAATTAATTTTTTTTTACTTTGGGTATGATAAATTTTTAATTTTCTTTTTTCAAAACATACCTGTAAATGATAAGAAGGTTTTGCAAAAAGTTTCAGAGTGGGCCTGACAAGTTTAATGGGTTAAAAAAGATAATTAAGCTGCCCGTGCAGGTCGCAGGCCCGCGGCGCAATATGATTTTTTTACAATTTACTATTAAAAATTGTCTAGACCCTACAAATTTTATCGGATTTGATTATTATTAAATTTGCAGGCTCTAGACAATTTTTAATAGTAAATTGTAAAAAAATCATATTGCGCCGCGGGCGTGCGACCTGCACGGGCAGCTTAATTATCTTTTTTAACCCATTAAACTTGTCAGGCCCACTCTGAAACTTTTTGCAAAACCTTCTTATCATTTACAGGTATGTTTTGAAAAAAGAAAATTAAAAATTTATCATACCCAAAGTTAAAAAAATTAATTTGTTTATAAATTTTTTTTATTTTTTTAATAAAAAATGAAAAAAAAAAAAAAATTTTTGGCCGATTTTAAGAGGTCGACTAAAAACTCACGTGGAATCGCCCATATGTACGTTTTGTTAATATTTCACAGTAAGAAGAAAGTCTTATTTTAAAGCAGGAAAGCAGCCTTAAATTAAGATACAACATTTTCCGTACAAAAAAATAAATTTCCGGAAATTTTCCGAAAGATTTCCGAATTATTTCCGTAAAAAAAATAAATTTTCGGAAATTTTACGGAAGATTTCCGGATAATTTCCATTAAAAAAAATAAATTAACAGAAAATTTCCGGAAGATTTCCGTAAAAAAATAAATTTCCGGAAATCTTCCGGAAGATTTCTAGATGATTTCCGTAAAAAAAAAATTTCCGGAAATTTTCCGGAAGATTTTCGGATGATTTCCGTACAAAAAAAATAAATTTCCGGAAATTTTCCGGGAGATTTCCGAATGATTTCCGTAAAAAAAATAAATTTCCGGAAAATTTCCGGATGATTTCCGCAAAAATAAAATAAATTTCCGTACAAAAAAAATAAATTTCCGGAAAGTTTCCGGAAGAGTTCCGTACAAAAAAAAATTAATTTCCGGAAGATTTCCGAATAATTTCCGTACAAAACAAAATTTTCGGAAATCTTCCGGAAACCACTTCCGGAAAGTTTCCAGGAAATTTTCCGGAAATCCTTCCACATGGGAAATATGCTTGAAACTCGTTACTTGGGGGTTTTCGGGGTCGCTGATTACGAATATGATGTCAGATTTACAAAATTAAAATGGTGAATCCAATATGGTGGTTATTTTCAAGATTCATGCAATTTGATCGAATTTTAGGTCCGCCATTTTGATTTCAAAATCTGACATCAGATTCGTAATCAGCGACCCCGAAAACCCCCGAGTAACAAGTTTTAAACAAATCCGTTGGATTTTTTATTTTCTCGACCGCCATTCTCGATAAAAACGTCGACTTATTCTGTGCTTCTCACTTGATTCACCGCAGTCGTTACATTATTTTTCTTTTTCGTACTCTGGGGAAGTCTTCCCAGTGTGCAAAGTTAGAGAATAATTCTATAACTATTCCAGAACAAAAAGAACAAGTTCTGTAACTGGTGAGGAACAGGCAGGTCAAAATGTCGTCCCCCTGGAGACACAAAATAGGAACAATAGTCTGTAACAATTCTAGAACAAAACTAGAATATTGTTTTAGAATTAGAATTTCCTTTATTTTGTTCTAGGAAACCCATGAGAACAATTTTTAAAGTACAATAAAATACATAATATACATTATTCATATAGTAAACATTCATAATTTAATCTTAATCAAAAGTTGCATAACAAAGATGAAGATAGAAATATTGACTTTTAAAGAATCTTCAAAAAAGATAAAAGAATAGTAAAGCACACAACATACAAACGAAAAAGACTCTGCTGTTATAGAAGTTATAGAAGTCCAAAGATATTAAAATTAAAGTTTTAAAAAATACGCAGTGAGTAGTTAGACTATGCGACTTCTCAATTTCAAGTTCACGAGACCGCCGCTAGAGGCGCCACTATCGCTGCAGCCTGTGAATAACGCGCGTTTTTTAAAATAAGTTCGCGAGGCCGCAACTAGCGCTGCAGTCGGTTATGGCGCGTATATTTGAAATTGTTAAATTTCTACCTAACCCTAATTTCTTACCCCATCTTTTTTACTAGTGCAATTTGTTATGTGTGAATCCGTGAGTTGGGTATAAATATCTGCAGCCACAAACGCTGCGTCGGTTAGTGCAATTTGTGATGTGTGAATCTGTATATTAGGTATATGTACACACGGGCAAAGAAATTTACATGGAACAGCCATAAATTTTACTATATTAACGAAAGTTTTAGTTATTTCAGTTAGGACTTTCACCTTATTGCAATTCCAGTTAAAATATTATTTCCGTATACAACATCTGAAATAGATTTCAGATATTCACGCCTGTCTCTTTTTAACTAAATTATTAATTCATTAATGATTTGTCTTATATATCCAAATCTTTTATTTTAACGAGTCTTGAAAACTTTTTTCTACAACAGACATGTGCATATCAGGATATTTTACTTTAAGAGCTTCCTTATTATATAATCATTATAAAATATACATTACAATTAAATGTAAGTAGTTTTTTATCAGTTGGTATTAATTCATTGTTGAATCATAGTTGATGCATTAATGACTCATTGTTGATTCGTTAATGATTCATCGGTGATTAATTAATGATTTATTATTGATTCACTAATGCTTTACAGTTAATTCTTTAATGATTCATTATTGAATAATTTCTTATTAATTTTTCGAATAATAATTTATTAGTTAATGATTTGTCTTGTCTATATAACTACACACAGAAAAATTACACGGAAAAACTTTGTATACTAATTTCTGTTAAACTCACAATGTATTTTTAGTAAACTGACTACTAAAGTGGGGAAAAAGTGGTCACTAGACGAGATTTATAATTCAATAGAATTTTTTGTAATACTATATGATCTCTTTTTTTGCAATATTTAGTAGTCAAGTTATAAAAAACTCGCCTATGATATACAAAAGAAAGTAGATATAGAAAAAGTAAATGCCAAAATTTTATTTTCTATATTCGAAAGAATGATATTTTCTTCGTGCCGCGTTTACAATTTAGTAGTCAAACGATCAAAACTGCACGTATCCAAACGAGCACCGCTGTTCGTGTAGTCACACATAACCACTCAATCTCATATACATGTGCTCAAGTCAAATGGCTGCTGTCATTTCATCTTGTTCTATTTAATAAGTTAATAATTCATTGTACAGAGAAAAGTGGATATTAAGAATCTTAATGCATTAGATATTAAAAAAGAATAAAAAGATGATATGCATTAGCATATCATCTAGATGTTGTGGTTTAACATCTCAGATGTTAAAAAGTATAATTTGTAAATGTGAGGTTATGTGTCAACAAGTCTTCCGTATTTTCCAATATCGATCTGTCGATATACTACTTGAATTTCAACACTGCAAGATATATTTTACAATTTTATTTAAGAGGATTTTTCTAAATTTCTCTATGTTTATATAATTATTTTTAATAACGGAGAAAATTGTAATTGCTGCATTAATGTGAATTTTTTGAATGAAATAATAAATTGAAATGTTTCTTTCAAAAACATAATTATAAATAAAACTTATTCTGATTTCATAGTTTTTAACCTAAAATTATTTAATTTAATCTTTTTTTTATATATTTCACAATAAATGCAAGAAATAAACTTTTAAGTTAATAAAAAATATTTATTCTAAATGTTAGCTATAAATTTCTTCAAAGAATAAAAATTTAATCAAAAGGATAAATAATTTCACGAAATAATAATGATAATTCTGTCCATTTCAAAAATTGACCTTATTAATTTTAAATATAATTGATTTTGTGAATTTTATTTAACAAACAAATATTATTTAATACAGCATTTAACAAATTTTCTCCCAAGTGTCAATACAATGTTTTGGATTAGTAAATAAGAACAGTGACTTACTTTCTTTATATGAATTGTATAGGAGACAGTGGGGCAAAGCGGACCCCCTAACGGTTTTTTGACTCTTGTGACTAAACAAATCAACCTATTTTATTTTTTCAGGGCTTGTTTGAAAGATCATTTAATTGCGCAACTTTTTCCCAGAGACACCTATACTTCATCTTTTATTGTTTAGTTGCTGTGTTAACTTTAAAAAATTTTGCAAACGGTCCAGTTTGCCCCACCCCCTGGGGTAAACCCCATGGGGCAAACCGGACCATTTGGCTTTTTATTTATAATATTGCATTTACATAATCTACAATAATAAAAAACATAAAGAATCATGTAAATAATGGTTGTAGTAATGAAAATAATAATTCGGGATTGAATTTTAATTAAATAAATATTTTTTTTAATAAAAAAGTAAAAATGTTTGTCATTATCAGAGAAACAATATTAAAGGGTCCAAGTCTCATTGGAAGACAATTATTTTTTATTATAAGTAAATATTTTAATGAAAGAAACATTTTATTTAAAAATAATATTTATGAAACTTTAATTCAATGGAAATATCCTATGGCCGGTTTGCCCCACCGGAAACGGTCCGATTTGCCCCACAGGCCCATTTTGAGAATAAATGTTTGTCAAAAATAAACGCTTTGCAAATTCTTCAAAGTTTTTGGTGGTAAATATTCCTGAGGTTTGTACCTTCAAAACCCAAGACCTAATATTTGGAAATATTACACGATTTCCTCAGAATTTCCTTAAGAAAAAATTGGTAAAAGTGAAGAAAAAAACTAAAAAAAACTTTTGCTCCCAGCGTTCTTTTGACAATTTCGCCATTTCGGAAATATTGAGGGGGGTCCGGTTTATCCACCAGCCCGGTTTGCCCCACTCTCCCCTATGCGTTCCGTCGATTAAAGTGTGCGTTACTTTATCAGTATGTTAGGCATTAGATTAGGTTGGGTTCAAATAAGTTATCAATCGTCATAGATAAAATAGATTTCTACCTGACTTTTTAGTATGAGATGGCGACAGTCTGCCCTGTCACTGACATTCGACATTGTTTCTTAGTGAAATCATGATTTTTAAATTTTTAACAACTGACTACTAAATTTTAAAAGTCTGGTTCTGTTCCGTGTTTTAATAGCCAGACAACGAAATATTGATACTGCCGCAGTTTTTCCCCACTTTAGTAGTCAATTTACTAAAAACACATAGTGAGTTTATCACAAAGTAGTATATAAAGTTTCTCCGTGTAATAGTCAAAATTACACTGAGAGAAGTTTAGCACAGCATCTGAACTCAGATACAGCAGTCACGCGAAATAAGGGTTAGATATTATTCCCTAATTTTATTCAGATCGAACAGCATCTGTGCTAAAACTATAGTATATGTATGTGTTAAAAGTTTAGTTTCTGTAATTTTGCACACCAGAAAGGTGGAGTCTTTAAAACCGTGGGACCGATGTTGCGCGGATGGTTAGGTACAGAATCTGAAACATGCGCAATGAACAATCTGTGCTAAACTTCCCTCAGATATATCAGATCACGGACGATTATACGTTTAAAGACTTTTCATTTCAAAAGGGTAAAATGAAGTTTTTATGTTACATAATCGTATGAACGTATCCACTATTAATTCGGTTCAAACTAATAAATGGGTCTCTACTAAACGAAAAATAATATATTTTTCTCATCTAAAATTGCACGAAATTGTGGTAGAGGTGGGGGGGGGGTTATTCTAAAAAAAACTACATGACATCATTTCGGAACGCTTCCTAACCAATTGACAAATATTTCAGTTCATTATTGGTTCATTAAAGACTCATTGTTAATTCATTGTTGATTCCTTAAGGATTCATAATTGATTCATTGTTAATTTATAGTTGATTCGCTAATGACAAATTGTTGATTTATTAATTATTCATAGTTGGTTTATTAATGGTTCGTAGTTTATTTTTTTATTATTCATTCTCGATTCATAGTTGATTTATTAATGACTCATTGTCGATTCATTAATGTTTCGTAGTTGATTCATTAATGAATAATTGTTGATTTATTAATGCTTTCGTGCTGATTTATTAATTATTTACTGTTTATTCATTAATGATCTGTTTAAAATATCCAACTATTATGGAAAATGAATGATGAAATGTTAATAGTATTGAATAAACTCCATACATTAGGTTGAAAAAATTATTATCGATGTCGAGTAAAAATGCTTGGTATTGTAGATTTAGTAGATTTAGTAGAAATGATATCTTTTTTTAAAATAAATAGATATTTTTTCCGAATATTTTTGGGCTGTTCCTGTAGAGAATAAAAATGGAAAAGATGTTGCTGATGCAATGTTATATTTAGTAAATAAATGTATTCCACAATACCTGCATTCAGATAATGAAAATAAAATAATTTTACAATTAACAATTTGAATCAGAAACAAAAGAAATAAAGTTACTTTTAATCAACATGCAGGAATCTAAAAAATGTAAGTTGTTGAACAATTTAATAGAACACTTAAAAGAAAATGTGGATACAATTTAGTTTACGATGAAAGTTTAAGTAATATGATATATTATCTAATCTAATTGTTAATTACAAAGACACCAAACATCAAACAATTGGAATGAAGCTTGAAGGTGTAAATTTAGAAGTTATTGACACATTAAAAGTACATTTTTTAAAATTAAAAAAGTACCTCAGTGAAGACTAAAGTTAAAAAACCATCAAATTAAAACATTTCTTTAAAAAGGCTATAATCCACATTAGCGAACTAAAACATTCACCATTGGGGTCCTCCATAAATTAATTAAAACATTTATGGGGGAGGGTCTATCTAGTTCTTACGAACAATAGAAAAAATTGAGCTAATGTATGTAAAATATCTTACTAGGAGGAGGGGGGAAGGTTAAATTTTCAAAAAAATATCTTACATAATTTATGGACAGCCCCATTGACAAAGTTGTATCAACTACACCTGTGACTTATAAGATCAATAATTACTATAGGACCAACCAATAAGTAAAATATCCTAGTACATATCTTTTAGAAAAAGTTGTCAATTCTAATGAGACTAAAATATTAGTCAAGCGCTTAGGTTTTGTAAATTCTCGTATTAGTAGGATATTTGTATAAGACGAATCATTAATGAATCAATAACCAATCAACTATCAATCATAGGGAGAGTGGGGCAAGACAATGTACTTAAGGTTTAAAGCGCAAAAAACGAAAATTATCGAATATATACTATCGCAAACCAACGATTTGTCAAAAAAAGGGCAAAACGAGTCTTTGTCTTAGTCAAAATAATACACGGAAAAAAAGTCCATCAACCATTAATGGATTAGTATATTACTTTGAGACGGGACTCTTTTCCCGTTGATGGTTACTTAACTTCACTTAACAATTGAAAAACTTCATCAAAGTGTAAAAAACGAGTAATGGATTGATTAGAATGCCAGTATGTGACCAATTGTTTTAGATTTAATGGTGAATTATTATATCAATGGATGTTTGAATGTTTACGAATCATTAGAAAAGTTTGTGAAACGTTAGTTGACTCGTAGCCTAAATCGGTGCTCTTCACCAGCGCATTGTTGCGCAGTGTACCGATGCGCATTTCTTCCGGTTTCTCTATAGTCCATGTGTTTTTGCTGTCTGCTATACAAATCCCTATATACTATTATGTGTAATGTGAATATTTAACTTAACTAATAATTTGCAGTTTAATTGCGTCTAGAAATTGACCTCGATGAAAATATATTTTCTTTTATATTTCTCGCTAATTAAAAAGTAGTTATTAGTGCAAAAGCATTTCTCACAAGTTGTGAAAAATTTTGTTATTTGGTATATAAGAACAGTTCGCTTCTAAACTTAAAGTGTTATAAGTGTGCGTTTCTACGTGTAGTTATTACAAGTGCGAAAATGTATTGGTCTAAAGCGTCTAAGAGTGTAAATAAAATATCGGAACTGTGCAACGAAAAAATGTGTTTATTCTGTACCAAAAAGTGTCTAAAATTAGGGATAATTCTGAAAGAATAAGTTGAATTTTTTGAATGCTTTTGACAGTCATGGAAAATTTAATAGACAGTTTTCTAAATTTTAGTGAACGAGTTTTATATATTGTGACTCCAAGTATGTTATCCATTCAATGATTTTGTGTCCCGTCTCAAAGTAATATACTAGTCTATTAATGATTGATGGACTTTTTCTTTCCGTGTAGTCAAAGTCTTAGTCAAGATAACATTCAATTTATATTTCAAGTCTTAGTCAACGTCTTAGTCTAAGTCTCGGTCAAAGTATTGGCCACAATCAAAGCCATTAATGAATCAACAATGAATCATTAATAATATCAATAATAAATCAAAAATCAATCATTAATGAATCAATAATGAATCAACAATGAATCATTAGTGAATCATTAATGAATCAACAATGAATCAATAATGAATCAACAATGAATCATTAGTGAATCATTAATGAATCAACAATGAATCAGTAATGAATCAACAATGAATCATTAGTGTATCATTAATAAATCCTTAATGAATCTGCAAAGAATCAATAATGAATCATTATTAATTCGACAATGAATCAATAATGAATTAATAATGAATCAACAATGAATCATTAATGAATTAGTAATGAATCAGCAATGAATCAATAATGAATTAATAATGAATCAACAATGAATCATTAATATAATCAATAATAAATCAAAAAGGAATCTTTAATGAATCATTATTGAATTAACAATGAATCATTAGTGTATCATTAATAAATCCTTAATGAATCTGCAAAGAATCAATAATGAATCATTATTGATTCAACAATGAATCAATAATGAATTAATAATAAATCAACAATGAATCATTATTGAATCATTGTTGATTTATTATTGATTCATTATTAATGTAGTATTGATTCATTGTTAATTCAATAATGATTCATTAATGATTCACTGTTGATTCATTATTAACTTATTATTGATTCATTAATGATTCATTATTGATTTATTATTGATTCATTCAATCATTAATGAATCATTAATGAATCAGTAATGAATCATTAATGAATCAATAATAAGTTAATAATGAATCAACAGTGAATCATTAATGAATCATTATTGAATTAACAATGAATCAATACTACATTAATAATAAATTAACAATGAATCATTATTGAATCATTTTTGATTTATTATTGATTCATTATTAATCTAGTATTGATTCATTGTTAATTCAATAATGATTCATTGTTGATTCATTATTAATTCATTATTGATTCATTGTTGATACAATAATGATTCATTATTGAATCATTCTTGATTCATTATTGATTCATTGTTGATTCATTATTAATTCAGTATTATTTCATT
Source organism: Leptopilina drosophilae (assembly GCA_032873175.1). NCBI lineage: Eukaryota > Metazoa > Arthropoda > Insecta > Hymenoptera > Figitidae > Leptopilina > Leptopilina drosophilae. The sequence continues at coordinate 30,159,417 of CM065484.1, forward strand.
GTTAATTCAATAATGATTCATTAAAGATTCCTTTTTGATTTATTATTGATTATATTAATGATTCATTGTTGATTCATTATTAATTCATTATTGATTCATTGCTGATTCATTACTAATTCATTAATGATTCATTGTTGATTCATTATTAATTCATTATTGATTCATTGTCGAATTAATAATGATTCATTATTGATTCTTTGCAGATTCATTAAGGATTTATTAATGATACACTAATGATTCATTGTTGATTCATTACTGATTCATTGTTGATTCATTAATGATTCACTAATGATTCATTGTTGATTCATTATTGATTCATTGTTGATTCATTAATGATTCACTAATGATTCATTGTTGATTCATTATTGATTCATTAATGATTGATTTTTGATTTATTATTGATATTATTAATGATTCATTGTTGATTCATTAATGGCTTTGATTGTGGCCAATACTTTGACCGAGACTTAGACTAAGACGTTGACTAAGACTTGAAATATAAATTGAATGTTATCTTGACTAAGACTTTGACTACACGGAAAGAAAAAGTCCATCAATCATTAATAGACTAGTATATTACTTTGAGACGGGACACAAAATCATTGAATGGATAACATACTTGGAGTCACAATATATAAAACTCGTTCACTAAAATTTAGAAAACTGTCTATTAAATTTTCCATGACTGTCAAAAGCATTCAAAAAATTCAACTTATTCTTTCAGAATTATCCCTAATTTTAGACACTTTTTGGTACAGAATAAACACATTTTTTCGTTGCACAGTTCCGATATTTTATTTACACTCTTAGACGCTTTAGACCAATACATTTTCGCACTTGTAATAACTACACGTAGAAACGCACACTTATAACACTTTAAGTTTAGAAGCGAACTGTTCTTATATACCAAATAACAAAATTTTTCACAACTTGTGAGAAATGCTTTTGCACTAATAACTACTTTTTAATTAGCGAGAAATATAAAAGAAAATATATTTTCATCGAGGTCAATTTCTAGACGCAATTAAACTGCAAATTATTAGTTAAGTTAAATATTCACATTACACATAATAGTATATAGGGATTTGTATAGCAGACAGCAAAAACACATGGACTATAGAGAAACCGGAAGAAATGCGCATCGGTACACTGCGCAACAATGCGCTGGTGAAGAGCACCGATTTAGGCTACGAGTCAACTAACGTTTCACAAACTTTTCTAATGATTCGTAAACATTCAAACATCCATTGATATAATAATTCACCATTAAATCTAAAACAATTGGTCACATACTGGCATTCTAATCAATCCATTACTCGTTTTTTACACTTTGATGAAGTTTTTCAATTGTTAAGTGAAGTTAAGTAACCATCAACGGGAAAAGAGTCCCGTCTCAAAGTAATATACTAATCCATTAATGGTTGATGGACTTTTTTTCCGTGTATTATTTTGACTAAGACAAAGACTCGTTTTGCCCTTTTTTTGACAAATCGTTGGTTTGCGATAGTATATATTCGATAATTTTCGTTTTTTGCGCTTTAAACCTTAAGTACATTGTCTTGCCCCACTCTCCCTATGATTGATAGTTGATTGGTTATTGATTCATTAATGATTCGTCTTATACAAATATCCTACTAATACGAGAATTTACAAAACCTAAGCGCTTGACTAATATTTTAGTCTCATTAGAATTGACAACTTTTTCTAAAAGATATGTACTAGGATATTTTACTTATTGGTTGGTCCTATAGTAATTATTGATCTTATAAGTCACAGGTGTAGTTGATACAACTTTGTCAATGGGGCTGTCCATAAATTATGTAAGATATTTTTTTGAAAATTTAACCTTCCCCCCTCCTCCTAGTAAGATATTTTACATACATTAGCTCAATTTTTTCTATTGTTCGTAAGAACTAGATAGACCCTCCCCCATAAATGTTTTAATTAATTTATGGAGGACCCCAATGGTGAATGTTTTAGTTCGCTAATGTGGATTATAGCCTTTTTAAAGAAATGTTTTAATTTGATGGTTTTTTAACTTTAGTCTTCACTGAGGTACTTTTTTAATTTTAAAAAATGTACTTTTAATGTGTCAATAACTTCTAAATTTACACCTTCAAGCTTCATTCCAATTGTTTGATGTTTGGTGTCTTTGTAATTAACAATTAGATTAGATAATATATCATATTACTTAAACTTTCATCGTAAACTAAATTGTATCCACATTTTCTTTTAAGTGTTCTATTAAATTGTTCAACAACTTACATTTTTTAGATTCCTGCATGTTGATTAAAAGTAACTTTATTTCTTTTGTTTCTGATTCAAATTGTTAATTGTAAAATTATTTTATTTTCATTATCTGAATGCAGGTATTGTGGAATACATTTATTTACTAAATATAACATTGCATCAGCAACATCTTTTCCATTTTTATTCTCTACAGGAACAGCCCAAAAATATTCGGAAAAAATATCTATTTATTTTAAAAAAAGATATCATTTCTACTAAATCTACTAAATCTACAATACCAAGCATTTTTACTCGACATCGATAATAATTTTTTCAACCTAATGTATGGAGTTTATTCAATACTATTAACATTTCATCATTCATTTTCCATAATAGTTGGATATTTTAAACAGATCATTAATGAATAAACAGTAAATAATTAATAAATCAGCACGAAAGCATTAATAAATCAACAATTATTCATTAATGAATCAACTACGAAACATTAATGAATCGACAATGAGTCATTAATAAATCAACTATGAATCGAGAATGAATAATAAAAAAATAAACTACGAACCATTAATAAACCAACTATGAATAATTAATAAATCAACAATTTGTCATTAGCGAATCAACTATAAATTAACAATGAATCAATTATGAATCCTTAAGGAATCAACAATGAATTAACAATGAGTCTTTAATGAACCAATAATGAACTGAAATATTTGTCAATTGGTTAGGAAGCGTTCCGAAATGATGTCATGTAGTTTTTTTTAGAATAACCCCCCCCCCACCTCTACCACAATTTCGTGCAATTTTAGATGAGAAAAATATATTATTTTTCGTTTAGTAGAGACCCATTTATTAGTTTGAACCGAATTAATAGTGGATACGTTCATACGATTATGTAACATAAAAACTTCATTTTACCCTTTTGAAATGAAAAGTCTTTAAACGTATAATCGTCCGTGATCTGATATATCTGAGGGAAGTTTAGCACAGATTGTTCATTGCGCATGTTTCAGATTCTGTACCTAACCATCCGCGCAACATCGGTCCCACGGTTTTAAAGACTCCACCTTTCTGGTGTGCAAAATTACAGAAACTAAACTTTTAACACATACATATACTATAGTTTTAGCACAGATGCTGTTCGATCTGAATAAAATTAGGGAATAATATCTAACCCTCATTTCGCGTGACTGCTGTATCTGAGTTTAGATGCTGTGCTAAACTTCTCTCAGTGTAATTTTGACTATTACACGGAGAAACTTTGTATACTACTTTGTGATAAACTCACTATGTGTTTTTAGTAAATTGACTACTAAAGTGGGGAAAAACTGCGGCAGTATCAATATTTCGTTGTCTGGCTATTAAAACACGGAACAGAACCAGACTTTTAAAATTTAGTAGTCAGTTGTTAAAAATTTAAAAATCATGATTTCACTAAGAAACAATGTCGAATGTCAGTGACAGGGCAGACTGTCGCCATCTCATACTAAAAAGTCAGGTAGAAATCTATTTTATCTATGACGATTGATAACTTATTTGAACCCAACCTAATCTAATGCCTAACATACTGATAAAGTAACGCACACTTTAATCGACGGAACGCATAGGGGAGAGTGGGGCAAACCGGGCCGGTGGATAAACCGGACCCCCCTCAATATTTCCGAAATGGCGAAATTGTCAAAAGAACGCTGGGAGCAAAAGTTTTTTTTAGTTTTTTTCTTCACTTTTACCAATTTTTTCTTAAGAAAATTCTGAGGAAATCGTGTAATATTTCCAAATATTAGGTCTTGGGTTTTGAAGGTTAAAATTCAATCCCGAATTATTATTTTCAGTACTACAACCATTATTTACATGATTCTTTATGTTTTTTATTATTGTAGATTATGTAAATGCAATATTATAAATAAAAAGCCAAATGGTCCGGTTTGCCCCATGGGGTTTACCCCAGGGGGTGGGGCAAACCGGACCGTTTGCAAAATTTTTTAAAGTTAACACAGCAACTAAACAATAAAAGATGAAGTATAGGTGTCTCTGGGAAAAAGTTGCGCAATTAAATGATCTTTCAAACAAGCCCTGAAAAAATAAAATAGGTTGATTTGTTTAGTCACAAGAGTCAAAAAACCGTTAGGAGGTCCGCTTTGCCCCACTCTCTCCTATACAATTCATATAAAGAAAGTAAGTCACTGTTCTTATTTACTAATCCAAAACATTGTATTGACACTTGGGAGAAAATTTGTTAAATGCTGTATTAAATAATATTTGTTTGTTGAATAAAATTCACAAAATCAATTATATTTAAAATTAATAAGGTCAATTTTTGAAATGGACAGAATTATCGTTATTATTTCGTGAAATTATTTATCCTTTTGATTAAATTTTTATTCTTTGAAGAAATTTATAGCTAACATTTAGAATAAATATTTTTTATTAACTTAAAAGTTTATTTCTTGCATTTATTGTGAAATATATAAAAAAAGATTAAATTAAATAATTTTAGGTTAAAAACTATGAAATCAGAATAAGTTTTATTTATAATTATGTTTTTGAAAGAAACATTTCAATTTATTATTTCATTCAAAAAATTCACATTAATGCAGCAATTACAATTTTCTCCGTTATTAAAAATAATTATATAAACATAGAGAAATTTAGAAAAATCCTCTTAAATAAAATTGTAAAATATATCTTGCAGTGTTGAAATTCAAGTAGTATATCGACAGATCGATATTGGAAAATACGGAAGACTTGTTGACGCATAACCTCACATTTACAAATTATACTTTTTAACATCTGAGATGTTAAACCACAACATCTAGATGATATGCTAATGCATATCATCTTTTTATTCTTTTTTAATATCTAATGCATTAAGATTCCTAATATCCACTTTTCTCTGTACAATGAATTATTAACTTATTAAATAGAACAAGATGAAATGACAGCAGCCATTTGACTTGAGCACATGTATATGATATTGAGTGGTTATGTGTGACTACACGAACAGCGGTGCTCGTTTAGATACGTGCAGTTTTGATCGTTTGACTACTAAATTGTAAACGCGGCACGAAGAAAATATCATTCTTTCGAATATAGAAAATAAAATTTTGGCATTCACTTTTTCTATATCTACTTTCTTTTGTATATCATAGGCGAGTTTTTTATAACTTGACTACTAAATATTGCAAAAAAAGAGATCATATAGTATTACAAAAAATTCTATTGAATTATAAATCTCGTCTAGTGACCACTTTTTCCCCACTTTAGTAGTCAGTTTACTAAAAATACATTGTGAGTTTAACAGAAATTAGTATACAAAGTTTTTCCGTGTAATTTTTCTGTGTGTAGTTATATAGACAAGACAAATCATTAACTAATAAATTATTATTCGAAAAATTAATAAGAAATTATTCAATAATGAATCATTAAAGAATTAACTGTAAAGCATTAGTGAATCAATAATAAATCATTAATTAATCACCGATGAATCATTAACGAATCAACAATGAGTCATTAATGCATCAACTATGATTCAACAATGAATTAATACCAACTGATAAAAAACTACTTACATTTAATTGTAATGTATATTTTATAATGATTATATAATAAGGAAGCTCTTAAAGTAAAATATCCTGATATGCACATGTCTGTTGTAGAAAAAAGTTTTCAAGACTCGTTAAAATAAAAGATTTGGATATATAAGACAAATCATTAATGAATTAATAATTTAGTTAAAAAGAGACAGGCGTGAATATCTGAAATCTATTTCAGATGTTGTATACGGAAATAATATTTTAACTGGAATTGCAATAAAGTGAAAGTTCTAACTGAAATAACTAAAACTTTCATTAATATAGTAAAATTTATGGCTGTTCCATGTAAATTTCTTTGCCCGTGTGTACACATACCTAATATACAGATTCACACATCACAAATTGCACTAACCGACGCAGCGTTTGTGGCTGCAGATATTTATACCCAACTCACGGATTCACACATAACAAATTGCACTAGTAAAAAAGATGGGGTAAGAAATTAGGGTTAGGTAGAAATTTAACAATTTCAAATATACGCGCCATAACCGACTGCAGCGCTAGTTGCGGCCTCGCGAACTTATTTTAAAAAACGCGCGTTATTCACAGACTGCAGCGATAGTGGCGCCTCTAGCGGCAGCCTCGTGAACTTAAAATTGAGAAGTCGCATAGTCTAACTACTCCAGTGCTTTAACATAGAATAACATTTATGTAGTCAAAATAATAATACAAAACAACAATACATACAATCAAAAGTGAATCTATATAAGTAGAAAAACATATTTTAATTTTGTGAAGCTATCAAATGTATAAAAAGGTTGGACTTAAAAATACCAACACTTTCTGCATTGGTTATTGAACATGGAAGGGAGTTCCACAAAGTTACAGCCGTAACAACAAAATAATTCTTATACTTTTCCGTTCGACATAAAGGTGCCCTTAGCTGATTAGGACACCGTAATTCCCTCAAAGTAATTTGACTTCTAAGAACAAATATATAACAATTCTATAACAAAAACGATTTATCATAAATAATACCCAAGCAGAAATTTAATAGTTCCATAGAACAAATAAATGTTTATGAGTATGAATAAAAATATAAATATTTATTAGAATATCTTTTTTTGCAATAAGTTTTTAAAAAAATATTTTTATTTTCTTAAATAATTTAAACAGACTATCTTATTTATTTAAAATAATGACTAAATTATTATTATCATTGTAAATAATTATTTGAATTTATACTTTATGTAACAATATTCAGAATTATACACAGAACACTTAAAACTAAGAATGAAAAATTTCGCACACACGGGGGATCGAAACCTAGACCTAGAGGACACAAGTCGAATACGCATACCGCATAGCCACGCAAGCTTGGAAGTGATTTTACTTCAACTTCCTTTTGAATTGTGGGACCGTTATGTGCAGCCCTAAAATTATAAATTGAAATGTAACATACTTATTAAAAAATAACTTATAACTCGGTTTAAAATTGATCAAATTGGACGTTTTTATAATGAAAAGTTTTGTTTTAACACGTAGTTTTTAATAAAAATATTTAAAAAATATTTTTCAATAATTTAAGATAAGATTTTAAAATTTTTAAAACAAAATTTCATGTTCAACAATGTATGTATCAATCAATTTTTTTTTAAATTTTTTGTAAGAATCTTGCATTAAATTAACAATTTTGAAGCCTTGTCCGATCGTGGGTCCACGATCGGGACCATATATATATATATATATATATATTAATTTTTTTATTACAAAGAATAATAAATAATTATGCTACAAATAATAAAAAATTTTAATTAATTATTTAATAATAATAATTTATTATTGTATTTTTATGATATACCTATTACCCCTTCGGAGTCCAGCTAAAAGTCGCTTGTGGTCCAAAAACAGTCCAAGAAAAAAAAGTTTCTAAAAAATGTGATTTCATTGTAATTAAGGTTTTTGGAGTCGCAAGATTTGAATTTCAAGTCAGTTTTCAAAATTTAAAATGGCGGATGCAAAATGGCGAATTCAAAAATTTTAAATTTTATCAGATTTGCTTGAAACTTGTTTCTCGGGGGGGTTTCGGAGTCTCTGATTACGAATCTAATGTCAGATTTTCAAAATTCAAAATGGCGGATCCAATATGGCAGTCGAGAAAATAAAAAATCCAACGGATTTGTTTAAAACTTGTTACTCTTGGGTTTTCGGGGTCGCTGATTACGAATCTGATGTCAGATTTTGAAATCCAAAATGGCGGACCTAAAATTCGATCAAATTGCATGAATCTTGCAATTATCCACCATATTGGATTCACCATTTTAATTTTGTAAATCTGACATCATATTCGTAATCAGCGACCCCGAAAACCCCCAAGTAACGAGTTTCAAGCATATTTGATAAATTTTTAAATCTTCATAGTCGCCATTTTATGATAGTCACCTTCATAGTCACCTTTTTGAATTTTGAAAATCTGATTTGAGATGAACATATATGGCCACAGACGTAAAGGTGGCACGACTTTTTGTGGCCGCATATGGGCCATGGACTGTCAAGGGGTTGATTAATAATTGATAATATATTACTTAAAAATTTGATGTTATTTTTGGTGAATAATGTTTTTAAAAATTTTGAAAATTTTTGCAAGCTGACAGTGAAAAGTTATTTAATTTTTTACGAATCATCGATACGAGTCTTTCTAAGTATCCAAATTCAAAAGATTTTTTGTAACTTATGCAAAAACGCGGCTGCACTCTACACGGAAAGAAAGTTATTATATTAGAAGTATTAAACTTTAATAAAAATTATACTATATTTAGTAAAGTTATATCAAATATCGAAAACTTTTAACAAATTTTAATATAACTTTACTAAATTTTATATATGTACGTTTTGTTAATGTTTCACAGTAAGAAGAAAGTCTTATTTTAAAGCAGGAAAGCAGCCTTAAATTAAGATACAACATTTTTGTATCCTTTAACATTATAGCAGACAGTGCTGAATTTAAGACCGATCTTAAATTAAGATTTACTGTGTTAGTTTTGTTGATAGCAAAATTTTCCTTTGTCGCATTTTTACAAGTTTTACATTTGTAAAATACTTTTATAAAATTTAATAATAACATCTTTTCGTGTAGTGAAAATAAACACGAGTTTATAGTGAAAGAACAGTTATATTACATTTTTGTAACAGGGTTCTAGAACACTGTAGGAAGAATGTTACTTCAAAATTCTATAACTAATTTAGAACAAATGTTACATGTCTGTTATAGAACAGATACATAACAACTGTTCCATGACAAATTTAGAACAAAGCTCTAGAACTGTTCTATAATAAAATAGTAACACTTATTCTAGAACACTGTTCGTTTTTTGGTCTAGAAAAGTTATAGTACGTGCACACTAGGTTATTTGCACTCCGTACGAATAAGAACTCTTATGACGCTCTGTTCAAGAAAAGGCAGTTTTCTACTTATCTCAGGAGTACCAAAAAACGCCGTTTGTATGACTGAGTTATAAAACAATATGTATACAGTTTGACTGTATATTCCATATAAAATAAAGTTAACACTGAAGTTAGCATCTTATACAAACAAACCTCTACAGATTATGTCAAATTAATAAATAAACTTTAGAAATTGTGGACAAAAAGTATATTTGTTTTACATTGTTTAGTTAAATAACTTATTAGGATCTATTTTTCATGCATTCATTTTACAAATGAAAAATTTTTTAGTGTTATAAAATGGACTCGAATGTAAAAGGTATAAGTAAAATTTAAAGTTTTATATTAAATACGAAAAAAGTAGTATTCCCCTGAAATGTGTTTTAAACTTCTGTAAATATGGTTCAATTATATCTTAAAAATAATATACATCGATAACACCAGTATAAGAACTTGTACACTGAAAAAAGTGCTGTTGAATCAAATAGCTCCATGCTGTTGAATTTCCCGTTATTAATTCAATAACACATTTATTAATCGAACAGTATATTGCTTAAAACGAAAAAATGAAACTGTTTAAATTAAAAGTACGATACTGTTAAATTAATGATATTCTACAAATTGTTTCTATAGTTCATCTATATATAGAGCAACAGAATAATTTATTGCTTCTTTGACATTATTCCTTTGAAACATCTAATAGATAAATTTGAAGAAAATGCGTGTAAATTTGAATCAAATGAAAAGTTGTTTGCTTCAAAGAAGCGCGCTTTTGAAAATGAAAGCAACGACCCAAAAACTCCCGAGTAAGAAGTTTTAAACAATTTTGATTGATTTTGCTTCTTCGTAAGGAAGCTTTGTAGTCGCTTAATTTATAAAATTTTTTAAAAACCTTCAAAAAAATTTTCTTCTATATAGGACTATGTTATTTAAGACCCTGAACAATTGTCCGGATGTATGTGTGTGTGAGTGTGTGGATCCCAAGTTTTGTGAACACGATAACTCGAAGAGGTTTCAGTGAATTCGTCTGAAAATTGCTAGGCATATTTATCATAAAAATATCTCGAAATGGATTGATGGACATTAAAATATTTATTAAAAATTTTTTTTTTAATTGAATATTGAAAATAATATATAATAAAATCTTATTATTTTATTTTCGACAAATGTACTAACACGTGGCAGAAAATAAATCTTTTCGTTTGTTACTATCAGCGAATCACAATGTGAAACATTTTATTTTCAGCAAAGCATTTGAGGATCTGGGCCCATAAACTAAAGTATTATAATTAATAAAACACGCTTTTATTCTATGAATCTGATAATTTTAAAATGCAACGATTCTCTCCCTGAAGGGCGGGATTCACCGAACATCTACCGAATTCGGTAGACGTTCAGTAATCGGTCGAAAATGTAAATAAAAAAGCAGAAAATCTGGAAAGAAACCATTAAAAATAATAAATCAAGTGTTAAAGTGTTAATTTATCCAATAATAAGGATAAATTATGTTGTGCATAATTAAATATTCATGTGTAAAGTGTGAAAGAGCTACCCTGACAGTTGACATAGTATGTGAAATTAATAAATTTTTAATGCAAATTAGTGTGAAATGTTAAAAAAAAGCGCAGCCAATAAATATTCTTTAATATTTAAAATATTTAATATATTATTTAGACTGAATCCATTTCAAATCAGGCAGGTCGACTAACTTTAAGTTATAGATTTCGCTGTTGCTTAAATATGTTATTGTACATGAAAAATAAAGAGACACGTATTTTTTTATTTTTCAAAAAAGTTAAATTTAAAGAAGTTTTGTACATTTGAACTTTGAGTGGTAAAACTCGAAAGAATAGTAAAAAAAATTGTTTTGCTTGGCATTTTTTTTTTTTTTTGAGTATAATTTAATTTTCTTTCTTGGGTCTTATAGATGGTCTTGTTCTCATCAAAATCCAGTTTGAAATTTGAAAAAATGTTTATAATTTTAAAAATAGGGGATGATTTTCTAAAAATAAATAAGATCAATTTTCTCAAAAACACCACCTTTTTTCTATCCAAATTTTTACTACAAGTTCTTAAAATAATTATGAACATTTCCTATGAATTTCAAGCGGGCTAAACCATTCTGGCAATCAGAATTTTTTTTTGAAATATTTATTTTCGCAAGTTTTCAAATTGTTAACGTTCACGCCAACAATGATATAGCGATTCATTTATTTCTAAAAATGCAAGTTAACAATTTGAAAATTTGCGAAAATAAATATTTAAAAAAAAATTCTCCTGATTGCCAGAATAGTTTAGCCCGCTTAAAATTCATAGGAAATTTTCTCAATTATTTTAAGAACTTATAGTAAAAATTTGGATAGAAAAAAGGTGGTGTTTTTAAAAAAATTGATCTTATTTATTTTCAGAAAATCATCTCCTATTTTTATAATTTTAAATATTTTTCAAATTTCAAACTGGATTTTGAAGAAGACAAGCCCATCTACAAGACCCGAGAAAGAAAATTAAATTATACTCAAAAGAAAAAAAATGCTTAGCAAAACAATTTTTTTTCACTATTCATTCGAGTTTTACCACTCAAAGTTCAAATGTGCATAACTTCTTTAAAATTAACTTTTTTGAAAAATAAAAAAATACGTGTCTCTTTATTTTTTATGAACAAAAACATATTTTAGCGACAGCTAAATCTATAACTTAAAGTTAGTCGACCTGCCTGATTTGCAATGGGTTCAGTCAATAAAAGATTTCTCTCCAAAATAAAATAATAAATTTATCTACTTCTGCTACGACGACGCAGAAGCAATATTACGACATTGTTTTTCAAAATAGAACAATAAATTTATATATTTCTCTTTTAACAACTCAAAAGCTTTATAAAAATTGCTTCATCACCCTCTGTTTCTTTAAATTGAAGTTACTACCCCTAATATCTAGAATAAAGAAATTAAGGTATTTTTAAATTGTTGTAAGCGAAAAACATGAATTGCTTGTTCTGTTTTCAAAACAATGTTGTTTCGACACCGCACTCGACTTTTCGTCAAAAATCGAATTTCAACCCCCACCCTGGGGGTGTTAAGGGGGTTGTAGGTGGTTAAGGGAGAGAAGAATTTGTTTTTGGTAGTCTTTTTTGGTTTCAGCGACCCAAAAAACACAGAAATAGATACCCTACTTGACTTTTATTTAAACTGAAACTCCAACCCTCTGGAGCAGGTGTAAGGGGGTGTTAGCGGGAAATTGGGAGATGAAAAAAAATTTCCATGGTCGTTATTCAATTTCAGGGACACAAAAAACATGGGAATAGGGGGTTTAATCTTTGGGTTTTTACGTTTATTTTTTTTTATGTGCCTGTGTTATTAGTCGTTTATTATCGAAAAATATATGACACCATCGATCACCGTTAAAGAAGGTTTTTAAAAGTAATTTAAATTTTTTATAAATTAATTTTTTTCTGCTTGCAATTTTATTTTAATACAAAATAATATTTACCTTCCAGAGAATAGAATGGTACCATTGGTCCCTTGTATAAGCGTTGCTCGCCTGGAGCAAAAGCGATCCATCGGGAAGAACGATTCTCAAACAATATTTATAATTTGGATCCCATCTTGCAACCGCATAAACTTCAGACATTGAACTATACGGAACTGGTTGTTGTAAAAATCCAGAGAGCTAAAAAGAGGGTAAAAAGAAATTCAATTTAGTTAACAAATAAAATTTAATGTTTTATTCATAATAATTCATAGTATTAAATAAACTTAAATAATAATAATTTTAAAAAACAGTGGTTTGTAAAATAATTTATTTAATAACGAAACTATTTTTTACAATCTATTTTTAAGGATTTTAAAATATTCTTTTCCAACTTTAAGCAAAATTACAAGTGAACTAAAATAAACTTTTTAGTTAAATTATTTAGATAAAACGTTCAATTTAGGGGAGACCGGAGCTAAACCGGAAGGATTTGGTCTTTGACCAGAAAACTCATACAAAAACATATTTTTTACTAAAGAGTAATATACCGTTTTGAAGCTTGTATCTTCACCTACAAATTGCACTTCCCAGGCAGAAAAGTCGGTGGTGTGCCGATGCCTACGACCGGTTCGACACCGGCCCGGTGGTAAAGTCGGACAATAACCGGTGCCGGCACTGTGGTACCGGGCCGGTTTCTAAAAGACAACCGGCCCGGCACCAGTCCGGTACCAATACTTGATACCGTTTTTTCACCGGCGATGGAGTTTTGCCGGCATAATATTTTTGTGTCTTAAAAAGTCTAAATTTTTAATTTTTTGAAATTTTTTTACACTATTCGGAAGAATAGGAAAATCAAATCTCTAGAAATCAAATGTTTTTTAAAATCTTTTTTTATATGGTTGGAAAAATTACATTTCATTAAACTCTATTAATTCAGCTTTAAATTGTCTGGGAAAATCACTCAAAAATCCGGGAATTTGTTACTGCCGAATTTCTAGACACCCTATAATAACTTTATTCATTTAAAATAATTTTGGTCAGGTTTTATCTGATTAATTGTTATAAAATTTTGATAATCTAACAAGGTATTGTATTAATTTCATTATACTAAGTTTCTGCAAGTTGTTTTTATAAAGCCGGTACCGGGACGGTACCATGCCAGCGTTTTTTCTTTAGCCTTAGTCCCAACGTATAATGACATTAACAAATGTTATTATAATTATTAACTTTGACATTACATTATTCAAACTGTCTTTTAGAAAAGGTTTTTTCTATTAATTTAGAACATTTTGTAATTAGTCCTGGTGTCACACTTCATATATAAACTTTCCATTCACTTTTCATAAACAGGTTTAGGTTAGCGGATGCGGCGTCGACTTTGCAGCCTGAGGGTCCGGAGTTCAATTCCTCATGTCTTCAGATTTTTCGTTAACAATTAATAATAATTCATATGTTTCAGCATTCTATTTAGTGTTTACAATTAAATTAATTAATAAATAATATTGTTTAACGTTTAATATATGTAAGAATGTGTTGTTAATAAAATATACTAATCTGACACCGTGCCAGCATAAAGCCGGCAGAAAAGTAACAAAATAATTTTTTTTTTACTACCGGCCCGGTATCGAGCCGGTGGTTTACCGGCACCGGGGCGGATATTTCCCGGGTTATCATTGTTGACTGGGCCGGCTCCGGGCCGGCGGTAAAGCCGGTCTCACGTTGGCACCGGCAAGTCCGCCCTTGGTACCAGCCCGGTACCAAGCCGGTCGTTGATTTCTGCCTGGGTTGTTCGATTTTAAAAAACTACAGTAGCTTGCGAATTCGAGTTTTAATATAAATTATTTATTTACTTATAAAATGGTTCTATGCAAAGAATATAATATAAAATAGTTAATTAGTATAAAATAAATTAAAGTATTCAAAGATTTGATTGTTTTTTACCACGATGTCCGATTCAGCCCCACACCGTCATCTTATAATTAACCTGCAATATATTTTGTGCAACGCCTGTATGAAAAACATTACTTTACATGCTTGTAAAGTAGGCGCAAAACAGTACTTTGCGACAAAGTGCTTACTTTGCTGCACTAGTGCGACAAAGTGCTTAAAGAATGATAAAAAGCAGGATTGTGCAGTAACGCGTTACTCGAAATCTTTAACGTGTAATATATGCACTGAGAGAAGTCCGAGGCGTAATAGTTCCTGCTAGACGTCGCTATGCGCTACTATGCTTGTCGCATTTGAGTTGTTCCGAATCTGGTGCTGAGACGCCCCGAATCCAGTCAAACATTGTTCTCGCATATGAGAGAACAACTGGTGGCAAAAACTGAAAGTTCTGCGTATTCTCGCTTCGGGACGTTCCACGTTTCGCATCGGGGCTTCAGACGTTCCGATTCGAGGGTTCACATAAAAACATTCAAAAGTACCACTCAAGGCTCGCACGGGACGTATTAGTTCCCGGACTTCTCTCAGTGTGGTTTTTTAGAGAGGTAAAATACTATTGATCATAAATAAAAACATTGGTTGCAGCTTTTTATTTACTCAAAAAGTTTAAAATGGCACTTTTTCTGAACAGTTGTTGCACAAAGTACTGTGTACTTTATCGATCACTCTGAGTGATTTAAAATAATGAAAAAAATTAAGAGAAAAAATTTTTTTCTTTACGTTTCAACGGCACAGCCGTCCTTTTTAGAAACTGAAATTTTATTATAATTTTTAAATACACGTACGTACAATACTTTTTACAAATAAAAAATTATTTTACAAAAATAAAACTATTAAACAAAAAAAAAAAAGATTTACCATTGAAAAAAATATAAACAAAAATGAAAATTTGGACATTATTAAACAATTTGTCGATTGCTAAAACGTCTCGCTTAACACGATTGCCCAAGTAGAAATGTAATACTGGCATTGTACTGACCCAGTACTGACTGGCAGTATAGCAGTACTGACTCCAGTACTAAATCAGTACTGGGAAATCCCTGGCTGGTAACGCTGTCCAGTACTGATTTTTTACCGGCAGTCAGTACTAAGTCAGTACTGAAATATCACTGGAAGAACACCGCCTAATTACTGATTCGCAGGTAAAATTTAACAAATTTGGAAAATGCTGTAACAAGTTCTCTAAAACAAAATTTACCTTTAGAACCTTGTATTAATTTGTTATTTGATTATTAAAGAAGAGGGAGTAATTTATTGAGTACTAATAATAATTATTAATATTTCTGTAGTAAATAAACTTTTATAAGTATCAATTAAAATGTAAATAATTAGCAAAATTCCTTTTATTGAAATAAGTTTTTAAAAAAAATTTCTTATTTTTCTCATTAATTTAGACAATCTTATTTATTTAAATTAATTACTAAATTATTATTATTGTTTATAATTATTTAAATTTATATTTTATGTAACACAGTTGAGAATTATACACTAAACACTTAGAACTAAGACGGAAAAATATCGCACGCACGGGGGATCGAACCCTAGACCTCGAGGACGCAAGTCGAATACACTAACCGCACAGCCACGCAAGCTTGAGAGTATATTTTTTTAAACTTCCTTTTGAATTATACGAAGGATATAGATACTGCTATAATAATGAATTTACTGTATAATATATTTATTTCAAGAAAAATTATTATAAATATATGTTCTATATATTTATATACATTTTAACAAGACATTACATATTAATTAATAGGTGTAGCATAAAAATATGGTAAAAATTATTTATTTAATTATTTATTTAAATAATAATAGAAAAATGTATATATTTTTACATTTAAAAAAAATGAAAAAAATTTTATTATTAATAACACATAATAGTAAAAGTAATTAATAAATAATAATTTATTATTATTGTGACATATACCTGTTAATTAATAATTAATAATATGTTAATTAAGTGTTTGGCGTTATTGTTGATGAATAATGTTTTTAAAAATATTGGAAAATATTTTAATAGTTAATAAATCAAACGATGTTGTTATTAATAGTGGCCGGTTTAATGCCATTATAACAAAGTTTGTTTGTTTTTTATAACTCCTTCGCAGTACTGATTTGGTGTTATGCCAGTTTTCTGCCAGTACTGATTTTAACACTTTTTTAACTCCGACATATTACTGATTCGGTTTTGGAGTCAGTATACTCCCAGTACTGATCGGGTTCCGAATGTCAGTACCGAGATCAGTACTGAGTCAGTACCATGTCCGTGTTTAACTCCGTCTTAACTCCGGACATTTCTACTTGGGTTATTACAATAATGCAAATAGTAAATAGACAAAATGTCAAGGTGTCACTAAACAGAGAAAACACTACAATATTTTCTCTCATTAAGGAAACGGAGATAACAATTACTAAGATTTTGAGTATCGTCTTTTTTTTTTATTGCATTCTTTTGCAAATTAATATGAATCATCATCAGAGGACGGCTGTGCCGTTGAAACGTAAAGAAAAAAATTTTTTCTCTTAATTTTCTTCATTATTTTAAATGACTCGGAGTGATCGATAAAGTCATCAATAATATTAAATAATACCGAGTGATAAATTCAAATTAATATTATTGTTTTCCATTAAACTTTTTTTCTACTAAACTCAGTACACCTTGAGCTAAAAGAAAAATTGCAGTATGATATTTGCACTTTAACTTTAACGATAAAAACCCAAAAAAATCAGTCGGAGAAGCAGGCGCAATGCGCCTACATCATAGGGTTTCGTGGCGTAAAATGATAAATAAATAATAATTTATCAATTACCATAGCAATGGTTGCCATGGCGATGGTTGTTATGACAACCGTTACCATAGCAACGGTTGCCATGGCAACCATTACGTAAGGCGTAAGGCCTTAAGGCATAAGACATAAGACTTAAGACTTAAAAACTACGGACGGACACCGAAGTCTCGCTATAAGGGTTTTGGCCCTTGGCCACGAAACCCTAAAAATGAGAAAATTTTTTTTACTTTTACCTCAAAAAATGATATTTTCATATATTAACGGCAACTATTATTACAAGAAAAATGACACGTCCCTAAAACCTTATGCAGCATATGCATCACGAAATTGCGCGTTAATAGGTTATTTACATGATTTGAAATTCTTCACGGTTTCGGAAATATTTGACTTGTCCGGTTTAGCCCCGGTCTCTCTTAATTAAAAACAGAAATTTTATTTACATGGAAATTCTATAATTTTTAGAAATCTTATTTTTTGTTTCATATTTAAATGTAAATTTTTCTTTCCAATTAAAAAGTTTGCTTTAAGTAAACATAAATAATTTATTTTAGTAAATAATATTGTTTGAAAAGATTAGAGCAAAATTTTTAAAAAATAATTCATTTTGTTTTTAAAATATTTTTATTATACAAGTGTGTTATGTCCGTAACTTCTTATTTAAATACTTAATTTAACTATATATATTTTCACCTATGTATTTATTTTCATACATTGTATTTAATCGATAATGCATACATATTCTATTAAAATAATGTATTTCATGATGATATGATAAGCAGTACTTTTAATTCTTATTTTCTGTATATTTTCAATTTGCATTATATTCAGTATGTTTTCTAACGAATGTTGTAATTATATTATTTGTTTATTATTAGGGGAAGAGGTTCGGTTGTGGACACTTACGTATATGTTATGACCTAACATAGCTTTCTATACGAATACAAAAGTGATTAGACAATTGCGCTTTTTTACTGTATATAAATTAATTTTTTTTCAAGTTGAATATAACAAAAATGTATTTTTAAACATTGTTAAATGTTCAACAAATCCAAGTGAATTAATTAAAATGATAAGTTCAAAGCGTATTTACACAATAAATATGATATACTTAAGATCCAATTCCAAGTATCACAAAATTGTTCACAAGCAAAATTTTCTTCATGATGTTTTAAAATGATCGTCTAGTTTGGTTGTGGGCATCCAAATTGATTCGATTGTAGATACCACACAAATACTTCCAGGAAGTTTCCCGTGACAACCTTCGGAAGTTACCCTTTGTAACTTCCTAGAAATTTCCAGGAAATACAATAATTAGTTCTAACAATAATTTCCGCAGGCTAGAAACTTCCTGAAAGTTACCAGGAAATTTTCAAAAATTATTAAAAATTTTTTTTAGTGAAATTATTATTAAAAAAAAAGGACTGGAACCACTATAGGCCTCAAAAGTGTGCTACTGGGATAGCGCTTTATGCGCCACGAGAAATTTCCTGGAAGTTTCCTGGAAGTTTATGTGCTATGTGGGTGCAGAAGAAATACGATATTTGGCGCAATTTAACCACGCTTTCATAATTACACTTTTTTTTACCCTCACTACTACAGTTAGCTCTCCTGTCTCTAGTCTTCGCCGAAAAAATGTAATTCTAAATTTAAGAATACCTTCTTTGCTCCTATTTAATAATATTGTATGCTTAAATTAGATATGGGCAATTCTACGTGAAATTTTTCTATGAAAATGTTTGAGATATGAATTTTCGAAATTTTAGATTTTTAAAGACAGACTTATTTTCAATAGCTTATAACTTTGAAAGTATTGAGTTTCGAAAAAAGTTGTCAAAGAAAGAAAGTTTTGGTTTTTCTTCAACTTTTAAAACAATTTAAAAAAAAAATTTTTTTTAATA
Source organism: Leptopilina drosophilae (assembly GCA_032873175.1). Taxonomy (NCBI): domain Eukaryota; kingdom Metazoa; phylum Arthropoda; class Insecta; order Hymenoptera; family Figitidae; genus Leptopilina; species Leptopilina drosophilae. Next base: position 30,178,743 of record CM065484.1, read on the forward strand.
TTTTAGAAAAAAAAATTATTTTTTTATAAACAAAAAAAATAATAATAATATAATAATATAATTAATTTTTAATTTGGGCGCGATTAATTTTTATTATTTTCTTATTTATTTATACCTGCCAATATACAGAAGACTTTTTAAAAAGATCCGAGATGGGCCGACTCATAGTTTTCGTTCTATAAATGTTTTTTAGAACGAAAGCTATGAATTAGTTAATCTAATAGCTTATAATTTTTTAAATTTTGAGTTTAGAAAAAAGTTGTCAAAGAAAAAAAGTTTTGGTTTTTCTTCAACTTTTAAAAGATTTAAAAAAATATATTTTTTAAAATTAAAAAAAAATTATTTTTTTATAAACAAATTAATTTAAAAATTTATAAAACGAAAACTATGAGTCGGCCCATCTCGGATCTTTTTAAAAAGTCTTCTGTATATTGGCAGGTATAAATAAATAAGAAAAAAATAAAAATTAATCGCGCCCAAATTAAAAATAAATTACTTTGTTTATAAAAAAAATTTTCTTTCTAAAAAATAAAAAAAAAAAATTTTTTTAATTCTTTTAAAAGTTGAAGAAAAACCAAAACTTTCTTTCTTTGACAACTTTTTTCGAAACTCAATACTTTCAAAGTTATAAGCTATTGAAAATAAGTCTGTCTTTAAAAATCTAAAATTTCGAAAATTCATATCTCAAAAATTTTGGCAATTATGGAAAAATAAAAAATACGTATTTAATATTTCTCTATAAGGAACGAGAAAAAAATATGTTTAACCGATTCTAAAATGTTATAGAAAAATTTCACGTGGAATTGCCCATATATACTATTTTTAAAATAAGAATATATACTTAATATCAGAAATATATTTTAAGTAGATATTCCTCTTAAAATTATTTTTCTAACATGTATTAAGAATATATTTTTATTTTGAAAGTATAGTATAATATAATCTAACTTTAAAAATTTATTAACACAAACAATTAAATTTGTTGTAAATAAATTATTTACTTTTTTAACAAATAAATTGCTTATTTCTGCAAAAAGAAATTTTTTTCGTATTTTAACGAGTCATGTAAAGCTCTACTTGATTTTTGACAACTAAATTATTGTGTATAATAATTGTCAATAACAATAATTTTCAAATTTAAAATCATTTTTTATTTAAATCGACATAGATTACTTAAATAAATATAAATTTGTCTGCAAACGAAAATTTTGTTTATAAAAAAGAACCAAAGTTATCTATTTGTTAATTAGCATTGTTTACAAAAATTTTAATAAATTGTGTTATACATTATTATTTGTCTGATGGTTATCTGGACTAATTAAAATTGATTCTAATTATAAGAAATCATTTAAATCATTTTCCAGTGAAAAAAATTATTTTTTCTAAACATGGTGTAAATTGTTAATTTTGAGTAAGAAAAATATATAAACAATTTAAAATTCAAAAATTGGTTTCGTGGGATCCCTTAGAAATTTTATCCCCTTTAATTTAAGACAAAGCCCATAAAAACTCCGATGAAATTTGTAGGTTACACACAATTTTAAACTGTAAATTGTAAAAAATAACTTTTTTCTGATTGAGGCTCATTTTTTTCGTAATGGTTTTACACTCGGAAACATTTAAGGAATAAAATACATTTTTTATTTTTTTGTTAGGACGTGATGAACATAAGACGAAAAAAACCCATATTTTAATTTTAAAATCCGTCACCTAGAACTCGAGAAAAAAGTTTGTTAATTTAGCAGTAGGAGAGACCGGGGCGTAATGGATCACTTTTCACTTTTTGTTGCTTAATTTCGTCATTCTTGCACGGAAAGAAAAAGTCCATCAATCATTAATAGACTAGTATATTACTTAAAGACGGGACAGAAAATCATTGAATGGATAACATACTTGGAGTCACAATGTATAAAACTCGTTCACTAAAATTTAGAAAACTGTCTATTAAATTTTTCATGACTATCAAAAGCATTCAAAAAATTCAACTTATTCTTTCAGAATTATCCCTAATTTTAGACACTATTTGGTACAGAATAAACACATTTTTTCGTTGTACAGTTCCGATATTTTATTTACACTCTTAGACGCTTTAGACCAATACATTTTCGCACTTGTAATAACTACACGTAGAAACGCACACTTATAACACTTTAAGTTTAGAAGCGAACTGTTCTTATATACCAAATAACAAAATTTTTCACAACTTGTGAGAAATGCTTTTGCACTAATAACTACTTTTTAATTAGCGAGAAATATAAAAGAAAATATATTTTCATCGAGGTCAATTTCTAGACGCAATTAAACTGCAAATTATTAGTTAAGTTAAATATTCACATTATACATAATAGTATATAGGGATTTGTATAGCAGACAGCAAAAACACATGGACTATAGAGAAACCGGAAGAAATGCGCATCGGTACACTGCGCAACAATGCGCTGGTGAAGAGCACCGATTTAGACTACGAGTCAACTAACGTTTCACAAACTTTACTAATGATTCGTAAACATTCAAACATCCATTGATATAATAATTCACCATTAAATCTAAAACAATTGGTCACATACTGGCATTCTAATCAATCCATTACTCGTTTTTTACACTTTGATGAAGTTTTTCAATTGTTAAGTGAAGTTAAGTAACCATCAACGGGAAAAGAGTCCCGTCTCAAAGTAATATACTAATCCATTAATGGTTGATGGACTTTTTTTTCACGTGGAACACTTAGCCTAACATCTCATCAATGAAATTATAATTTAGATCATTAAATATTATTATGGTATTAACAATTTTGGTATCTATTGTATATTTATAACAAAGAATATTGAAAATAGAACATATTTTATTTAAACTTTAAACATTTTCATGCAATTTTTAAACTTTAAAAAGTTGCAGCGAAATGCAAAATCCATTTACTTAGAATAATCTATTCTCCAGTTATTTTTTTTTATAAAGGGTTGTCATTGGTTATCATTTTATTAATATTTTAAATATATTAGGTTTTTCTTAATAAAATATGCGAGCCAATACGCCTCGGCCAAAGTGATCCATTACGCCCCGAAGGTTTTTGTTGAAAATTTTGTTATTTGTTATCAATACCGTAAGTAATAAACAAAAATTGTCAATTGTTCTTTAAGAACAAATGTTTAAAGCTCAAAACCTGATAAACAAAAATTTTTTACAAGTAATTTTGAAAAAGATATAACAAAAAACAAAGATTTCAAAAATTTACTTTCGAGCGTCAAAACCATTTATCCTCCATATTTTTAACAATAATGAATGAATAACAATGAAACTTAGTACAAACTTATAGTATACCAAGTACATTATTTTGATCAAAAACTGAAATTACTCTGGTTTACCACTTTTGAATAAATTGAAGTGATCTATTACGCCCCGGTCTCCCCTACTAACAAATTCAATTGTTAATAACTTTTACAAAAAAAGTTTTTTTGGCTTAATATTTTCAGGGATTCTTCTTAACCATATTAAGAGTAAAAAAAACTATTTTGGTTAAAAAAGAAAATTTTTTAGTTTTAGGTGGTCCATTTGAGAAATTCTGACCCTTTTATATTTGGATGATTTTAGTGTAAATGTTAATAATTTTTTATTTATAAAATTTGTGTTTTTAAAGATTTGTTATTTTTAAAGACTAATGTTAATTAAAATTAACATAATTATTAAATTAATTGTAATTACTTAATTAACTTAATATATAGTATAATACATTTTCAAGAAAAAATAAAAATTTACAATCAACAATATGAATTTTACCTATTTAACCATGTCTCAGGCGACACGTACACGCGTTCTTCTACTTCCAGGAGAGAACTGTCGGCTAGTTCAGGCTTTACGAAGCCTAATTGAGGCTTGGTTAGAATTGATTGAGGCTGGGTAAAAAGGCTTTTTTTCTTGTTTTTTTAACAGATTCTTAAATATTATTTAGAAACATGTTCACATTTTTATTCACAACACAACACACAATTTTATTCTTTTATATATCGCTTAGAAACGAAAACTGAAAAATATTCGCTCGCATGTGAGATCCAACATCCCTGACGCATACCTCTATGAACGCACCTATTTAAACCGCATGGCCAACGAAGGTTGAAGTGATCCTGCTTAATCTACTATATCAATATCAGAGCCATTGATTCAGCATGGAACACCAATGTTCATCCCATGCTCGATTCAAGGCTTGGTAAATCTTCGTGAGCGAAGATACAATATTCACTTCAATTTTTTAAAATCGAATTGAGGCTTTTTACTGGTATGTATTCCACTTCGAAATTTCAAAGTTTAACAAAATCGAAGAACTAGGGTACAACTTTGATTTTTTAGGCATGGAGCTACCCATATTCAAAGAATATGTACGGTCGAGTCACTTTTTGACTTGTGCCCATAACTTCCGTTCTAGACCGAATTTCACGTTTTCTGACATATAGTTGGAAAGATCTTCTAAAGTGGAATGTTTCTTCTGTACATCAGAAAATGTTTAGATAAAAATTGGAAAAGTTATAAACATTAAAAAAAATGTCGTTACGGTCGGATCAGGTCTTTACGGTCGGGTCACCGTAGAAAATCAATGTGAAATGAAGGAATATTTCAAAAAATGTCCCGTAAATTACAGAAGAATGCTGAAATGCACTTGAAAATGGAAAAAGGAAATAAAAAAATTATATAAAAATTTGTAACGATGGGTTGTGATGGGTTGTGTCAGATCGTCTTCCGCCTTGGCCCGAGGTGCTCTTCGGGCCTAACAGGAACGGTCTCTCTTACCTTGTAGGTATTTGTCTCAGTTAGAGGTGCTCTTCTGTGAGGCAAATACCATGAAGGGAAATGTTCTTTCTGCCCAGGTGCTCTTAGGCCGAACGAACTTTCTCTCTCGCTATCTTCGTATTCTTGGCAACTGACCAGGGGTGCTCTCGTGGAAAGTTGACAAGTACGCCTAGTTAATTAATTTCCTTTCCTAGTATTTCATATTCACTCGTTACCGCACTTACGGCAAGGATTTCGGCAGCATCCGGAATTTGAATTAACCCCTATGTGTTACTTGGTTAATTCCTAGAAGTGCGCGCGCGTCTAGATATTCGTCGGACTCGGGTTACGTGGAAACCTATTCTAGAACTGTCTCGCGAATATCAATAAAATCCCTTTATCGGAAATTTAAAATGAAATGCGTAATTATTTGAAACTAAAATGCAATGCGATCAAAATGTCGACTTAACTCCGCGAGAGTCGAATATTCAAGAATTAATATTGTTTATTTAAATTGGTTTCTAATGTTAACTAAAGTATTTTTTTTGACGAGTAATAATTGTTAAGTTACTTTACATACTATATTAAGTTTCATTATCTTATATATTTATACTTTCGTTCTTATATTTCTTATTTAAATTTGTTTGTTAAATATTTTCTTTTGTTTTAAAAATATATTTACTTTCGAAGGTTTAAATTTAGACTCGTTATTGACTACACCTCTCTTCGAATTCACAGCAGAAATCATTATTACGTAATACTTAACCTAATATTCAGTATTTATTAATTAAAGAAACTACGATAGGTACCCGGACTCCATCCGGCGAGCGAATTCCGTAGCAAATAAAAATCATATCATTACAAATTAATCTAAAAACATTCTCAGTAAGCGAAACGTTTACAATACGTTATCGAAGGAGATGTGAAATAAGACTTTTTAAAATGTTTTACGAACGTTTTTCGAACGCATGAATATATTTTTTTCACTGTAAAATGACGTTCTTCACAAATCTCTACCTTAAACAAATGAATTTCCGATGTCAGAACGCACCATAATTGTAAAATAATGCGTCCCAACATGCACGATATAAAGTGACCCGACCGTAAGTTTCGCGTCGTTTTTATTTTTTTAGCACACAGACATAAACGCACGATATAAAAACCAAATAATATACCAAAGTATTAAAGCACTCTCTAATGAGTAAATTTCATCATCTTAATTTATTATTTGCATCTTCCATTTTGTTTAATTAATCTTTCTCGACACTAAGTAAAAGTTTCGCTTAAAAAATTCACCATACATTTACGTTTTACGTTTGTAATGCTCGCGTACTTCATTGGAACTTAAGGGGAGATTCCACTGATTTTTTTTTTTTGAATACCGAAATTATTTTTTTAAAATTTTTGGTTAGTATGATTATCTAAAAATACGGGAAAAATAGTCTGAAGCGATAAGATATCGCTACTCGCTAGCAGGAGAGTAGGAATAATGTAGGAATGTTCACCTTTCCACCTCGAAAATTCATGTTTTTTCATTAATTACCTAACTGCAATTTGTTTATTTTTAAATTTACATTTTTTCTTTTCGCACCACTTGAAAGAGTAGTTCTTAAGTAATAAGAAATGTCTACTGTTACATATCAAAGGTTATGTATATAACTTTAAGTTAAATTTTTGTATATTTGGTCCTTCAAACTTTAAACGCGTTTTTCTCGAAACTTCACATTTTCAACTTGTTTACACTCTCATTTTTACAATTTTCAACGAAATAACTTGCAATTTGGACAGCATGCTCCTTGAATGTGTAGTTTTCGTGTAAACTAGGATATTTAAGATCCATTAATATTTATAAAAGTTATAAACAATTTAAGTTGCAAAATTATGGTCGAAAAATTAAAAAGTCTGCCATTTGGTTATTTTTCAATAAATTTTTTTTGTTCTAGTTTACACGATAGCCATAATGGTATAGATTAAGAAAATTTTTGACTTTTTTAGTTTAGATTAATTGTCGCAGAGAAAAAATGTAAACAACTTTTAGAGGGGACCACTTTCGGCAGCCATTTTCTAAGACTCCATTAAAAAAATAAATAAATAAAAAATGGTTTTTATTACTGTAACACAAGTATTTTATTGTAAAAAAAGTTTAACTAAGAAATATTTATTTTACTATCTATAAAAAAATTTTTTAAAAAAACCTTAATTTCTGTGGAATCTCCCCTTAATGAAAGTAACATGAAAAGTTTTCTACCATTACTAACAAGTATTTACATGCAATGGTAAATGACACCAGTTTGTTACAACTAAGAAACCTGAAGTGACCCAACCGTAAAGGTATCCCGACCGTAGCGACTCTCCCCTATATTTTACCTATTAATAATTCAAATAATTATAAACATTTAGTAATAAGTAAATAATTTTAAAAATATGTAATTTATATTTTTTAATTAAAAAATAATTAATTAAAATTTACAAGCAATTCATTTGTTATAAATTTTAATTAAAAATATTACAAATTAAAATTTTTAAATAATTTAATTTAAAAACTTTTAGCTATTAAATGTTTCTGAAAGTTCTACTTCATTTTCATATTCAAAAACATTTTCAAATTATTAACTTAAATCTCTTTTTTTTTAAATTTTCATTAATAAGTTCTTTGAAAATTAATTAATTTTAATAACTATTAGAAAGTTTATACTTAAAAGACAATTTAAAATTATATTTTTCAAAATTTGCTAATGAATTCTATTGTTTGAAATCAAATTAATTTGAAAAATATTTCAATTAAATTTTTTTGGACATTTAAATTGTTCAGAAGTTTTCCATCTTATTGATTATAACAAATTTTTAAATTAAGAAATTTAATTATTCACATAGTATTTTTAATTAAAATTTTTCTCTAAATCGATTATTTTAAATAATTTTTAGAAAGTTGTTCAATGTAAGTAGGTAATTAATTATATCGAAAGATGTCCATCAAATCCTTTTCTATTGTTTTATTAGGGGAGACTGGGGTAAATCCGCTCACCCATCAAGGTAAACCCGATCACTTGATTTTTTTAAAGAATTTAAGGTAATCACGACAGTTTTATTTTGTACATATTAACTTTCTCCTTATTTTCGTCTTCAGTATGATTTATTAATGATAAATTATGAGTTCTATAAACAATAAATATTGGTTTATTAAATAATAAGTATAGGTTTCATGAATTGCAACTGTGAATTTAAATAATATTTTATTAAGAGAAAATTAAAATGTAGTTACAATTTTGGATGTAACAAGTTATAAATTTTATTATTGATAAAATATAACAAATTGTGACATTTTTTAGACGAAAAAGACAGCGACAAATTTTGATTATTTGTTTGCGTTGTTTGTTATAACCGTTATAACCTAATACAGTCAATTCTCCACAATGACAGATCAGCCCGAAATTTCCCCTTCTCACTTCTCTTATCCTTCACTTTGACGGTTGCTTACGTCATACCCCCTCACTACTTTTTCAGGGCTGTCCATATTGAATACATAAATATTGTTTGGGACACACTGGGAGATTTTTCGTAGAAAAATGGTATATGTATATATTATTTATTCAAACGTACTAACTATGAAATAAATTAATTATCCGTTGGAAGGTGTAAATAATATTCATATTGAAGTAATTGTGATATTAAATATTTTAATAATTAATACAATATGTTTTTTTTCAATATTATTGTAATATTAATAAACAATAAATATTTAATAAAATAAAATAATTATTATTAATAATTTAATGATTATATAAACAATATATTATATTTTAATATATATTATATTATTATATACATTATACTATTAATATTTAAAAATAATATTAATGGACAGTATATAATAAAAATAACAATAGTGTTTAAAAAAAATCACTTTATTGTAAATGTAAATTTTTCAATTGGGCTATAATATTTTTAGTTTCATTGTTGAGCCTTTGAAGACTTAATAAATTTTCTGGTTCGATATCCCATTGATGTTGATACCCCCTGTAAAAAAAAGTATTGGGAGGTACGGGATACCGCATTGCAAGTGCCTACCTGTCAATGCGTTATTCGCGAAATAGCGCATTGGGTGTCGTGGTGAATGCGGTATTCAAGGGGTCCCAATGCGGTGCAAGTTTTAAGCTTTAAAAAAAAAGAAAATACGTGACAGAAGTATATAATTAGTGTCAGTGAAACAAAATACGAGTTAAAGGAATGAAAAAATACTAATAGTGAGTGTGAAAATGAAGTTTAAAGAAAATAAGGTAAAATTAACTGTTAAATGTAAGTCCAATGCGGCATAGGCTGTTTTCAATGCGGCGCATAACATAACACACGTCTTGCCGCCTGTCATTACATTACTTTTGTATTTCCAATGCTGCAACCGTGTTTCTGTATAGATTAACAAAATCTTTCCAATTCAGATAATTAAAAACATTTCTGACAAATGTACGTTGTCAGATCTTGTAAAAAGTGCTTGTGTGCAGAGAAACACTAGTTCGAAAACGGTTGTTTACTAATTTCACGTAATTTCAAACAGTCAGTGTCATCGTTTTTCTTTGGCGATAACTGTAAGTCGCACTTAACCTACAAATTTTAGAGACCGTCGAACGCTCTTAACATTTTTTTATTGATTGAAATACATTATCAACTTTTAGTTAATATTATTTTTTATTATTTTCAAAATTACCATTTGAATAGAAAGAATCCGCTATTGGTAAAGAAGAGAGCGCCGCTGCATTGTGCGAACTATATACAGATTATGCGCCGCATTGAAAACAGCCTATGCCGCATTGGACTTACATTTAACAGTTAATTTTACCTTATTTTCTTTAAACTTCATTTTCACACTTACTATTAGTATTTTTTCATTCCTTTAACTCGTATTTTGATTCACTGACACTAATTATATACTTCTGTCACGTATTTTCTTTTTTTTCTTAAAGCTTAAAACTTGCACCGCATTGGGACCCCTTGAATACCGCATTCACCACGACACCCAATGCGCTATTTCGCGAATACCGCATTGACAGGTAGGCACTTGCAATGCGGTATCCCGTACCTCCCAATACTTTTTTTTTACAGGGCCAGTTTTTGAAAATATTTAAAGCTTTCAAAGCCTCATTTGCTTCGGCTACAATATTTTCTGGTTGCTATATTACATTTATATCCTCGTCAGATACTTCCTCTTCATTTGCTTCTAATTCTTCATTACTTGAAGATGAAGTACTTCCAAAATAACTGAAAAGGAGAAGAAAATAATAAGAACTAAAAAAATATTTATTAGATTAATAATTTTTAAATAAAAAAATTTAATTTGTACTTTTGAATAATGTCTTCAAGAGTTTGCAGTTTCCAGCCTGGTTCATTTGTATCTGATTTTAACCAGGAAACATCGTCGACATCAATATTTTGGAATCCAGGAAGTCTGTACAAAACTTGCACAATGTCATCAATAGAGTTATCTGTAGATTCCATATTAACCTCAATAGCCGGTATTAATTTTCTCCATGCTCGCAAAATATTTGCAGCACTTATTTCAGACCATGCACTTGCAATCTGTATGCAACAATCTAAAATATTTAATTGCTTTAAATATTTAAGAAGACTTTCTTCATTTTCTTCTAAAAGCATGTCCCTTAACATACTTTACCGGTAAATTTTTTTAACTTTCTCTATAACTCCCTGATCCATTGGTTGAATTAAAGAAGCTACGTTTGGAGGAAGAAACTCAACCTGTAATAAAATATGCAATAATGATTTTCAAAAAATTGTCAATTTAAAAAAAAACAACTTACATTACAGTTATTGAAAAGTGATTCAATTTCTTCTTTTGATAAATGGCACTTAGCATTATCCAAAATTAATAAGTAATACTTACGTCAATTTTCTCAGCGTGTCAAAATATCTGTCACTTAAGTAAACATTAACAACAATTTTAGTTATGAAAAATCTTTTTCATAACGCGGTGCTAAAAAGGGCACTTTTTTGCACCTTGTTATGAAAAATATCGTTCGTAACTTGTGCGAGCAGTTGGTAATTTTTGAATCAGGACTTTTTTTGGAATAAACTGTGGGCGATGCGAAGCTTTGCAAACTTTCATTTGTTATTGTTCTTTGTTTTAAACAAATAACTTCAATAATTTCGAACTTAAAAAATTCGAAAAAAAATTCTTTTAACTACAAATATTGTTTAGCCCACTTGAAACTCATGTAATTTCTTCTTTATATTAATACGTAGTCACTCTAAAAATTTAAGCAAAAAGAAGGTGGTGTTTTCGAGAAAATTAAGTTTATTTTTTTGAAAATCTGCCGCCATTTTTTTAAATTTGAAGTTTTTTATAAATTTTAAACGGGGTTTCGAAGAGAAGAAGATCCCTAATAAGAATCAAGAAGAAAAATTTATTAACACACAGTAGAAAAAAAATTACTAGTAAAACCATTTTTTTCAGGGTTTTACCGCTCAAAGTTCAAAACTTTGATAACAAACATTTTTACGAAAAATAAGAAATACGTTAATTACACTGTAAGGAAAATTTTTTTAAGATTTGCCATAAAATTTAGGAAGCAAATTCTGTATTAATTATTTAGAAACATTTATTACCATAGATAAGGGAATTTATCTAAAAAATTATCGAAAACTTCCAAAGCATTTAGAAACATTCCCATGAAATAATGTAGAAAAAACCCAAAAGTTTTGGAAAAATTTTGTTAAACGTTCAGGAAAATTTCGTTATGAAATTTAATTTAATTTTAACTAGAGTTGTAACGTTAAAGCCAATTAATTTCCAATGTTAGGAAATCCCAGTTGAGATCAGATTGAATTATTGTATTGTTATTGGGTATTGGTATATATAGTGGTTAATTACTAATTAATTAATAATAATTTATTTATTTATCCATGGAACATATTATTTATAAATATTGATATAATTAACTAAAGTTTTCAATTTTCTTATTTTTCCTTAAATAGGAACGCAGACTGTCATTTGAGAAAATTTCCATATAGAATATTAATTTAGTATTAACATAACTATAAGTAAAGTTTTTTTCATATTTTGTTCACAAAATTTTTAATGATTTATAACAGAAAACACAATTAAATTTCAGTTTGGGAATACTTTGGGAAATCCCAGTTGGGGCTAAATTAGGTTGATCCAAACTTTGTCCAAGTACACTAAAGAAAAAAAATTTTTAGAGCTTTTTACAGTTGCGCTGTTTTATTTATTTGTCTAGCATATCATTTAAATAATAATTTAATTAACTAAATTATTTTATTTTCTCATTTTTCGAACTTTGGGAAGCCCAGTTTAGCCCACATTACGGCCAATCTCAATTTGGGCGACTTTGGGTAGTGTTGGAAATGCGAGAGATAGAAGAGTGAGTAAAGAGGTGTGACTGCCCTAAGAAGGGATTCGGGTTTCACGACGATAAACGAAAATGGGCGAAGTTTTTTTTGATTGTGATTTCTGGCGGGATGACGACGGATTGTCGCATTTTCGACGCTTCAGTAATGAAATGACTTCTGTAAACAAGACTGATTTTATAATATATGTATTCTTACAGAATAGAGTCTTACTTATTTTAATACCCTGAATTTCCTCTCAAACTGTTTTTTCTGTCCTCCAAATTTAATTCCCTGCATAATATTTTCTGGTTACGTTTGTAACATTTGGCGACCGTGACGTAGGATTTGAATTTTCGAGGAATATTGAGAGAGTGAAAAATATCGTGAAAACGTGGTCAAGATGGACGCTATGAAGCGGATAAGAACGAGCCACAGAACTGCTTTCACCAAAGTTTTCAACGAATTGAGTGAACATTTAAGTGAAGATAATAGAGATGTTGACGAAATTTCAATCCTTTTCGAGCTTCTGCAAGAAAAAATGAGCGATTTGGATAAAAGTTCAACAGATTTGCTGAATCAAATTATGACGATGGAATCGATTACTGATAGTGCCGCCATATTTAACGCGGAAAATGCCTCTACCGATGAATACAAAAAGAAATTTTTGTCGATAAAATTAAAGGTAACGCGTTTACTATCGAATGTGAATGGTGCGGGATCAAACGTTTCGATTAATGCGACAACCCATCAACAAAATAATATAAAAACTTTTAAGCTTCCAAAAATCGAGATTGTGAAGTTCTCCGGTAATATTCGTGATTGGCTGTTATTTTGGAACCAGTTCCGGAAAATTCATGAAGACACCAACATCGATGACGAGGACAAATTCCAACATTTGGTTCAATCGATTGAAAACGGATCACGGGCATATGAGTTGGTGAATAGTTTCCCCCCCACTCGTGAGAATTACGCAAAAGCTATTAACAGCTTAAAGAATCGCTTCGGTAAGGACGAACTACAAGTGGAAGTATATGTTCGAGAACTATTAAGTTTGGTTTTAAATAATGTCGTGCGAGGCAAAGAAAAAATATCCTTAGTTCAATTGTATGACAAATTAGAAACTCAGATGCGAGCACTGGAAACTCTAGGCGTGACATCAGACAAGTGCGCGGCCATGCTCTATCCGTTAGTGGAATCATCACTTCCGGAAGAAGTTCTGAGAGCATGGCAACGAACTCCAGCAGCAAGCAGCGCTAAGGATTCAAAGTCACGACTAACGCAACTAATGGAATTTTTGGGTTCCGAAGTGGAAAATGAGGAACGTATTCGAATGGCGATTGAGGGATTCTCGCTGGGGGTAACCGAAAAATCAAAACGATATAGAAACAGAGACGATTCACCACGCGAGGTACCTACAGCTATGGAGCTGCTAACTACGCAGAAGGTCATAGAATGTATGTTTTGTAAAAACAATAACCACAATAGCGAAGATTGCTATAAAGCAAAAAGGATGGCTTTGTCGGAGCGTCGGGAAATTGTGAAAGGGGCGAACTCTTGCTTTAACTGTTTGAAACAGGGACATTCTTATAGGCGCTGCAAATCAAAAATAAAGTGTGCGTGGTGTAACAAGAGACATGTACTGTTGATGTGTCCTAATCAAGGAAAAAGTGTAAACAGTTGTGATAACGGAGACTCGAAAAATGAAATTAGGCAAGAGCAGAATTTAGCAAGTTTCACAAGTGTTCCTGAAGTGTATTTACAAACGTTGCGTGTAAAATTAGTTAACGGGAATCGCGAATGTACTATTCGTGTATTGTTCGATAGTGGCTCACAACGTTCGTATCTTACTCGCGAAGCTATTGACAAATTGAACTATAGTCCCATAAAAAATCAGGAATTGATCCACACTTTGTTTGGAGGGGTAAAATCAACACCCGAAAAACATGGTGTATACCTGATTCATTTAAAAAGTTTAAAGGGGGATTATGCGTGCAATTTCCAAGCAATGGACAAGGAAGTGATTTGTGGTAACGTAGCGATCGTGAAATCAGTTCAATGGAAAAAGGAACTCAAAGACAACGGCGTGTTCCTATCAGATGTAGGAGAAGGAGAGAAATCAATTGATCTGTTGATCGGAGCAGATGTCATGGGAAAATTATTGACCGGCAGAAAATATGATTGCGAAAATGGCTTGACAGCTCTGGAGACTAGACTTGGATGGACAGTGATGGGGAAATGTAACACGGAGTTTTCCAGGTGTGACACAGTTTTATTTAATAACGATTTACAAGTGGAGGAAGCATCTGTTTCTAATCTGTGGCAATTGGATGTTTTAGGAATACAGGATCCATTACGAAGGAAAACTAGACAAGAGAGAGAAGCCGAGGTAAAGCAGAATTTTCGTGAGACCGTCACTGTTAATGACGAAAACAGATATGAAGTATCACTGCCTTGGATACAAGAACATGCACCGCTTGGATCAAATAAAGCATTATGTATAAAAAGATTAGAAAACACTATGAAGGATTTGGAGAAACGTGGATTGGTTGACGACTATGGAGAAATATTTCGGGAGTGGGAGCGGGAGGGGTTTATAGAAAAAGTACCGGACAAAGAGTTAAATAATCCCTCTCATTATCTACCACATCGGCCGATTGTGAAGCCAAACAGTATCTCGACAAAGATTCGTCCAGTTTTCGATGCTGCTTCAAGAGAGAAAAATTCTCCATCAATCAATCAGTGTTTGGATAAAGGTCCAAATTTAATTGAACTGATTCCAATTGTTCTTCTGGGATTTCGAAAAGAAGAAGTGGGGGTGACTGCCGATGTCAAGGCTGCTTTTTTGCAAATCAGCGTGGCACCTTCGGATCGCGATTATTTACGTTTTTTGTGGCGTAGTGGGGATAAAATAATAACATATCGACACAAAAGAGTGGTTTTTGGTTTAACGTGTAGTCCATTTTTACTGGGGGCCACGATTAAATTTCATCTCGAAAAAATTACCAGAAACGATAACAATGTAAAGATAAGTGACAAGGTAATAATAAAAATGTCTGACTGTTTTTACTCGGACAACTGTGTAACAAGTGTAGAGTCACAGGATGATTTTGTGCGGTTTAAAAGTGAAGCAACAAATGTTTTGGAAGTGGCAGGGTTTGACCTTAGACGGTGGGAGTGTACGGGGGATAACAGCAATAATAGTGAGACATCGGTCCTGGGACTAGTGTGGAATAAAGTCGAAGACACATTATCGGTTAACCTCGCGAGTATCCCATCTAATTTAGAATGTCATACCATAACAAAAAGGTTTATATTATCTGTTGCACAGAGAGTTTTTGACCCTATCGGTTTTAGTTGTCCGGTCATGTTATATCCAAAACTTTTGTTGCAAAAAATTTGGAAAGAGAATGCAGGATGGGACAGTGTATTGGAAGGAGAAGTTAAATCGGAATTTCTTGCTTGGATAAAAAGTTTAAGTGACCTTAAAGATGTGAAAATTCCAAGAAAGTTGGGTGCGGTTCGGGAAAATAGTAAGACTAGTTTTCATGTTTTTGCTGACGCTAGTGGACACGCATATGCAGCAGTGGTGTTTATTCGAACAGAACACGCGGGAAAAATAGAGGTCCAGTTAATTGGTGCGAAATCGCGAGTAGTGCCAACAAAAGAAATTACTATACCTCGACTCGAGCTATTAGCAGCAACGATTGCAGCGAGACTGGCAAAATCATTGATCGACGCATTTAATTTTGAGAATCCGGAAGTAGTATACTGGTCTGACTCTAGTGCGGTGTTAACATGGATAAATCAGGAAGCTCAGTGGAGTACATTTGTATGGAACCGGGTGCAGGAGATTAGACAACTGACTGCAGGAACGAAGTGGAGACATGTGCCTGGTACTCAAAACCCGGCAGATCTACCGTCTAGAGGCTGTAAAGCAGCACAATTGCTTGCTTCGAGATGGTGGGAGGGACCGGACTGGCTGAAGTTATCTCGAAGCGCCTGGCCCAGTGCTGAGTTTCAGGTGATCGAGGATGAGGTAAATTGCGAAAGGAGGAAGACAGCGGTAAGTTCTACAATTTTGTTAAGTACAGAAACAGATGGTATGAGTGATCAATTTTGTAAATATTTTTCTGATTATGGTAAGATTGTTAAGATGGTAGCATGGATACAAAGATTTATAAATAATTCAAAATGTAAAGAAAAAGAAAAAAGAATTTTAACTGATTCTATTTCAAGTGACGAATTGAAAAGCGCGGAAATTTTATTGTTGAAAGTGTCACAAAGGGAGATGTTTGTAAATAATAATGACAAAAAACTAAAATGTTTAGATGTTTTGAGAGATGAGAATGATTTGCTAAGAATAAAAACGAAAGTATTTAATCGTATGGATGAGAGAAGTTTTCGTTGCCCGATTGTTTTAAATTCGAGTCATTTAATTGTTACGCGAATAATTGAAGAAGAACATCGAAACCTCAAACACGCAGGTTGTCAGATTTTACTTTGCAATTTGCGTGAAAAATATTGGATACTGTCTGCCCGTAAAAAAGTTCGTAGTATATTATCTAAATGCATGAGATGTAAACGGTACACAGTAAAAAGAATGGAAGCAGTTAAAGCACCTTTGCCTATCGAAAGAGTGAGAGATGCCGGTGTGTTTGAGGTAGTCGGTGTTGATTTGGCGGGTCCCTTATATTTAAAGGGTAACGAAAAAGCGTATGTGTGCCTTTTTACATGCGCGGTGTACAGAGCGATTCATTTAGAAGTATTGTTATCTTTGTCCACTGCATCGTTTATTAAAGGGTTTTGTCGATTCATTGCGAGAAGAGGTAGACCAGCAGAAGTCTTCTCAGACAATGGCACAAATTTCGTAGGAACCGAAAATAATTTAAAAAAGTTAAATTGGAAAGAAATCGAAAAATACAGCGCGACTAAACGGATCAAGTGGCATTTCAATCCCCCCTCTGCAGCGTGGTGGGGAGGTTGGTGGGAGCGGTTGATACGTATCGTTAAACAGGTGTTGCGTGGAAGTTTAGGGAAAACTACTGTCGATTACGAAAACATGATCACTTTATTGTGTGATTGCGAAGCGATTGTCAATTCACGACCGTTGACATATATGTCAACGGATTCTACGGATTTGGTTCCTTTGACGCCGAATATGTTTTTGAGAGATTTATCTGAGAGTCAAGTAGCAGATTTTGATGCAATAGAAGCGAAAACATGTGGGCGTGAAGAGATTAGAGAAAAATCGCGATATTTACAGTCACTTAAGGTCAGTTTGAGACAGAGATTTAGATCAGAATACTTGGGAGCTTTACGCGAGAATGCAAATGTAAAAGAGATGCGAAAATTGAATGAGGGAGATCTTGTATTAATCGGGAATGACAATACGAAACGAATCGAATGGCCTTTGGGTCGTGTGATAGCGCTTTTACCTGGCCGAGATGATCAGATTAGAGTATTTCGAATTAAAACAAAAGACGGAGAATTACTCCGCCCTATTCAACGTCTGTATCCTTTGGAAATTGATTGTGGTGTGAAAGATGATGATCGAGATAGGGAAAAAATTGTAAAGTCAAAGTGTGAAAGTATTAGAAAAATAAAAAGTGCGAATGCCGAGTGTGAATTTTCCCAAAAGAATAATAATGTTCAACAATTGTCAAAAATTGAGAAACCTTATGTCACGCGAAGTGGGAGAGTGGTTAAGACGAGATTTCCCCCAAATTGATTGAGCGTAGCTCAAGGTGGGAGAATGTTGGAAATGCGAGAGATAGAAGAGTGAGTAAAGAGGTGTGACTGCCCTAAGAAGGGATTCGGGTTTCACGACGATAAACGAAAATGGGCGAAGTTTTTTTTGATTGTGATTTCTGGCGGGATGACGACGGATTGTCGCATTTTCGACGCTTCAGTAATGAAATGACTTCTGTAAACAAGACTGATTTTATAATATATGTATTCTTACAGAATAGAGTCTTACTTATTTTAATACCCTGAATTTCCTCTCAAACTGTTTTTTCTGTCCTCCAAATTTAATTCCCTGCATAATATTTTCTGGTTACGTTTGTAACAGGTAGATTTCCACACGAAAATAACATTATTAAAATAACATAACCAATATTTATAATAATTAATATAAAATTATTATTTCATTATTGTTGTTAATATTTTCTCTGCAATGAAAAATCATTAGGCAAAACTTGCTTTTCTTAATGTAATATTGACGTCTTCGGATTTTCTTTCTTATGTATCGGAAGTTATCTTTAACTTGACCCCATGTTATGTCATGGCAATGCGAAAAAAATAAAAATACATCTGCAATTCATTTTTCTGTAATCGTGTCTTAACTTGGGACTTTTGTAGTACTAATAGATAGTAATTTTTGGTGAAAATATTTTTCCACTTAGTCCAATATTTTCAGAGAGGGAAGGGGTGAAAGTTTTGATGGTTTACGGTACAATAATTATTTTCATAATTTTTTACTCTTAAACGATTAAAAGTTTTTTTGACCTAAAAAAATCAAAGCTAAAAATAATTTGAATTTTGAGAGGGAAGGCTACACGGAGAAAAATGATGTTGAGTTTCTACACAGAGAAAAATAAATAGTAATAATTATAATATTTTCGATGAATTATTACTACTTAAAAGTAGTAATTTTGAAACTCCTCGAGAAATTGTAACTTTTGCTTCTTTTTCAAAGACTTTTTACTTTTTTGAAAAAGTATAATTTACTTCAAGGAATATAAATTTTATTAAACGCCTAGTAATATTTAAAATGTACAAAGCATTTAATACTCTGAGCGAAGCAACTATTATTACGAATCAGAGCAATTATTTCTATTTCGTAAAGATTTTTACTCGGAGATGGTGGGTATGGTAATCCATACCCACACAATGACGGGTCTCACACCGACAGGCGAAACAAATGCCAGCACGCCTGCGCATTTCCACGTCTTGGAAAAATAATGCTGGTATAGAGAGCTATATATTATATCGTTTTCTTTTTATAAATAAAAATAAAATAATTAGAGCGTTCAAAAAATATTTCTTTAAGTTATTAACACTCTACATGTGTATTATTATTCATTATTTATAAGTTTCACTCTTTTATCACATTCATTCTTACAACACGGAAAAAAATTTCTTATAGAAAACACAAACTTTTTCGTAAAATATACAAATAGGTTAAGTTGTGCTTTATGCAGGCGAGTTTTGTGTTTCCAACAAGCTGGTTTGTGTGTACCACAAACCAATCTGTTATAACGGGCGATTGCCGATTGCGTCCCATGAGGGGAAGTAGCCATCCTCTGCCATGCGGCCGGTAAGCGTCCGATGGTTGGGGACCAGCGCAGGAGTGACCCTCACAGCGGGGGGGCGCCAGACCCAAATACCCACTGATCTCTATTATAACTGGATGGGCGACACGTCTAAAACTGTGATAAAATTAGAAGCCCGGAAGACGCCATATTTTAGAGACCCACTTTACAAAAGCAGGCGGGAATTTAAAAATTACAAAGAAGGTTGAAATACATTTAACTATGAAAAAAATACTTAACTTATTTTAATAATTATTAAATTATTTTATTATTATTAATAACTATAAATAATAATAATAAGTAAATAAAAATTATTAAAATTAACTTAATTTACTTAAAAATAATTAAATATTTGACAAGTTGAATTTAAGTTTCGTTTAATTTTTTTTCACTTGGTAAGATTAATCATTTCACAAAAATACTTGCTTCTTAATTTAATTTGGTAAAAAAACTTAAATTATTCAGCATTATACATATAATGTTTATAATAAAACAACAGTGAGTAAAATATTACGCCTCGGCAAAGAAGCAAAATATAACCTCAAAATACACAATTCAATAATATATACACATTTTTTAAAATATATACCTACTTGTAAAAAAAACACCTTTCGCTTCCTTTTGCCCACAAAATAAACAAATTAAAACCATATTGGTATTTATATATTTAAAAAAGTTACAAATTATTTAATTTAATTATACTTGAGACATACGAGAGAAGTGTCAAAACATCGAACAACAGACACTATATGCAAGCACACTTACACGGCAACTCACACAATCAAGTCGCTCTACGCTGTTTCACCGGTGTCTAAAACATGGCGTCGATGGTTTCAATTATTTTCATACCGAAAGTTACTTTTATATAGGAGTCGCCCATCCAGTTATATATAGAGATCAGTGCAAATACCCTCATTAATGAGTTTAACAGAACTCATTAATGAGCGTATTTGGGTCTCCCCCCCCCCGCTGTGAGGGTCACTCCTGCGCTCGGACCCCAACCATCGGACACTTACCGACCACATGGAAGGGGAAAGCTACTTCTTCTCACGGGACGCAATCGATGACCGTCCGTTACAACACAAAGAAATCCACGCATGCGCAAGAAAATTCAAGTGAACGTCTGCTTGTCGTCTTCTGCGTGACTGTTTAAGCTGTTGAATCATAAACTGAAGTTTGTGACAAGACTCATTCTGCCGTGCTTAGGAAAAAAGTCTATAACTAAACAATCAGTGAAATGGAGAAAATCGACAAAAACTGTCAATAAAAATTTTCCTTATATACAAAAGCATTGTGTATAAAGTAAATACGTTTTCTGACTAAATCAAACCCGCTCTTTTTAATTTTGCAATAAAAAACAGGAATTATAAATATTAGCAATTAGAAAATTAAACATAATGCTTTTTTAAATCAAATACAAGATAAAAAGTCGTTAAGAATTCTTAATGCTTTTTTGTTTTGTAACATTATCCGAGCGCCTGTATGCACTGAAAATAGAAAAAGTCTATATCTTCTTGCCAACAACACACATATATATATATATATATATGCAAAACAAAATGAGTAAAGCGCCAATTTCAAAATTTCATTTTGTTAATCGTTTACAAATTAAGAAAACCATTTCGACTTACTATTTCAAAAAACAGAAAGAACTATTTTTTCAGATAAACCTGCATGTTACCGAGAAAAATGAAAAAATCGTGCCTCTTTCAGGTTATTTTAAATGTGCAGATTTTCTTTAAACATGAATTGTGAAAAATATATACGATTCCAAGAAATACTGGTAAATTAGTTGAAAGGGAAAATGAAAAACTGAGAAAGTTTAGCTAGAACATTTACTAAATTTATTAAAAATTGTCAACACAATATAATTATGTGAAAAAATGAATGACGAAATGCAATTATAATTAACAATTCTCATTAATCGTCATTATGAGTCGTTGTTAAGTCAGATAATCGGATACTTTCAATCTGCGCCAGAAAAAGCGTCTATTTGGTGGCATTAAATGCAACAGTTTCACAATAATATCATTTTTTTCGCTTCGAGGATATCTCTAAAATCTTTTTTTACTTCAGCTTGAGGGAAACCTGATTTCAAGACTTTCGTTTTTAAAAAATCGAATTCAGGCAAAACGCTGTTTTCCTCATATGCTGAATCATTGGATCATTTTATAATTTCCTCGATTAAATTTAACTTGTTTGATGTCATGCAAGTAAGGTCGGTTTTCGTGTTTTTTCAATTTCTGAGAAGATGAATGGTCAGTCCAGAACCTGAAATCAGCAGGTATCATAGATTTTACAATTACATTTCCCGAATTGGCTTTCCCTACTGCATCTTTAAAATCATCAAAATCGTAAATTTTCCCCTTCTTTTTCATAGAACTTTCAACCTGGTGATGGAATGAATCAGCGGACATAAAAGTATGACCGCTTTCAAAGTAATTCAACCCGATTGATTCGGCTGCGATTTCCTCAGAATTTACAATATATACAAAAAAAGAAAAAAGACACCAATTTTTGTTTTGAGCGGCACAGTTATCTAACCTGAAAAATTATTTATATTTATTCATTCAATTATTAAATAATTAAAACTTGTGAAAATAGTTTTAAAAAATAAAAATAATTAATTAAATAATTTAATTAATTTTTTTAAATAATTAATTTAAATATTTTAAATATTATTAGAAATAAATTGTAAGTTATCTAACCATAGAACAAGCTGCTTTTTGTCTCAATTTTGCAGGAAAAAACTGTGGAAAGCACTGATAATGTCCTCCTTTTTTCGTCCTGAGACAGCTTCATGCCAAAGTATAGCAATTGGTTTTCGCATATTTTGAAGAGAACCCAGTGGAACGAAACTTTGATTAAGGACAACAAGTCTTCGAGTAAATAATGCATCTTTAAACTCCTTCATTTTTGGCAGCATAATGACTTTTTGTAAGTCAACAGAAACAAACTCGATTTCTGTAAAAGTGTGAGCTTTTTCGACGTGAATTTGATATTTCTTTCGAGCTTGCATTGCGTTTGTATTGTGAATTGACCAGTTCTTCCATTCGTCACAGTCATTGTTCAAATTTTCTTTGTTGTGATTAGGGTTATGAAGCATGAATTTTTCACAAACCTCGCATTCTTCGTGGCCCAACTTTGTGAAAGAAATATTCATTCCGGCTACGATCTACCGGTAAGTTTCGTATGAAATTTCGTGTTCAGGATGTTTTTCTAGAAAATCTTTGTGCATACACCTAATCGTTAATTCTGTTAGCAAGTAACGCATGTTAGGAGCATGAGATCGACGATATTGTGAAACACAAGGATGATACGTTTCAACATGAGCTTCAGCTTTATTCTTAGATTCTGCAGTAGCAGTATTTTTTACTTTCCCTCGATTTTCAACTGATGATGGAATTGAAGTAACTGGATCGACTGAAGCTAATGCAGTTTTAATCATTTTGTCGTTTCCCTCTTTTAAACCCAGCATTGATGTAAAAAATGCTTAACAAACTTGTCGTCTTTCGCTTTTATCGTCTTCAACATAGTAAGAATATTGATGCTGTCTTTGTCGAGTTGCATTTTCGTAATGCCGTTTAATATTCAAAACTAACACGTGACTTGTTATGAATAATCGATTTTCAAACATCCCCAATTTCCAAAATGCATTGTTATATTTTTTACGAAATTCAAGAGATGTATGTTCGTTACATTTCATTCGACAATTTTTACAAGTTGCAAGAACCAGATGCTTTTCGCAAATTTGCTTGATTTTCAACGCTTCCTCCTCAGCTTTGTCCATTGTATTCTTCTTCCTTTTTCTCTTAGTTTTTAAATTTTCAGGACTCACGTTTGAATTATTACTTTCAGAACACAAAATGTCAGCAGTGATGAGAATGTTTTCTTCTAAAGATTTATTTTGATTTTCTTGGGTTATAGATGGGTTGATTTACATTCGCGTGGCTAAAAGAAACGATATTTTCGTATGGATTTGCTGGAGTGATCAGATGGTTTATTCCTATTCCTGACAATCTGTGATTTATATTCGCGTTTTTAATTTTTTTTAATTTTAACCTAATAAAACTATTTTCAGTATTAAAATTAAATAATTAATAAAATTTGTAAATGATAAGAATAATAATAATAAATTGTTTCAAGCTATTAATTATTAAATAATTTTATTTGATTTTATTATTATTAAGCATTGATATATTTATGTTTGCTTTAAGGTTAAATAAAAAAAGCCAAATTTAAAGATTATTCAAATAATTAAAAAAATATATTTATTGAAAAGATAATTGTAATAAGACAATATTAACTTACCTCGATTGAAATCCATAGTATACAATTGTATCTTCTTCGCAAACAATAAACGTCAAATTTGTTGACATGAAGCCATTTTGTTATTAATTTATCGTTCAATATCTCGAAATGAATTATATGATGTATTTAGACTATTAATGCTTTTTTTCTTGCAAACATAAACTCCACTCGAAAATTTTACAAAATAAGAAAGTCCTAATAACACGATGCTTTTTTTTATTTAAACAGAATGCGCACCCGGATGATTTTACATAAAGAAAAAGACTTAAGTGATTTTAATTCATTTTTCAATTGTATTATATATCTATTTCTTCACAAATTTATCGAGACATACAAAATATTTGACAGTTAATGCTTTTTTGTTTAAAAATTTTAACCTTTTGCAATATTTTACAATTTAATTTAAAAACCAATTATATGATTTTTATATTTTCTTCATCAGTACTAGACGCAGAAAATTCTGACAAATCGATTGGTATAAAAAACACAATTTTCATAAAAATGTCAGTTAGAGACTTTTTTCCTCAGCACGGCAGCATTCTGGTTTGTGTATTTCCCAAACTCAGACGTTTGTGGATACTACAACCGCCGTTCATAGATGGCACAGGAAATCTTGTAATTTTCACAGGAAATTTTTTTTCGTGAATTAACAACATAACATATTGGAAAATCTTAACATCTATACAGATTCGAACCCTACCTAACTTGTATCTAACGAAACCTAGAAAATCGCACGCATTAATACTAAGCCTCTCGGCTTCGCAATCGCAAAGGAAAAAATTTTCGATCACTCGCATATATCTTTTTTCGAAAAAGTGAAACATAAATTATATTTATTTAGATAAGTTACTTAATTAAAATATAAACATTTATAATAATAATGATTATAATAATAGTAATAATAATAAGTAGTATTAATAATTTATAATTACTTATTTCAATTATTAGATTATAATGTTAATGATTTTATTTATTTATGCATTTTTTATTAATTAATTCATTAAAAATTAATTAATTAATTAGTTCATTAAAAATTAATTAATTAATTAATTAGTTCATTAAAAATTAATTAATTAATGTGTGATGAATAAAGTAAAACTCTGGGACATCTTCGTTAGAATGAACTAAAATTATTCCTGGCTTAACTACCTCTCCATTAAAAGAGATCCAAGAAGTAACTAACAAATTTTCAATTCGCAAGTCATTTGCGAAATTCATACAAAGGTGTGTAATAGTAGTGGTACGGATTACTACTTTTCCGAGCAAAAAGTTCGCTCTGCAATAGTAAAAGTTGCTTCTTGCAGAAGCAATCTTTATTTTTCGTAGTATTAATTATTAGAATTTTTACGAGTAATATTCACAACATATCGAATGTAAAAAGTAATACAAAATTTATTAAAATTTACAATGACGATGTAAAAATTAAAATTCTTAAAGCAATTTTTAAAAGTGACTACTGTAATAATTACTATTAATAACTTTAACTACCAGAAATAGTAATATTCACTTCATGCAAAATACATTTTACAATGAATAATAATTTTTAATATGAAAGTCGAATTATTACTATTCCATAGGAACTTTTACTAGAAAACCATTTTTCTCCGTAAAAGATAATGTTATTATAATACTTATTATCCGTGATTAATTAATTTAACTATTATAAAGGTAATTTAAATCATAATGAAGAGTAAAAATTAAAAATTTCTAAACATAATTTCATTTTCTTGGTCTTCAATGTCAAATTGTGAGAAATTTGACAAACAAGCGTTACTAAAACTGTTTATAATATTTTAAGTTAATTAACTAATACTGACTTATTTACAAAAAAATTTAAAAATTTTTACTTCCGTTTCCTTTTTATTTTCAAAACTCGCAGCTTCATATTGATCAGAAGTTCTTAAATGTTCTTTTTTAATAGGGAGATTTTGTTAATTTTTGTCCTTACTCATTTTACAATGTTTACAGTAATAAGTTGTTTTGGGACCTTCTACATAACCACCAGCACTATTAAGAGCCCTGTTGTCTCCAATAGTAGGCCTAATGCAAAATATATTATTATTTATTTTCCGTTTACAATTCAATCAGGGCCCTTGGTTAGTAACGCTTCACTATGAGTGAGGGAAATGCGTAAAAGGAAGCGAGAAATCTGCGGCGATCAAATTTTAATTGACCTATTAGGGCCCTAGGTTCGGCATGCGTGAAAAGTAGCGGGAAATCGGCGGCTATAAAATTTTATTTGATCGTCGGATCGTCCAGAATAGAGTCGACGTTGGTGCCTACTCGTTAATACCAACGCGTCGTCCTATATATTCTATATGGAGAACACGTGACCAAGGCGTTTCTACTGACTCTATTTTAGACCCTCCTTTTGAACCGGACGATTGAATCCGCGCCACTCCGTGTAGAAATTTGTCGTGAAACAATATGAAAAACTGTCTAGTTTTAAATTATAAAAATAGGGGATGATTTTCTAAAAATTAATAAGATCAATTTTCTCAAAAACACCACCTTTTTTCTATCCAAATTTTTACTACAAGTTCTTAAAATAATTATGAACATTTCCTATGAATTTCAAGCGGGCTAAACCATTCTGGCAATCAGGAGAATTTTTTTGAAGTATTTATTTTCGCAAATTTTCAAATTGTTAATTGTTTATTGTTAATTGTTTGTTATTGTTGTTTTATATATATATATATATATATATATATATATATATCGCCGCCGCCGCTGTATCAAGATTCTGAAAGGGCGCCCTATCCCAAAGAGGCCGTCAAAATCTATGTCAAAATTGACCTATTTTTTTACCTATAGGTCAAAAAGAGGATAAATAACGGCCTCACATTACCTCAAAACTTATGTCAAAATTGACCTATTTTTTGACCTATAGGTCAAAAGGAGGATAAATGACGGCCTAACATTACGTTGAAATCTATGTCAAAATTAACCTATTTTTTACCTATAGGTCAAAAAGAGGATAAATAACGGCCTCACATTACGTTCAAATCTATGACAAAATTGACCTATTTTTTGACCTATAGGTCAAAAAGGGAATAAATAACGGCCTCACATTACCTCAAAATCTATGTCTAATTTGATCTATTTTTTGACCAATAGGTCAAAAAGAGGACATATAACGGCCTTACATTACCTCAAAACTTATGTCAAAATTGACCTATTTTTTTACTTATAGGTCAAAAAGGGAATAAATAACGGCCTCACATTACCTCAAAATCTATGTCTAATTTGATCTATTTTTTGACCAACAGGTCAAAAAGAGGACATATAACGGCCTCACATTACCTCAAAACTTATGTCAAAATTGACCTATTTTTTGACCTATAGGTCAAAAAGGGAATAAATAACGGCCTCACATTACCTCAAAACTTATGTCAAAATTGACCAATTTTTTGACCTATAAGTTTAAAAGGAGGATAAATAATGGACTCATATTACCTCAAAACTTATGTCAAAATTGACCAATTTTTTGACCTATAGGTTTAAAAGGAGGATAAATAACGGCCTCACATTCGGTCAAAATCAATGTCTAATTTGACCTATTTTTTTACCTATAGGTCAAAAAGGGGATAAATAACTGCCTCACATTACCTCAAAACCTGTGTCTAATTTGACCTATTTTTTTACCTATATGGCAAAAACATAAATCAAAACATATGTCAAAATTGACCTATTTTTTGACCTATGTCAAAAAGAGGATAAATAACAAATAAAAATGCATGTTTAATTTTACTAATTTTTTTGAGCTACGGGTTTAAAAAAGGGGCCTTAATGTGAGCCTTCACATTACGTTAAAATTTAATCTGTGTTTTACCAACAGGTCAGAGCTTGCCCCCTCAAATAGAAGCGCGAAATAGGATGTCAAAGCTTATCCAAAAGAAATTTTTTTTTAATTTCAGGCTGGAATGTTACTTCAAAATTGATGACAAAGATTGAAAATTTGAGAATGGCTAATATCATAAGATCGCATTTTACAATCTTTATATTATCCATAAATAGAAGTAAACATAAAATCTAGGGGTTGGAGTGAAGAAGAAGCAGGGGGGTGGAGCCCCCCTAGTATATATATATATATATATATATATATATATATATATATATATATATATATATATATATATATATATATATATATATATATATATATATAATTGTACGAGCAACCAAGTATAATAGATCGCTGGGCCCACAAGAGGTGTAGCGTGAGGTGAGAGAAACCCACGTGATGCGCGGCAATTGGTACTCTCTACCTGTCCGCCGAGCAGTGAGCTAAGTAATATATACTACGCGTACAAAAATGAATGAATTTTACTCTTTCAGAAACTTTAAAATTCTCACGTCAAAAATAATGCTATATCAATAAGGGAAACGCGTAAATTTTTTCATGGCCGTTATTTTAATGATTTACTTTTAATACAACCTGTAATGATATAGCATTATTTTTGACGTGAGAATTTTAAAGTTTCTGAAAGAGTAAAATTCATTCATTTTTGTACGCGTAGTATATATATATATATATATATATATATATATATATATATATATATATATATATATATATATATATATATATATATATATATATATATATATATATATATGTACAATTTCTTCAGTTCGCCGTTGACCAGACTCGGGGCTTGCTCCGAGTCAGATCGACAGCAGCTCTCTCTTTTCTTTCTCCCTTTTACCTTTCGATCTAACGCCGAAGTTGAGGTACGACTCTCCAAAGGAATGAGATCTTCCTTTTTTACCTGTTGCAAGCCGGCGGTATCTCAGGTACAGCTGGGGGTGCTTGCTTGTACATCCTAGAAGGAGTTGTACTCAAGACTCTGGTACAACTGGGCAGTAGTAACACCCTTCGCCTCTCCGTTTTTCTCTCTTTTTCTATCTCTTTTTTCACCTGTCATTTCCTACATGAGAATGTGAACCAACCCTGCAAAGAAGAGGTACATCTCGCCCTTCTCAGAGTTGATGCACCAGGTAGATTCTTCGACCCAAGGTACAGCTTGGGGGAAGATGAAGCTTGTATTTCTACCTTTATCTCTCTCTTTTACGCAACTAATTATCGTGTCGGGCATGAATACCGTGAGAATCACGGTATCTAGTCTTTTCGATTTTGCTAAATCGACCTAGCGTGCACGACCCCTAGTTATCGTCCGTACCGGTATTTAGGGGTAGTTTCTAGAGCCTACCCTTGCGTAAAATGAGCGTCGGTCGCGGTAGGGAATTTGTCATTTTGGGAAATAAACTTACTTTCTTTTTACTCTATTTTAGTTAGATTAGTTTTTATTGCAATGTTACTAGTTAGTTAGAGTTTCGATTGATTTCGGTTAGATAATTTTTGCATTATATCGAGTTATTTATTTTCTTATTTATTGGTATATTTCTTTTGGTTCATTTTAAATTTACTTTCGCTAATTATTAATTATGTATGATTTCTTTATTATTTTGAATATATTTTCTTACGAAGGTTTAAAACTCTGCTTTGTTACTGACTTCACCCTGTCTAACGATATCATTAAATTGACTAACTAGCATGTTTAAATTTTGTAATGACGCTTTATGCCGTTTTATTAATTTATTTGATAAAAGATCATTTGTATTTTAACCCGGACTCCATCCGGCGAGCAAATCCTTTAGCAATAAAAATTAAGATCATTACAAACCATTTTTTGTATTATTGAATTTAATTGAAAATTCCGTGTGTCTCTTGATGAACATCTCCGAAGACAAAACATCGATAAAGTAGATGAATCTATAGGATCATAGAATAAACTTTCAACTCTTTTCCATATTTTTCCTATCAATTGTATATCGCTTTCATCTTTGGAATTGATAATTTTTTCAATTTAAAATATAGTTTTGTATTTTAAGAGAACCACATTATTTGGTATATGTACAGAAATTTTACTCTCTTTAAACATCAATTCTTCAATTTTTTCTTGGTGAGCTTTTAAAATTACAAAAGACGTTTGTAAAACTTTTTTGTTACATTTAATTCGTGAATTTTCTTCGTGTAATTATCGACATACTTGGGCTAACGGTCGATGTGAAGTTCGTAATAAACGTCTTTTAATTCTTCCCAGAAAATTTTCAAATGGAAATGACATTACACAACTTAGACTGCACTGCGTATTTTCTGCATCATCAGCTACATGAAGCAAATTATGCGCATTTATAGGTAAAGATGTTTTTCCGTAAAAGATTTCTAAAATTGAAAAAAATCGTTCTAATAATTTTTTTTGCATAGATTCTATAACTTTCAACTAATTCTGTTGTATTTAAAATTCTGCAAGCCACGTGAAAAAGTAAAAAGTGTTTATAATATTTGTCATCCATGCAAAACAATCGGTTCACAATGCAATAAGAAGAACCTGAATTCCGTATATTTTCGGTAGTATTGTGTCGATTTGGCTGCCGTTGTAATTCAGAACAAACTTTACTTGTTAAATACTTCATTCTTCTTCGTAATTCACTTTTAAAAGAAGGTTTTAATTTCGAGGTGTGATTAGTATTCAACCAAAACTTTATCAATTTTTTCATGACACCAAGGTATAACAAGTGCATGGAATCTAGTACAAATGTCGAAATCATATCAATTATGGGAATTATTTTTGTTAATGGCGAAATACTATTGTGGTGGCCTTTGTCTACCATATTCCTGAAAGAATTATCTGTCCGTTTTTTGCACTTTATTTCAGGATAAATAGTTTTCCTTAATTTAATCCTTACGCCATTTTGTAATTCGAACGTTATTCCTACGGTTGTGCATCTTTCACATGCATGCTTTCCGTTTTGCCCTTGCGTACATTTTATGAATGGCGTAGCATGTGTGTCACAAACTATGTATTTTAAAACTACTCTATATGTTTTACCAGAAATTTCAATTCCATTTTTCAAAAGATCATTTAAATCATTTATAAATTTGTACAAATAATCTTCTATTCTCGGCTTTGACGTGCTATTAAATATGGCCACGGTAAATGGTTTATAAAAATCTGGAAATAAAAATATCTTTATTAAAATAGGCCAAAATTCTCGATTGCCTGATTTGCTTAGTGGCATCCCGTAAAAATTTGCTATTATATTAATAATGTTGTCTTCCATGTGCAGATTTTTGTTTAAGCATGCTTTTAAACCTTCGCGAATGCAAAAATAAACGAATTCCCCTTTGTTATTATGTATATCATTCATCTCTTCTATTTAATAATTTGCTTTGTTGGTTCCGAGAAAAGTTTTAGAACTTTTTGGTAAATCTGGTAATAACCTGCGCCCCAAAATAGATAATAATCCGTCTAAACAATTTTGTGGAACGGAGAAATCAATGGCCCAATTTTTAATTTTATTTATTTCGTCACTATGTCCGTCAGAATTCTCAGATGATAAACTTGATGCATCATCATCGTCATCATCATCATCGCCATTATTATTATTGTTATCAACATCAAAATTGTCATCATCATCCTTATAACCCGCATTAGGTAAATTATTTGATAAATTGTCAGAAATGTTTGAAAAGTTCTCATGAATTTCGCCAGAATCAATTTCGTCGCTGCCATGTAATGCATCATCATCATAATCAGTTACCGGATTATCATCATCGATATATTCAAGTACGTTAGACTCAAATACATTTTTTTGTACTGCATGAAAATAAAAAAAGAAAAAAATTTGATTACGATTTAGATAACATTTTAGCCTTTGGAAATTCGAAATGAATAAATAAATTATTTTTCCAAATTATTAATCTAAAAAAATTTGTATTCAGCTTTAAATCAATGATTTTATTTAAATTAATAAGAATGTAACTTTATATATTATTATTTATTTATTTTATATTTATTTATTATTATTATTTTATAATATATTATTAACTTTATATATTATATTTATATATTTTATTATTATGTAACTTTATTATATTTAACTTTATATTTTATTAACTTTATATACATTTAAATGGAATAAATGAAATATATTTTCAAAATTACCATTTGAATAGAAAGAATCCGCTGTTGGTAAAGAAGAGAGCGCCGCTTCAATGCGCGAGCTACATGCCGATTATGCGCCGCATTGGACTCATATTTAAGAGTTAATCTTACCTTATTTTTTTTAAACTTCATTTTCACACTCACTATTAGTATTTTTTCATTCCTTTAACTCGCATTTTGATCTACTGACACTAATTATTTACTCCTGTCACGTATTTTCTATTTTTTAAAGCTTAAAACTTGCACCACATTGGGATCCCTTGATTTCCGCGCATTCACAACGACACCTAATGCTCTACGGAATCCCGTACCTCCCAATACTTTTTTTTACAGGGCAGTGCAATAAAACAAATATAAAACAAATTTAATTTGGAACTTATTCTGTTAGAAAAATGTAATATTTACGTATTACAATATATTTTCGACAAAAATATCCTTTACATAGAAGATTCGGTCTGCTATCCAGTTGCTATAACGAATTAAGTGACACCTACAGGTCGGACTTGTTCTAATTTCTAATATCGGTAACATAGACAGTGTCACGATAAATACTAGACAGTCTCCATATCGAGAGAAATGATGGGAAAACTGTATATTAACTTTACGGGACTAGGACAGTTAATTGTGAATAAAGTTCCACTACAAAAATTGTCTAGCGGTAGACTAACACTAGTTAGCCGCTGTTCAGCCAACTGTTTACTTCTTTCAAAAAGGAACTGTGATAAAGGGAGGTATAGCACTTGAATTACTATAGCGCAGAACAACTTCTAGCGGGATGTCCCAGTTCCCACACTTCTCTCTGTGTGTTTGTGATATAATTTATTCATGTCTTTCATGTACTTATTTTTTCCGTGTATCATCACCACTCTCGACCCAGGCTTCATCTCTTTACACATCCGTGAACTAAGGAAAATGAATGAAATATAATGAAATTTTCAGGAAATGCTTATTGTTTACATACAATTTAAAAAAATATTTTAGAAAAAAAAATTTTTTTTCTTAAACAAATTATTTAAAAAATAATTTTTAAATAATCAATTTTTTTAAAAGTGCCATTTTTATTTTTTTTTAATAATAATGATTAGATTCCCACTTATTTCACAAGTATTTTCCAAAAAAAAATTGATGATGGGTCTACAACTTTAGAAGATATTGAATTTTTTGTCCTTGCGAGCAACCGTAAAAAGCCCATTTTCCGGCTATACTCTACATGCAAACTAATGTTGAAAAAGTCACCTATAAGTAGTAAATTTTAACCAAATTCGATCTTTCTTTCTGGAGAATGTTAGGCTACAAATTCGTAAGAATACTGTGCAATTTTTAAATTTATATTTGTTTAAACAAATTATTATTATTATTGTTCATTACTAACTTTTTACATATTATACCTAGAGAGGTGTATTTTTTCTAATTTTGCAATTTACCGGACCTAACATAAACACCAATGCAAATTTAAAACATAATTATTATTGTTTAAGTAAGATCTAAACAAATTATTATTGTTAATTACTACTAGTATACTTAAAGGATGCAGTTTTTTCTAATCATGCAAATTTACCAAACTTTTTTGATATGCGGATTTACATTAAAAAAAATTATATTTTAAACAAAAATAAAAATAATAATTTATTTAAAAATTGTTTAAATTATAATTAAACATTTAATTTTAATTTACTAAGAAAAAGAAAAAAAAATTCCAAAAAAATAAACTTAGCTAAAAAATTGTTTAAATAATTGTTAACAACAATTATATTTAATATTAATTGAGTTACTTTTCTTTCTAAAAGTTTATTTTACTTAATTTTGTAAACTCAATAAAGTGTTTTTGTGTTTAATTTCTCTAAAAAATTTATGATAAACAAATAATTGTTACGTCGTTTTCACAATTTTCATTTGCATGTGTTCTGTGACAATTTCTCAATCGAAGAACTAGATAACAACTTTAATTCTTTTGGCATGGAGCTACCCAGATTAAAATTAAAACTACATTATAATTTAAACAATTTTTAAAGAAATTATTATTCTTATTTTTGTTTAAAATATAATTTTATTTTTAATGTTAATCCGCATATCAAAAAAGTTTGGTAAATTTGCATGATTAGAAAAAACTGCATCCTTTAAGTATACTAGTAGTAATTAACAATAATAATTTGTTTAGATCTTACTTAAACAATAATAATTATGTTTCAAATTTGCATTGGTGTTTATGTTAGGTCCGGTAAATTGCAAAATTAGAAAAAAATACACCTCTCTAGGTATAATATGTAAAAAGTTAGTAATTAACAATGGGTCAGAATTCGTGAAATTTTTACAGAAAACAAAAAGTATTTTTTTTAATTTGAAATGGTGAAAAAACATTTCTATTTGGTCTTAGGAATGTGTCCACCAAAGAAAAGAAAAAAATATTATTTTTTATAAAAGTTATTGCAAAATTAATTTTTTTGCAACTTTGTAAACAAAATGTTATTTCTCCTAAATAAATGAACCGATTTAAGTGAACCAAGCGGGAATATAAAGGGAATGAAAAATACTTTCGGTTCAGAATTAGAAAATTTTTAAAAAGCTTATATTTTAATAATTATTTAATAAATTTTTTAAAAACAATTAATTTTTAATATTCTGCGCCTTTAAAAAATTTTTGAAAAATATCTATATACAATTAAAATTATAAGAAATCAAAATGCGTTGAGAAAAATTAAGAGTGACAATGATTTTAAAAGTTATAATGAAAATTATATCGAACGGAGATGCGATTTTGATGATTTTCAGAATTAAGATATTATTTTTAACTACGAAATGAACAAAATACTGTCGAATTAACATTTCTATTCAGTTATATAATTATAAAAATTATCAAAAACTAAGTTCAGTGTTGATGCACTACACCGCGCCAATATAATTTCCATTATAACTTTTAAAATAATGGTCGCTCACAAATTTTTTCAACGGATTTTAATTTCTTATAGTTTTAAGGTGTATGTATGTAGATTGAATTAATTTATTTAAATAAATATAAATTTAAAAATTGCACATTATTCACATTATTAAAAAAATAAAAATGGCACTTTTAAAAAAATTGATTATTTAAAAATTATTTTTTAAATAATTTGTTTAAGAAAAAAATTTTTTTTTTCAAAAATATTTTTTTAAATTGTCTGTAAACAATAAGCATTTCCTGAAAATTTCATTAAATTTCATTCATTTTCCTTAGAAATATACTATTTCCAGAATTTCAAAAAAATTTTAATAACCTCGTAAATCCAGAATTTATCAAAATCGAATTGAGGATTTTTACTGGTATGTATTTCACTTTAAAATTTCAAAGTTTCAACAAAATCGAAGAACTAGGGTACAACATTGATTTTTTAGGCATAAAGCTACCTAACATAATTGTTACATCACACTTATATCACATTGTGACTTTTATGATTGCACTGAAAAGTGTGTGTGGTGAGTTGCCGTTCCACGATTAGAAAAAAATACTTCTCACAATTTGGGTGCTGCACTTTATCTCTTAAGAGAGCTGGTTTGACCGCACGGGCGAGCAGCACCTCCAGCATGGTGTGCTGCTCTATCAAACTGGGGATGCCTCTCTACTTTATTTAAAGGTGCGCAGTGGCAACCACAACTGATACAGCTGCTAACCAAAAACTTTTCCGTGTATATCACAGTTCCCACATAGCATAAAAACTTCCAAAATGTTTCCCGCGGCAACCTTCGGAAGTTATCCTTGGTAACTCCCTGTAAATTTCCAGGAAATACAATTATTTCCGCAGGTTAGAAGCTTCCCAGGGGAACTTCATGGTAACATCCTGGAAGCTTACCATAGAAACTTCTTGGAAGTTACCAGGAAGTTTCCAAAATTAATTTAAAATTTTTTTAGTGAAATTATTATTTAAAAAGTTTTAAAAAATTTAAATGATTCAAATTTTGCATTGTTTTGAAATAAAAAAATGTGTTTAATTGAAAAAATGATCATCACAACTACAACACACATGAGGGTAAGGCGGACTCGAACCACCATAGGTCTCAAAAGTGTGCTGATGGGATAGCGCTTTATGCGCTCAACCAAATCGACACTTGACTTTACAGGGTTAATTTATATTATATATTTCATTATGTCTTTGAGGAAACCACAAATAATGTTTAATGTCTATAATTATATATTCATAATATGAAGTTGGATGATTCTTTTAAAAGGCACCTGTTTTTTCCAAAAACTAAAAAAAATTAATTTTTACATTTTCTGAATTTTTTTGTCATGGGTAGGTTTTAAATACGTTTAAAGATACAAATCTCAGTTGCGAAAAATTAATTTTAAAAAATAAGCCTTCCAGCATCATTATAATATTAAGTGTTTTGAAGGTTAAATACACTGTAATCAATATTGGGGTTTTTGTCAAAAAAATTCCTTTTAAATTTAACTTCTTTAATTTATGTAAATTGTTATAAACAATATTACTAAACAAATATTTAACTTTGGTTCGTCACCAAAAAAAACTTTGCCTTTCATTAAATATATTGTACTTTAGATTCATTTAAATCAAAAATTTAATTATTTAACAATAATAGTTAACAAATTTTATTTAACAAGTGATCAGCTTGCATGTTATTTAAAAACAAATTTTAGACCTTTAGTCAAATTAACAAAAATAAATTATTTCTTAATTATTTTTGTTCATAATAATTTAAAATTTTGTTAACAAAAAGAGTTATATCCATTAAAGAATCTAAAGTACAATATATTTAATAAAAGACAATGTTTTTTGATGGAGACGAACCAAAGTTAACTATTTGTTATGTAATGTTGTTTATAACAATTTACATAAATTAGTTTATGATTTACTATTTAACTGGAGATTATATTATATTAATTTAAACTGATTTAAGACATAAGTGGTGAAGCGGAATAAATTGAAGAAAGTTCATTTTTTAAGCAAAGTAGGGTCATTTGAGGTAAATGTAAACAGTAGATGTTTCTGCTAAATTTACAAATTTAAAAATAAGTTCGACGTCAATATTTTTACCTCAGCTCACCTACAAGATGTTTTGAGTAATGCCAATATTTTATTTTGACAATTGGCAATGCCGTAGTACAAGTTATCTTTTAATGGAAAAAAGATTGAAAATCAAAATTTTACTGTTTCAGTATTTTGTCTCGCATTTGCATAAAAATAAATTAAAAAATCAAACTAAAATTTTTCATTCTTCCTTATTGATGCCTTAACAAAAGATACTACGGTTTAAGTTTAAAAATTTAATGAAAATTGTGAAAAAAGTTTTTTTCAGTTTTTTGCGTTTATTAACTTTAGTTTTAGTTAAAAAAAACTCAAAGGAAAAAAAGATGCGCCTTTCTGTTTCCTACAAGGTAGTATATTTTTAAGAAAAATAGTTTTAAAAAATTTAATATATTTTTTACTTATAGACTTCAAAAAGAAAAATTTGTATGAAATTTAAATAATGAAATAATACAAAGCTTTTTGTAAAATGAAACATTCTGGGAATTAAAGCAGAAGATAGAAAATAGAAATGAATGATAATAAATTTTTATTGTCCTTATCTTAACATATATTTCATGCAACCGATTCTCACAAATCTACTGTCAATTTTGTCTGACATAAGATTCCAATTGCCTAAAACTGCTAAAAAATATTACAAATAAACTTCGAAGGGGGTGGTCATGACCTCCAAACCACCCCCCTGTATCCGCCACTGGCAGGTACATAATATTAAAATCACTCATAGGGATAATAAATGGAAAAAAAGTACGTGAAATTTTCATTGACTCAGTACTTGACTTTTGGATACGACACAAAATATTATGGAGAGTCCACAATAGGTGCAAAAGGCAAGATAAAAGTACAAGTGCAAGTGCGAACCAATGCTAAGATATACACCGAAAAAAAAATATTCTTGTTTTAAGAGGACAATTCCTCTTCTAAAATCCTCTTACATTTTATTCTTAAATTAAGAATATTACTCTTCAAACATAACTTTGATTTCAATAAAGTGACAATTTTGAATACAGAATCAAACTATCATAAAAGAAAGTTTCTAGAAATGATATATATAGTAAAAGAAAAACATTCAATAAATTTTAAAACAGATATTGAAAAGTTGGGTAACATCTACCAGGGTTTTTTAAATAATGTATAATAATAATATGATAACCCAATTACCTACATTACCACCATCCATACAATCTCTGTAGTATTAAAATCCCTAAATCTCTATAGAATTGATATCTGAAATTTCTATATTATCACTATATACAATATAGGGATAAAAAAAATCATCCTTTTAAATTTTAATTATATAACACAAAAAAAAAAAAAAAGATTTTATTAATTGAACGAAAATGATATAATATTTAAAATACTTTATTTTACAAAATCTTAATTATTTTCTTGACAATGCTTTATGTAAGTATACACTTTTTCTGGATTTTAAATAAGTATATAAAATTATAAAATCAATTATTACTCTCAAAAAATTTTTTCAGTGCTTGTAATGTAAACTTGATAAGGGTAGTGGATACTACCGAAACGTTGTTTTAATAACATAAGTTAATAAACAAACAATTGTGGAAAAAACTGGCCTACAAATTTTTTAAATTAATATATTAAGAATCCACAAATAAAATTTCATCTAATTAAAAACATTGGCCTTAAAATATGGATACTTTTTATACATGTGGCAGAGATCAACATAACCTATCAACAGTTTCAAAACTTACGCATCATAGTTGCCAACCAACATCACCAACTTACGAAGGATTTTATCATAAAATATCACAAACATATAATAAACAAGTAGTGTCAAACATTAAAATCTGGAAAAAGTTAAGTATAAAATTATCAAAATTATATAATCAAAGAAGATTTCTTCTAAGGTTAAAAAGCAATGCTTTATTACCAAATCATATTATTCATAATACTAAAAATAAAGTTAATTTCTTCTCTTACAAAAATTTTCAAAAAATTCAATTGAGTTTAATCATTTATAGAAATAGGATCAGAGATGCTGAAATTTCAGATATTAACATTCATATTCATTTTATAAAAAATAAATTAAAATCTTTTGAAAATAAAATAATAAATGAAACTTCAAACGAATTTTTTAATAATATTAAATATAATCAAAATATTTCTCTTGATAAATTTCAATTTAAAATTAAAAACAAATCAATTAATAAATTTAATAATATTGTTAAAAAACAAGATAACAATATAAAGACAGATATTAATAATTGGCTTATTAACAAAAGCGACATCATAATACCCAAGAATGTAGCAGAAATATTAAGTCTTGGTGGAAAATTTGCAATTCCTTATAATAAAAAAAAATTATCCACTTCCCAAAATTATAGCCAATATTGAAAATTCTATTTATAATGTGCCCAATAAAATAAAAAATTCAATTAGAAACAATGTTTTATACTGGATTCAAAATTGGTACTATAAACAACCAAAAATAACTTTTAAACAACTACAAATAGAAAAAAAATAAAAGAAACAAAACAATTTTTAAAAAATAATCCTGATTTAATAATAACTAATGCAGATAAAAGTAACAAAACAGTTATTTTAAAAAAACAGGATTATAATAAAAAAGTTTTAGATTTACTGAGAGATGACAATACTTATTCTAAACTTAAAAATAATCCAACTGCAAAAATACAAAATTCTTTAAAAGATCTAGTCGACTCATGGTATAAAAAAGAAATTATAAATGAACATACTAATAAATATCTAAAATGTACAAATGGTTTAGCACCAAAATTTTATATCTTACCAAAATTACATAAAGATAACTGTCCAGGAAGACCAATAACATCATTTATAAATTCACCATTATATAATTTATCAAAACTTTTAGCAAACATTTTGCAAAAAGTAGTCATAACGAATGAATATAGTATTAAAGATAGTTGGACTTTTAAAAAAAAATTGACGATATATTCATTCCAAATAATTTTACAATAATCTCCCTCGATGTTATCTCTATGTATACCAATATATCATGGGAATTAATCAAAAAATGTATTAAATGCAGATGGAAAGATATCCAACCTCACACAACTTTAGATCTAGACGAATTTATTAATGCAATAACACTATGCTTAGAAAATTCGTACTGCCAATTCCAAGGTGAATTCTATCAACAAATTTTCGGATTACCAATGGGATCCCCCATTAGTGCCGCATGCGCAAATCTTGTTATGGAATATTTAGAAAAAAAAATTCTTAAAAACATCAAATACAAAATTATTTTTTATTACCGATATATTGACGACACTTTAATTTGTCTACCAAAAAATAAAATAAATAACTTTTTCGATAAATTTAACTCAATAGACGAAAAAATAAAATTCACTTTGGAAAAAGCAACAAACAACAATATCAATTTCCTAGACTTAACGCTGTATATAGAAAATAATAAAATAATTACAAATTGGTTCAGAAAACCAATATGGTCAGGACGATACATAAATTACGATTCTGAACATTGTTTAAAATATAAATTAAGTGTTGTCATCGCTCTAGTCGATCGCGCAGTCAAGTTAGCAGACGAAAAGTTCCATAAAGAAAATATTGTAATCGTTAAAGTAACTCTTCTAAAAAATGGTTTTCCAGTTGACATACTGAACAAAAAAATTAAAGAAAGATATAACTATTTAACAACTAAAAATAATAATATTAATCCACATAATAATGAGAATATAACAACTATCTCATTACCATACATCAAAGACCTTGAAAATATCTTCTATAACATCTTTAAAAAATTCAATATAAGAATTGTTCAATCGATCGAAAATACAATTCAAAAAAATATTCTATTTTCAACTAAAGATAAAGTGGAAAAAACAACAAATTAACACCATATATAAAATACCATGCTATAATTGTGATAGTGTGTACATTGGAGAATCATTAAGATTTCTGCAAACGAGACTGACGGAACATGCTCGAGATGTTAAAAATAAAAAAACAAATACAGCCTTAGCTACGCATGCTTCCGAAAACAAACATAACTTTGATTTCAATAAAGTGACAATTTTGAATACAGAATCAAACTATCATAAAAGAAAGTTTCTAGAAATGATATATATAGTAAAAGAAAAACATTCAATAAATTTTAAAACAGATATTGAAAAGTTGGGTAACATCTACCAGGGTTTTTTAAATAATGTATAATAATAATATGATAACCCAATTACCTACATTACCACCATCCATACAATCTCTGTAGTATTAAAATCCCTAAATCTCTATAGAATTGATATCTGAAATTTCTATATTATCACTATATACAATATAGGGATAAAAAAAATCATCCTTTTAAATTTTAATTATATAACACAAAAAAAAAAGATTTTATTAATTGAACGAAAATGATATAATATTTAAAATACTTTATTTTACAAAATCTTAATTATTTTCTTGACAATGCTTTATGTAAGTATACACTTTTTCTGGATTTTAAATAAGTATATAAAATTATAAAATCAATTATTACTCTCAAAAAATTTTTTCAGTGCTTGTAATGTAAACTTGATAAGGGTAGTGGATACTACCGAAACGTTGTTTTAATAACATAAGTTAATAAACAAACAATTGTGGAAAAAATTGGCCTACAAATTTTTTAAATTTAATATTACTCTTCATTGGAGACTATTCCTCTACTTTTAAGAGGAATTACTCTTAAGTGGAGAATAATCCTTTTAAAATAAGAGTACGTTTTTTGGTCAATATACAAAAGGAAAATATGCATCGAAATAAGAGGAATCCTCTCAAAACAAGAATATTTTTTTTCGGTGTAGGAATCGCACTTGCACTTGGACTTTCTACCTGCCTTTTGCACCTATTCTGGAACCGCCTTTAGAAACAGTCTAGTACTTTTACATGAGAGTTTCAAAAGCAGCCAATGAAAATTTTTAGTACCTTGCTTGAGAATTTCATTGACTTTTAAAAAAATTGTATATTTCTGTAAAATAATTTCCACTCATTCACAGTTTTTCTGAAATTCACTCATTCATTCACATATTTGGATAATTAATCACACAAAAAAAAATTATTATTGTATCACTTTTCGAAGTTTATCAACACACTTATGAACTATCCTATAACACACACATATATTCGGGTATAACTTAAATATAAACACACATACTTAACACTTGAAAGTACGTATCGAATTCTCACATAACACAACATTTCGCAAGGAGTTCGCAATGCAAAGTTCGAAAGTTCGCATTGCAAACTCCCTGCGAATATCAGCCCTGTAAAAAAAGTATTGCGAGGTACGAAAAAAAATACTAATAGTGAGTGTAAAATTTGAACTAAGGGGGTCCCATAGTCGATTAGGTTTTTTGCATTGAGCTTCAATGGAAAATTCGCATCGACTTTGACACCGCCTTAAGAGAAAAAGCTAAGTTGAATTGTTAAATATATGAGTTTAACGCGGCGTAGGCTGCTTTCAATGCATTACACAATCGGTACATAGTGCAAGTCGCCAGTAGAGGACAGAGCGAATCGGGCGAACACAGTGGCCCAGCTGACATACGATTTGCATTACATTACTTTCCAATTTTTTATTTTATAACCGCGTTCCTGCAAGAATCTAAACAATATTTTCGATTATTGTAATTTAGAAGATGCGGACCAATTATACGTTGACAGATTTAGTGAGAAATGCCTGTGTTCGGAGACAAATGTTTTAGAAAATGTTTGTTTACCTATTTCACATCATACAAACCAGTCAAAGTTGCTTTTGCTGTGGCGTATTGAAATCAGCCTATGCCGCATTGGACTTATATTTAATAGTTCAACTTACCTTTTTCTCTTAAAGTTTAAATTTTACACTCACAATTAGTATTTTCTGATTCCTTTAACCTTGCATTTTTCTCCACTGCCATTCATTATTTATTCCTGTCAAGTATTTTCCTTTTTTTAAGCTTAATTTAATTGGGACCCCTTGATTTCCGTATTCACCACAACACCCCATGCGGTATTTCGCGAATACCGTATTGCCGGGTTGTCACTCGCAATGCGGAATCCCGCACCTCCCAATACTTTTTTTACAGGGACGCGAAAACTAAATGTCCTCCCTTTTGTGAGTTCGCAGAGCAAAGACGCTGAAAAGTTGAAATGTTAATTCGCAGCAAATTATCTGGTAGTTATCCGTGATAAGTTCGGAAATTAATACTAATAACACTGGCACACAAAAAAAATTGATGCTTTGAGCTTTTGATCAGACTATGACTACTTTATGTTTTTGGGGTCGCTGAAACCGAATCCGATATTCATTTAACCCCATCACGTCAGGGTTTTGAGATAACCTCAAAAATAACTCAAAATTTGACCCCAAAATTTGTTAATCAACAAACATTTTTATTTTCAAGTCTTACTACCACTACTTTATGTTTTTGGGGTCGCTGAAACCGAATCCGAAGTTCATTTAACCCCATCACGTCAGGGTTATGAGATAACCTCAAAAAATAACTCAAAATTTGACCCCAAAATTTTTTAATCAACAAACATTTTTATTTTCAAGTCTTACTACCACTACTTTATGTTTTTGGGGTCGCTGAAACCGAAACTGAAGTTCATTTAACCCCATCACGTCAGGGTTTTGAGATACACTCAAAAAATAACTCAAAATTTGACCCCAAAATTTTTCAATCAACAAAAATTGTCAAACATAAAAATAATTTTGTTTTGTTCCCTGTAGAAATAAAATATATAATGATGATTTTTATTTCAGGTTCTAAAAACGATATAAAAATTAAAGTCATTCTTGTTTACATTAAGAGTCAAGAGTTCTAAAAATACATTTTGTTCCAAAAAAATGTTCTCGTTCAAAAATTGGCAACTGCTAGCACTAGTTACGAAATTTTTGCTTCGCCTACAGTTTGTTCCAAAAAAAGTGCTCGTTCAAAAATTTGCAACTGCTCGCACTCGTTACGAAACATACTATTCTGTTGGTTAGTACATTGCACTATAGTTGATACTGAACTAAGTGCCTTACTTACCGTCATGATGAGTCTTAAAAATTTTCCATGATTTTAAAATTTTTGGGTTTTCGGGGGTTCTGACAGCAACTGGAACTGATGGGATTAAACAGACTTCAGATTCAGCTTCAGCGACCCCAAAAACATAAAGTAGTGGTAGTAAGACTTGAAAATAAAAATTTTTGTTGATTAAAAAATTTTGGGGTCAAATTTTGAGTTATTTTTTGAGGTTATCTCAAAACCCTGACGTGATGGGGTTAAATGAACTTCAGTTTCGGTTTCAGCGACCCCAAAAACATAAAGTAGTGGTAGTAAGACTTGAAAATAAAAATGTTTGTTGATTAAAAAATTTTGGGGTCAAATTTTGAGTTATTTTTTGAGGTTATCTCAAAACCCTGACGTGATGGGGTTAAATGAACTTCGGATTCGGTTTCAGCGACCCCAAAAACATAAAGTAGTGGTAGTAAGACTTGAAAAAAAATGTTTGTTGATTAAAAAATTTTGGGGTCAAATTTTGAGTTATTTTTGAGGTTATCTCAAAACCCTGACGTGATGGGGTTAAATGAACTTCGGATTCGGTTTCAGCGACCCCAAAAACATAAAGTAGTCATAGTCTGATCAAAAGCTCAGAGCATCAATTTTTTTTTGTGTGCCAGTGTAATTTTAGATAGGTTATAGATGTAAATGTGCTCAAAAAAAATAAGACAAATATTTGTTAAATAATAAAAATAATTTTATAATAAAAGAAAAAAATTATTTTGCTTATTTCATTATTTCATTATTATTGTAGTTCATTTTGGAAAGTTATGAATTTTTTTGGAGAAAGTTTTTTTATTGTGAAAAACAATTTGGAGGGACTGGGGATTGAACGCGGGTTTGACGGAAGGAAACGAAAACAATCAACCTAACCAACTGAGCTAAACGACCAACTACTGAAACAAAAAAAAATCTTTCTCTTCAGTTACATGCCATTTTATTGGTTGACAGAAGAAAGGCAGGTTAATTTAAAAATATTTTTTTGCATATCTCGTATCCCAGCTTAAAATCCCGTACAGGATCCT
The DNA here is from genome assembly GCA_032873175.1 of Leptopilina drosophilae. Taxonomy (NCBI): domain Eukaryota; kingdom Metazoa; phylum Arthropoda; class Insecta; order Hymenoptera; family Figitidae; genus Leptopilina; species Leptopilina drosophilae. The sequence continues at coordinate 30,223,573 of CM065484.1, forward strand.
TAAAGGATCCTCCTGGGATCCTGAACAGGTCCTGTGCAGGATTCCATACAGGATCCCGTGCTGGTCCTGTACAGGATCCCGTACGGGATTTTGGAACAGGGTTCCTGTGCAGGTTCCGATGCAGGAACTTTAGTTATCAAAGATTTCTGTAAAGGTTTCTGTACAGGTACACTTGCAGGATCATGTACAGGAAATTTTAAAAAAATTTTTTATGTTAAGCAACATTTGACATACATAGACTTCATATTTTAATATGTTAGGCTCGTATATCAATGTTGGACAGAAAAATATATTGCGCATTCGAGAAACTCATAGAAAACTACTGCGCAGGAGTTAAAAATATAAATAAATTAATTGAGGAAACCGTGTAGGATCCTTTAAGGGTTTCTCACAGGATTCTTTACACTTAAGTACCTGCAGTTTACAAAACTACAAAGGTTCCTGTACAGGAACCTTTACAAAGTTTCCTGTACAGGATCCTCCAAGTGTTCCTGTACAGAAACCTTTACAGAAATCTTTCATAATTAAGGTTCCTGCATCAGAACCTGCACAGGAACCCTGTCCCAAAATCCCGTACGGGATCCTGTACAGGACCAGTACGGGATCCTGTATGGGATCCTGCGCAGGACCTGTACAGGATCCCAAGAGGATCCTTTAAGGATCCTGTACGGGGATTTTAAGCTGAGATAACTGAAATATTTTTATTATTATTGCAAATGATATTTTTAAATAAAAGTTTAAAGTATTTAGTAATCAAATAAGACTAGTAAAATAAACAAGTTAACGAATTAAAATAAATAAATCAATTTTTTACAGTATTTATTTCAATGCTTTTATTTACAATTAAATTTGTCTTCAATGTATAATTATGTTATTCAATAATTAAATGAATTATATATTTTTTCTAAGAATAAATTTTCAATTTTATGAAATAAATTAACCAAATAATGTAATAAATTAAAAATCATTTATCTGATAAAAATGTACATTTAAAAAAATAATAACCTTGATTTGCCAAAAACAATTTTTATCATTTTTATCAATATTATTAAAATAATTAATTATTTTATATTTTTTTAAAAAAGGGAAAAAATTTAGTTGCTTTTATTTACCAATTACAATTTTTTATTTAGAAACAGAAACCGTGAAAAATATTTCTATTTTTTTAAAATAATATAGAGAATTGTATTAAAACGATATAACAGTGTTGCAACACTTTCTAGAATACACGCAAAAACCATGGAAAAATCAAGGAAAAAGTATAAAGCACCTGAAAAATTTTTTTATCAAAATTATATTAATACTAGCTATCACACCCGTCATCGACGAATTTTAGTTTCTACCAATACATTTAACAATTTCTATGTCTAGCAAACTGGAAAACCGGAAAACAGCTGAGAATTTAATTTAACCGGAAGAAATAATAATTATTTACCAGTAACTATTTAATCAGGAAAATGTTACTATTTGAGTCGGTGACTGACTTTTTATTATTAAATTAGTTATTTTTAACCTATTAAAATGCAGTGAACTCGTTAATTTTTTGTACTTTAATTAATGTATTAAAAATTCATTCAAAATTTTCACCAATTTTTGGAGTTTTAGTAGAGATTAATTAGAACTAATTGTATAGTTATATTATAACACAGCCACACAAAAAAAATTTTTTTCTGGCAAGGAGATAACACTATGTGCACTATACGTTTTTGGGGTCGCTGAAACTGAATCCGTGGTCCATTTTACGCCATCACGTCAGGATTCAAAATGGCCGTCTAATATGGCGGACAAAAATTCTAAATTTGATGGTTTTTCATGAAACTTGGTATTTAAGGGTTTTTAGGGTCGCTGATTATGAATTTGGTATTAGATTTTCAAAATTCAAAATGGCGGATCCAATATGACGGACTGAAAAATTTTTAATATGAAGAATTTTCATGAAAAATGGTATGTAGGGGTTTTCGTGGTCGCTGAATCTAAATTTGATGTTAGACATAGCAAATCCAATATGGCGGACTAAAATTTTAAAATTTGATGTCACTTTTGAAGTCACTTTTTGAGGTTATATCAAAATCTTGCCATAATGGGTTAAAATGAACATCAAATTTAGATTCAGCGACCCTGAATACCCTTATATACCATTTTTCATGAAAATTCTTCATATTAAACATTTTTCAGTCTGTCATATTGGATCCGCCATTTTGAATTTTGAAAATCTAATATCAAATTCATAATCAGCGACCCTGAAAACCCTTAAATACCAAGTTTCATGAAAAACCATCAAATTTAGAATTTTTGTCCGCCATATTAGACGGCCATTTTGAATCCTGACATGATGGCGTAAAACGGACCACGGATTCAGTTTCAGCGACCCCAAAAACGTATAGTGCACGTAGTGTTATCTCCGGGCCAGAAATTTTTTTTTTTTGTGTGGCTGTGTAATTATTACATCAATGAAAATTGAAGTAAAAAGCAATTTTTTAAAATCAAATAAATGTAATTAAACTTTTTAAATTTGATAAGAAAATTCCTGGTTTATTCCCAGTTTTTCTCGGACAAATTAAATTCTTGGATAGTTCCCTTTTTCCGGGTTAGTACAGAATCCTTGTTAAATGTATTAGTAAAAATATAAAATACATTTAATTATTCAGTAACATAATTATAAATTGAAGACAAATTTAATTGGAAATAAAAGCATTGAAATAAATACTGTAAAAAAATTGATTTATTTATTTTAATTCGTTAACTTGTTTATTTTATCAGCCTTATTTGATTACTAAATACTTTAAACTTTTATTTAAAAATATCATTCGCAATAATAATAAAAATATTTCAATTATACGAGATATACAAAAAAATATTTGTAAATTAACCTGCCTTTCTTCTGTCAACCAATAAAATGTCATGTAACTGAAGAGAAAGACTTTTTTTGTTTCAGTAGTTGGTCGTTTAGCTCAGTTGGTTAGGTTGATTATATATATATAAACTATTTGTTATAGACCATTTCAAATCAGGCAGGTCGACTAACTTCAAGTTATAGATTTAGCTGTCGTTAAAATATGTTATTGTACATGAAAAATAAAAAGACACCTTTTTTTTATTTTTTAAAAAAGTTAAATTTAAGAAAGTTATGCACATTTGAACTTTGAGTGGTAAAACTCGAATGAATAGTGAAAAAAAATTGTTTTGCTTGTCATTTTTTTCCTTTTAAATATAATTCAATTTTCTTTCTTGGATCTTATAGATGGGCTTGTCCTCTTTAAAATCCAGTTTGAAATTTAAAAAAAAAATTTTTTAATTATAAAAATAGGGGATGATTTCCTGAAAATAAATAAGATCAATTTTCTCAAAAACACCACACACAAAAAACCCAGTCTCATTTTTGTTGCATCTCAAAATGAGACTATGTTAAACGCCATAGAACGTGGCGCCACCTAAGAGTCTCATTTTTGTTGCAACTCAAAATGAGTAGCGTATGATACTCATTTTGAGACTAGGTTTTTTCAGTGCACCTTTTTTCTATCCAAATTTTTACTACAAGTTCTTAAAATAATTATGAACATTTCCTATGGATTTCAAGTGGGCTAAACAATTCTGGCAATCAGGAGAATTTTTTTTTGAAATATTTATTTTCGCAAGTTTTCAAATTGTTAACGTTCACGCCAACAATGTTATAGCGATTAATTTATTTTTAAAAATGCAAGTTAACAATTTGAAAATTTGCGAAAATAAATATTTAAAAAAAAATTCTCCTGATTGCCAGAATGGTTTCGCTCGCTTGAAATTCATAGGAAATTTTCATAATTATTTTAAGAACTTGTAGTAAAAATTTAGACAGAAAAAAGGTGGTGTTTTTAAGAAAATTGATCTTATTTATTTTCAGGAAATCATCTTCTATTTTTATAATTTTAAATATTTTTTCAAATTTTAAACTGGATTTTGAAGAGGACAAGCCCATCTACAAGACCTGAGAAAGAAAATTAAATTATACTCAAAAGAAAAAAAATGCCAAGCAAAACAATTTTTTTCACTATTCATTCGAGTTTTACCACTCAAAGTTCATATGTGCATAACTTCTTTAAATTTAACTTTTTTGAAAAATAAAAAAAAGGTGTCTCTTTATTTTTCATGTACAATAACATATTTTAGCGACAGCTAAATCTTTAACTTGAAGTTAGTCGACCTGCCTGATTTGAAATGTATTCAGTCTATAGTTTTTAATAAAATTTATTTTCCAATGTCGTGAAATACAATCTCTATTAACATTTTTTCAACATACAAGCATGTAAAGATGCTATGTATAATAATGGCAGAACGAAATACAGGCAAAATGTCATGAGTGTCCCATGTCCAGGAGTGAATTATTACTTTTCAAGTGCACGTATTTTCTTTATATTAATTTATCACAAGTAAACAAAAATTTCGCAGTGAACTATAACTTACATATGTAAGGTAAATTAACTTCTGATAACTTTATTTAATTGTTTAACCCTTCTAAAAAAATAAGAATGACGTGTCCCTCATTTTTACAATATTTTACTTGGAATGCAAAATTTTGAATTTATGCGTGTTTAAAGATTTATCCAGGGAGCATAAGTACTGTTTTACAAACGAATCCGCAGCAAAAGATAATCACGAATCAACTTCAAAAAAATTGAATGCTGTGTTTCGAAATGTGAAAGTTTTACGTTGTGGCAGAAACAAAAAGATTTTAATGTAATTAGAAAACTGTCATGAGTGTCCCGTCTTAAAAATTGGTAAATTAATATTTGATTTTCAATATCAGGATAAAATTAATAATAGTTTACAATTCTCTTTCAAATAAGACCAGAATTGTCGATATAAATATAACCTGTTCATATATATAAGCGCAAAAACGAGCAAAATGTCATGAGTGACCATGTCATGAGTGTCCCACAAAGGAGGAGGTCCCCTACCCAGCGGGCACAAAGACATAAAAAACGTTCTTTGAACGTCTGTAGAACGTTTAACCTTCAGAGGGCCGGAAAATTAAAATAAAATTTACTAGTTTTTTATTAAGTAAAATTAAATAAAAAATCAATTCGATGAAAATAAAAGTAAAAATAAATGGTGGCCACTATAGTGGCCACCCCGGCCCTCTCAAGGTTAATGTCTGCCAATTTACGTTCTAAGAATGTCCGAACGCTCCGAAACATTTTTGGAACGTTCGGACGTTCTTAAAACTTAAAACGGCAGACATTAAACGTTCTACAGTCCTTCAAAGAACGTTTTTTGTCTTTGTGCCCGCTTGGTAAGGCTTATATTTTAGCTATTTGGGATTTTGATTTAAATAATTAAAATGTATATTTTCATAAATAAAATTATATTTCTGTCGATTTTAGTCGAAAGTGTTTTGGCCAGATTAGCCTTTTGATACTAATTTTTTTTCAAACAAAGGATGTGGAAAAGGTACAACAAAATTACTAAATTGTAATGCAATTGACTTAAAACTTTCTACTCGGGGGTTTTTGGACTGGCTAATTTCGAATTTGAAGTCGGATATTACAAATTAAAAATGGGGGATCTAATATGGCGAATGAATTTTGTAGAACTCATAGAAATAAATTGAAACTCGTTACTCGGGGGTTTTCGGGGTTGCGGATTACGAATCTGAAGTCGGCGTTCGAAAATTCAAAATGTCGGATCCAATATGGCGTACGAGTTTTGTACAAACTTATGGAATTCAGTTGCAACTCGTTAGTCGGATTCCGACATTTTGAAATTCAAGTTCAAATTCGTAATCAGCGATCCCGAAAATCCCCGAGTAACGAGTTTGAACTGAATTCTATGAGTTTTAGAAAATTTGTTCGCCATATTGGATTCGCCATTTTGAATTTTTTTAAATCTTACTTCAGTTTTGTAATCAGTTCCCCAAAAACCGCAGAGTAACAAGTTTTATGTTAATTGCATTAGAATTAAAAATTATTTTTGTTTATTTATGAAAGTCCCTAAAGCTCAGTTTAGATTCTTACTCTTTATAAAAATAAAAATGTACACAAACATGTATAAAAAATTTTCACAACATAAACTTTGTTGGAGAATTAATGTAACAATTTAATTTAAATGGGTTGACTTTTTTTCAAACGAATGTAATGAGTTTGTAAAATGGAAAATTTGATCCAATGGAAAGTAGATAAATAACAACAAATAGTGTCATTTCATTTATTTAACGACGTTTCGATGACATGGTTTGGCATCCTCTTCAGGTTAACTAAGAACAATTATACACCAATTAAATTTTTTATAGAATTATCACAAATTAGAAAAATTAAAAAATATTATATAATTTTTTAATATAAATAAATAAATTACCTAAAATTATAAATTTAAGTTACATAGTAACTAGTCAATAAGTATAAAACTATGTCTTGTCGTTGCAAGTAAAATACCGATACTAACAAATTAAGGTGTGAAAATTATAATTCGGAAAACAATGCAGAAAGTCAATGAACTGCGATATAAACATTGTAACGTAGAAAACAAAAGACTGATCACGAGTTAAATTTTCCAATTATAGGAAAATAAATACGATTCAAAAATTGCATGTCATTTTTCTTGTAAATGGTAAAATTATTACTTTTAATATGTAGCATTGCAGAAAAACTGCGTTTTTTATAATCAGGTTCACGATCAAGAATAGAAACATTAGACCAATCAAACTCATGACCAGATCCAAATTGATGAGCATTCACCACAGATGTAACAGATTTATTATTTTTATGCTCATCAATTCGTGTTTTTAATGTGCGTTTCGTTTCACCAACATAACAACTAAGGTTCCCTTAAAGTTAGTCATAGATAGTCTTGAACGCAGACTATCGTCAATAAATAATTGTAAAATTCCGTTCGATGAAATTTTAAATTGTACGAAGTTTCTTTTTGAAAACACATTTTTTGTTTTTGACAATGAATATTATCAACAACTAGATGGAACTCCGATGGGTTCACCGATTGCCCCCTTCTTTGCTGATATTGTAATGGAGGACTTAGAAAATAATTGTCTCCATATTTTAAAAAACCAATATAATTGCACTCCACTATTTTACTTTAGATATGTCGACGATACTATTTTATGTGTACATAGGGATAATATTGACTTAGTTGTTTGTGTTTTTAACTCTTATCATAAGAACTTACAATTTACACATGAAGTTCAAGAAAATAATAAAATAAATTTTCTGGATGTTACTTTAATGCTTGATGAATATGATCAACCAATTAAGTATAATTGGTACAAAAAAGAAATTGCATCTGGTAGACTCATTAATTATTACTCTCATCATCCTATTCAACAAAAAATAAATATTGTATACAATCTAGTAGATAGAGCAATCTTACTTTCGCATTCTTTGTTTCACAAGGACAACTTAAAGAATGTAAAAAACATTTTAAATGATAATGATTAGCCATCTGACTTCATTAATAAATACATAAACATCAGAAAAAATACAATCAAGTGCCATAATAGCAATAATACAATAAAAAAAATTCCCGCGCTCTCATATATAAAAAAATGCAAAAAGTTTGTATTCCATTTAATTATCCTGACTTCAATAGTTTATCTTATATTTTGAAATCTTACAATATTCTAACTATCCCAATTGTCAATTAAAATTTTAAATCAATTATTAAATTAGGTAAGGACAAAACTGAAAAATTAGCAGAAACAAATGTAGTTTATAAGTTTAATTGTAAGAATTGCACGACTTGTTATGTTGGTGAAACGAAACGCACATTAAAAACACGAATTGATGAGCATAAAAATAATAAATCTGTTACATCTGTGGTGAATGCTCATCAATTTGGATCTGGTCATGAGTTTGATTGGTCTAATGTTTCTATTCTTGATCGTGAACCTGATTATAAAAAACGCAGTTTTTCTGCAATGCTACATATAAAAAGTAATAATTTTACCATTAACAAGAAAAATGACATGCAATTTCTGAATCGTATTTATTTTCCTATAATTGGAAAATTGAACTCGTGATCAGTCTTTTGTTTTCTACGTCACAATGTTTATATCGCAGTTCATTGACTTTCTGCATTGTTTTCCGAATTATAATTTTCACACCTTAATTTGTTAGTATCGGTATTTTACTTACAACGACAAGACATAGTTTTATACTTATTGACTAGTTACTATGTAACTTAAATTTATAATTTTAGGTAATTTATTTATTTATATTAAAAAATTATATAATATTTTTTAATTTTTCTAATGACAAACCATGTCATCGAAACGCCGTTAAATAAATGAAATAACACTATTTCTTGTTATTTATCTACCTTCCATTGGATCAAATTTTCCATATTACAAATAAATAATTCAGAAGGAAATTTTCTACTATTTCTGAATGTAATGAGTGTTGTATTATGTCATGAGTGTCCCAAACCATTAGCCCAAGTTTTACCTTCGAACAATTCTTAAATGTTAAATGAATACGCAAAAAACTATTTTTCTCAACTTTAATAGTGCATTAACAGTTAGAACAGAGTCATAAAATAATATATTATTAGCAAATTCTTATTTTCTTGGCGAAATGAAAATGTCATTTTTCTCTGTGTTTTGATTAATTTAAAAAATTTTTCTTTATCAAACGGGACCTTATAGTGAAATTTATGGTTCGTTTGAGTTTCATAATTGTAAGAGTAATGAAACAATACTTGTCCCTAACAAATTAATCATCATTAAATGGGAGATTTGCAGAATATTTGTTTTTGAAAAATTTTACTATTTCTGACGAAAAACGTCTCTTATGTGGAATATATAACTTTAATTGCGCGACCACTATGAATTTTGTTAATGTGATATATATATATATATATATATATATATATATATATATATATATATATATATATAACTGTTTAAAAAATTTGGTTTAAATTACAGAATCGAAACTTGCTACTTCAACTTTTGTTGAGGCTGAAAATGACAATTTAAATGAAATGACCCATATTCCGCTGTGAAAGGGACCTTAGCTGCTTAAAATTTTAGATTATGTTTTGAGTAGTTTTAGCTTCATTAAGGGTACATTCCAGTTCAAAATGTTAAAAAAATCGATTTTTTAAAATTTTATTTTCGGATTTCTTATAGTGTCAAGAATACTCTCCTAAAATACTATTGCAAAATTCGAAGTAAAACAAAAGTTATACATTTTCATTCTTCGCCATGTCAAAGATGGTTTTGTATGCGGATAAGCAATCGAATAATTTAAATGTTTTCTTATTTGCATTTTTTTAAAAAGACAAACAAAAATGAATTTGGTGTTGCTGATCACAAATTAGATATCAAATTTTCAAAATTCAAAATGGCGAATCCAATATGGCGAAAAAAAAATTTTTTTATTTTAATTTTTTTTCATCCACCATATTGCATTCGACATTTTTAATTTTGGAAAACTTATGTCATATTCGTAATCAGCGACCCCAAAAACCCCCCCGTAACGATTTTCAAGAAAATTCAATGATTTTGAAAAATAAAATACAGTACCGGCCAGAATTGTCAGTCCACTTACAAAATTCGTATTAAAAACATGCCTCTCGTTTTTTGATAATATTTCAGTTAAAAATAAGTCTAGAAAAATTTAAAAATAACTATTGGAAAGCTTATAAAATTTCGCGTGAAATGAGCTAAAGTTCAAAACTATTCGTTAAATAGAAACTGAGTTAGAGTGTGAGAAATATCGTCTAATTTTCTGATTTTTGAAAATTCTGTTATCCAACTTCAAGTTCAGGATTGCTCTAAATGAGGTTAGAAAAAAAATTCAAATTCACATATAATAAAGCTTGAGATCTCCTCTTTAAAAGTAAACTAAGTAGCTTAAAAAATATTACGTGGTTTAAAAGATATTGGAGATTTTAAAAAGGTCTGCACGATTGACAAGCAAACCATCATTCAAGCAAAACAGTCACATCGCGCCTCATAGCCAGGGCCGAATAGGACGCTTTATCAAAAACGGACCCCATTATTAATTATTAATTATTAATTATTAATTATTAATTATTAATTATTAATTATTAATTATTAATTATTAATTATTAATTATTAATTATTAATTATTAATTATTAATTATTAATTATTAATTATTAATTATTAATTATTAATTATTAATTATTAATTATTAATTATTAATTATTAATTATTAATTATTAATTATTAATTATTAATTATTAATTATTAATTAAATGAGATTCTTTAAATAAAACTGTAATTTGAACACATTTTATAGTTTTTTTTATTAGAAATTATTATTCTAAATTTAATTTAATTAACATTAAATAATTTTTCAAAATTATAAATTATCAATATTATAAATTAATAAATTTCTCTAAATTAAAAATAAATTAGTTAACTAGAATTTTAGTAAATTAAAAATTAAATATAATTAATAATAATTCATAATTAATTATAATAATGGGGCCCGTTTTTGATAAAGCGTCCTATTCGGCCCTGGCTATGAGGCGCGATGTGACTGTTTTGCTTGAATGATGGTTTGCTTGTCAATCGTGCAGACCTTTTTAAAATCTCCAATATCTTTTAAACCACGTAATATTTTTTAAGCTACTTAGTTTACTTTTAAAGAGGAGATCTCAAGCTTTATTATATGTGAATTTGAATTTTTTTTCTAACCTCGTTTAGAGCAATCCTGAACTTGAAGTTGGATAACAGAATTTTCAAAAATCAGAAAATTAGACGATATTTCTCACACTCTAACTCAGTTTCTTTTTAACGAATAGTTTTGAACTTTAGCTCATTTCACGCGAAATTTTATAAGCTTTCCAATGGTTATTTTTAAATTTTTCTAGACTTATTTTTAACTGAAATATTATCAAAAAACGAGAGGCATGTTTTTAATACGAATTTTGTAAGTGGACTGACAATTCTGGCCGGTACTGTATCCGCCATATTGGATCCGCCATTTTGAATTTTAAAAATCTGATTCCATATTCGTAATTAGCAACCTTAAAAACCTTCGAGTAACGATTTTCAAGCAAATTCGATGGTTTTTTTTTAATTTCGAAACTTATGAACAAAAACTTTGAATGCGTTTTTCTCAAAATGTCTTTTTTGATCTGGTAAGACATACCTCAAGTTCTTCTGAAGCGATTTAAAAAAATCAAACGGCTTTTGATTTAGCATCATCATGCCTATAAGTGGAACCTCAAAAACTGGAAAATTTCAAACTCCCTTTCTTTTTATAATAGAAATTCTGAATAAAAACACCTTTTTGCATATTTTGGGGAAAAAGTACTCTAAAAAAGGAGGTTTTTGGTTTTATCTGTTTTAGAAAGTTTGGAATCGATCTTACCACCAAAAATGGTCATTTTCAAAAATGGCTTATATCGCCGCCATTTTGAAAAAAATGAAAAATTTTTTTTACAAATTTTTAAATAAATTATTCATTACATGCAAAAGAAATTTTTTAATAAATGTCATAGTTATTTTAATAATAATTATTAAAAAAGCCTTCTTTTTGCCTGTTTTGAACTGGAATGTCTACTTAAAAATTTATTATTGATTATTTAACATCGAAAGCATATTTTTCTGAAAATATTGCATATATAATAATGAATTAAATATTAAAAGCTTGTATAGAAAATTAGTCATTTTAATTTATTTACACTTCCAATGTATTAGTTCTGTCAAAAGCAGGTAAGGTCCCTTTCACCGTGGAAAGCCACATATTATATTAAATCGAAAAAAAATATTTTCAAAAAAGTCAAATTTTTAAAACTCCGTAACTCAAAAAATATTTTATTTAATTTCAGAAAAATTTATATGTACATTTCTAATACTATAATAGTAACATTTTGGAAAAGTTTCGAGAAAATTAAACAACATAAATTTTTTGACATGGGCAGTTGAGGAATTTTGTCAATGTTTTGAACTTGCAATAAAACATCGAGGTTTCGATTTTCGAAAAAGTGGAATTTTTTAACATTTATAATAACAATTATATAATAATAAATAAATAAACAACAACAAAAAAATAAAGTGTCAAGAAAAAATTATGATTATTATTTCTAATTATCCATAGTAATTTTTGTGTATACTAATTATACTTTGAGAGAGAGAGAGAGAGAGAGAGAGAGAGAGAGAGAGAGAAATTTTCTTTTATGCTAATTAATTTTTATTAATGTGAAATATTGCTATTTTATTAAAAAAATGTAAAAAAGTCAACAACCAGAAGAGAAAAATCGATTGGTGAGGTCTACACAGAACTCGGTTATTCGTGACGTAAGCGGAGACACCACAGTTACCATTAGAAACGAGATGAGGAGCAATGAAGAAAAAGAGGAAGGTAAAGAAGGATGAAACTAGAGTGGGGCAGGAAGAGGAAAAAGTGAAGGAAACAGTAATTGACAATGTTACATAATACCCCTCATACAGGTGCTGAGGACAACGCGTTTTGATTTACAAATACACACACACACGTTCACATACAAAAAACATAGATTCCATTGGCGTGCAAGGAGTCCAAATCTAATTTTTACATAATATAAAGAAATCATTTTTGTAAAAAATAAACTTTTCTTAATACGTTATATTTTCTCTTCTATTTTTTAACATTCTTCCCCTCTCCTTCACTTCTTTGACTTCTTTCTTTGTTTTTTTTTGTTAATTTCTAACGTTCGACGTTGTAAATTAATAACGAATTTTTTTAGGGTGTAGCACTAGTTTGTGTTTCGATTATGTTGATCGAACAAAATTTCATTACACCCATTTTCCTTCACTCCTTTAAAGTACATTCTTTTTGAGGTTATAATGACTAATATTTACATTTATCCTCCTTCTTAGGGTTGTAACTTGTAAGTGATGAAACGTTTCAATGTTCCATTAAAACTTTCATTTGAAAGTTGAGGAATTTGATTTCATTAAGGACAGTTTTATTAGTTTCAGGAAACATTAGAGAGCTAATACCCTGTAAAAAAAAAATTATTGGAAGGTACGAGATTCCGCATTGCAAGTGCCTACCTGCCAATGCGGTATTCGCGAAATAGCGCATTGGGTGTCGTGGTGAATGCGGTATTCAAGGGGTCCCAATGCGGTGCAAGTTTTAAGCTTTTAAAAAAAGAAAATACGTGACAGGAGTAAATAATTAGTGTCAGTGGATTAAAATACGAGTTAAAGGAATGAAAAAATACTAATAGTGAGTGTGAAAATGAAGTTTAAAGAAAATAAGGTAAGATTAACTGTTAAATGTAAGTCCAATGCGGCATAGGCTTTTTTCAATGCGGCGCATAATCGGTATATAGTTCGCGCAGTGCAGCGGCGCTCTCTTCTTTACCAAAAGCGGATTCTTTCTATTCAAATGGTAATTTTGAAAATAATGAAAAATAATATTAACTAAAAGTTAATAATGTATTTCAATCAATAAAAAAATGTTAAGAGCGTTCGACGGTCTCTAAAATTTGTAGGTTATGTGCGACTTACAGTTATCGCCAAAGAAAAACGATGACACTGCCTGTTTGAAATTACGTGAAATTAGTAAACAACCGTTTTCGAACTAGTGTTTCTCTGCACACAAGCACTTTTTACAAAATCTGACAACGTACATTTGTCAGAAATGTTTTTAATTATCTGAATTGAAAAGATTTTGTTAATCTATACAGAAACACGGTTGCAGCATTGGAAATACAAAAGTAATGTAATGACAGGCGGCAAGACGTGTGTTATGTTATGCGCCGCATTGAAAACAGCCTATGCCGCATTGGACTTACATTTAACAGTTAATCTTACCTTATTTTCTTTAAACTTCATTTTCACACTATTTTTTCATTCCTTTAACTCGTATTTTGATCCACTGACACTAATTATTTACTCCTGTCACGTATTTTCTTTTTTTAAAAGCTTAAAACTTGCACCGCATTGGGACCCCTTGAATACCGCATTCACCACGACACCCAATGCGCTATTTCGCGAATACCGCATTGGCAGGTAGGCACTTGCAATGCGGAATCTCGTACCTACCAATACTTTTTTTTTACAGGGTAGACAACTTCAAGTGATTCGAAATGAGTAATCGGCAACTTTAAGTGACTCAAAATGAGTAAAATGAGTTCTAGTTACTTTTTTTGTGTTTTGCATGTTTTGTGTTACATGGTTGCCCATCCCTGTCAGTCAATTCGCATGTGTGACTAATCTAAAAATTTTTTTTCATTTCTTATAAATGCAATATATCGACTACAATTATTAATGTTTTGACAAATGCACTGAAAAAAAGTGCTGTTGAATCAAATAGCTCCATGCTGTTGAATTTCCCTTTATTAATTCAATAACACATTTATTAATCAAACAGTATATTGCTTAAAACGAAAAAATGAAACTGTTTAAATTAAAAGTACGATACTGTTAAATTAATGATATTCTACAAATTGTTTCTATAGTTCATCTATATATAGCAACAGAATAATTTATTGCTTCTTTGACATTATTCCTTTGAAACATCTAATAGATAAATTTGAAGAAAATGCGTGTAAATTTGAATCAAATGAAAAGTTATTTGCTTCAAAGAAGCGCGCTTTTGAAAATGAAAGCATATGCTTTCGTTTCAATGAGTGGTGCTATAGCGGACTGCCAATAGCATATGCTATAAAAATAAGGACACTATGTATTTGAGACATTGACAGGTGCTAAATTTATTGAAATACTTATTCACACATATTTATATGTTTATTAAACCTGTCGTTTTTGAAATTCTTATATAAAAAACTATTATTTAAATTGTTTTAAAGAATTAAGGACTAGTTAAACATAAATTCCCTATATAAATTCCCTTATTCACGAGAAAAATCTCGCGCACGGTATTTAACTACAAAGTAACTGCTCAATGTAAGAAGCGAATGTATTACATTGCAGCGCGGCAGTTCTCGTCTATCACGAAAGTTATGCACGTTTTGTCGCGGTTACTACCTGGATGGGTGACCGATTGGGAACAGCGTATTTTTCAGACTCAAAAAATTATAAAGTGTGTTTGAATGTGTATGTATGTGTGTTTGTCGTTGGAAAAAATTAAAAAAAATAATAAAGATGTCTATGTTAGTGTGTAAAATTGAAAAAAAGATGTATATAAGAAGTGTTGTGTTAAAGGTGTGAGAATTAGTATATAAAAAATATGTGAACAAAAATTTCATTTTTTCAATTTATCGTTGGTATATCTTTAACCACATAAAAGAATTGACTTAACAGTATGGGGTTATTCAATCGATAGCAACAACTAAAAAAATTAAAAGTACAAATTTTTGAATCATAAAAATGATGCTTTTAAATTTAAAAACTATAGTCATTGACTCAAAAGCATATACTGTTAAATTAAAAAATTTTGAGCGTTGATTTAAAAGGAATACCTTCAAATTAACATAGTATGCTGTCAATTTAAGAAATATGCTTTTGTTTCAATGAAAGTGATACTATCGAGTCATTAGAATCGGTGCTTTCAAAACAACAGCATATACGTTTGGCAGCCCGTTATGACACTATTCAATGAATCAAACTCATATGTCTTTGATTCAACGGCATTTTTTTCTCCGTGTGTAACGTGTTTATTAATTATAAACAATTATTTTAATTCATATTTTTATTAATTATTCTTAGTTTTTCCAATGTGATTGTAATTTTCTCGTAAACATAAAATGATACCCCTTTAGACTCATTTTGAGTCTTTTTCCTAGAAACTCAGAATGAGTCGAAGGGGTATCATTTTTGTTGCAGTTCAAAATGAGTCTCATATGTGACTCATTTTGAGTTAGGTTCTTTTCTGTGTACTTATTTATATATATTTTACATATTTATTGTTGTTAAACTCTGAAAAATAATTATTAATACCTACTAGATGCATAATTTTGTTTCCAAAATATAGTTTACTTTAAAATACCGAAGCGAATAAAAGTCAATTTAAGTCCTTTGTAATAAAATTTAATATAAATATGATTTTTTTGCAATAAATTTGAATTTTGACGCCGCAATATTTGAATTTTTGAAATGTTTTATGATGCATTGAAACTTTCATCAAACATTTCATTTGCGAAAGTTTCATGAAACATTACAACCCTACTCCCTCTGGCCTTTAATTTTTTGACAGTAAATCACAAAGGAGGATAAGGAGATGAAACGGCCTATCGTTATTGGCCCTCATATGGGGGTCAGAGCAGTGGAGTTTTTATCGCACAACTGTCTG
Source organism: Leptopilina drosophilae (assembly GCA_032873175.1). NCBI lineage: Eukaryota > Metazoa > Arthropoda > Insecta > Hymenoptera > Figitidae > Leptopilina > Leptopilina drosophilae. Next base: position 30,239,773 of record CM065484.1, read on the forward strand.
CAGCGCCACTTTAGAATTATAACTTATCGTCTGCAACATGTTTATTTATGACATGACAGCTGAATGAATCGGGTATTATTTAAAGTTTGAACAAATTTTATTACTAAAATTGAAAATATAAATAAAAAGTTAGTACAAAATAATAAATTCATGAGTAAATAATATTGTGCTAATATAAAAATTCATTCTTGCTGTCATTTGACTTCAAAAACATTGAGGTTATATTTATGTTTTTCTCGATAGATCACGTGACAAAATTGTTAAAAAAATTATCACTGTGAACACAGTAACTAGTAGGGAGAGAAAAACCACACTACACTGACCCCCCATTAGATTTGAGGTTATGTTATCCGAATAAATATCATTCGCCTTCCCACTTTACACTCTAAAAAATTTCGTTGTTAATTTACAACGTCGGCCGTTAAAAACGAGACTTGAATGATCAAACGTAAAGTTTTAAATTTTTCCTGCAACTTTTTAAAAATGTGGAAGAGTTAGAAAAATTTCCAAAAAAAATTTTTTTGTAAGTAAAAAAGAAAAGGAAAAATTCCAATCACAAAATATTGTTTCGATTTTTTTGAAGTAACATAATGAAATGAAAAACTTGTTTATTTTCTATGTATATGTAAAATTAACCCTTTAAAATCCGATATACCCATCAAAGTTTGATCCCTGGAAAATGGAAAGATTTATATTCTCTTTCCAACTTCTCTCACTTGTCAACCTTAAAAGACTTGGAAATGTCACATAGTATTTAGATTGACCCAAACCCTAGAAGACATTTCGAAGAAGAGAGAGAGAAAGAGAGAGAGAGAAATACTTCCTAAACGGATCTGCCCGCTACCTATGACTATACCATTGAGAAACTAGGTTTCCCGCGAGTCGTCTGATTGGTCCATTGCAACTTTAACAGGCGCGCACGCAACCAATGAATTTTCGAGTTCATGTTAACTTTTCAGGGTACACATAGAGACAAATACAAACTATCCTTTATATATATATATATATATATAAGCGGAGGAAGGGGAAAAAAGAGATTGAATGACGTCAGTAGCGGATCTAGGCCGAGGGTGAACGACTGTTAGCTCAACGAAACTAGGACACTGCATCCCTTCAATGAAAGAAGCCAAAATCTGACCAGGGCACTTGCACCGTGCTCATGACACTTCCAATTCTTTTTTTTAATTTAATCTTCTTTCTTTTTTTTGTTTTTTGTTAATTTTTGGCGAAGACTATAGGTGTTTGAATTCAATCATTTTTTGTCTATATAGGGGAAAAATTAAAAAAAAGAAAGAAGAGAATACGCAAAAGAGGGGAAAAAATCAGGTTAACAACAGGAGGGATGAGGAAGGAGAATAGGATGGATGGGTTAAGAGGACTGTTACGAATCTTATTGCGACAGACAGAGCGGCGACCCGGAATTAAATGAAATCACCTTTCGTCATTCAAGAGAGGAAGAATTATGTAATATAATTTTCAATCGTATCGATATAAATATTAGCGGTAAAATATTTTAAAAAAAGTCTAAGGTAATTACGATAGTAAATTCATGCATGGCAGTATTCAATATCAATCTAGAGATATATCGCTGCCCAGGCGGAAATATGACGAATATGACGTTGGTAAGATAGTATAATGGCATTGGTCAGCTTGGCAACCGGAGCGGTACAGGCATTCTACTAGAACCTGACTATGTATTGTACGGGCTGCGTGTCAGGCTCGGTACAGATCTAATGCCGCCAAGCAACTGGCGTTGTACTGGCAGTCGTCTGTCCGACAATCGCCTCAGACAAAATTTTATTCCGAAAGATTACGGGAGAGGCGTTGTGCAGGCGTTTGTCCGCATAGCAAGCGACCCCGACCAATTTATATTCTCTATTGAAAAATAAAATAAAAAAAAGTTTAATTTACTACACAATGTACCTGTCAATTAATATTTATAAAAATAGTAAATATACATTGTTAGAAACGATTGAGTTGTATAAAAAGTTTTTGAATTTTACATAAAATTTGTTTGGTAAAATATTTTTACTCTACAGAAAAGAAATAAAATAATAAAACATCTAGAATGCTTAAAATATTTTCTCGTTTTCTACGGATTGTCACATCTGGTTTGTCTCAGGATGACCGGCTTTATAAGGGTTTCTTGTTGCAAGTTCCTGTTTTATGACATTTTCTAAACCCATTTTTTTTGTACAGATTTCTCTAAACTTAAAGTTTGAGAATTTTTTTTATTGCAATTTATACAGGGAATGTTTGGAAATTTTTAACATTTTCCAAGAAATTTATTTCAAAAAGCCTTTCAAGCATCAGTTGCTCTTCAGCTTTTGCCAAAAACGTACTAAAATCGCGTGTGACAAAACAGTTTTTAAGTGAGTTTGAAGTATAGTGATTTGTTAAGAAGGATTACACTACTACATGATTGTTTAAAAAGATAAATAATATTTTTATATACATTTAATTATAATTAAGTAGTTAATTGATTAATTTTTATAATCTATAATAATTTGAATAATGATGTATTTGTCTATAATAATATAGTATTTTAAACTAATTTTTTCCTCATTTCTTATTGGATACAATATTTGTTTAATAAAAATGTCAAAAATTATAATTAAAAACAATTAAATATAAAAATATATTTTTTTATGATGTAATTGTTAAAAAAATATCGAAATAAGTTTCAAAATTTTTCTTAACACTTTGGTCGAAAAAATTCGAAACGAATTTCGAAATTTTTCGACAATATTGGTTCGAAAAATTTCTAACCTTTACGAAATAAAACTGGCAAAGTATTTTTCGAAAAATTTCGGAAAAATTTTTTAAAGTGTATTTGTAGATCATGTGATGCTTTTTTTAGAAATTAAAATTCTAAACGCTCGCATAAGGATACGAAACCCAAGCCTAACTTAATCTACGCACAGAAGTCTTATACGCTAACCACTACGCTATTTGCTCGCTTGAGGATGTGAGTCTGAGCATAAAAACGACTATAAACAATACCATTGTAAAACGTGAATAATTATTTTCACTCAAATATTTTTCAATTTAATTTTAAAAGAAAAGTCGTCAAAAATTTTCTAATTTCTATGTTTATTTGAAAATAATATGATTTTGCAGCAATAAATTGTTTAAACAATTACAATATGCATGAAAACATTATTAACATACAGTATTTCGACGCCTCCCGTTCATATAATGCTTATTGAAAAACGAATACAAGATGATTCTTATTCATTTTTTGGTGCAAGACAATGCTTATTCGATTTTCCGTGCAATAAAATGCTTATTCAAAATTGTGTGCAAAACAATTGCCACTGACAGAACAATAAATGTAACCCTAAATCTTCTTATTAATTTTAAATTGCAATTAAATATCTGAGAATTTCAGTACGTGTCTATTGTTATAAGAAACTTTAAACACGGATCCTATCACACGTATTAAGAAATATTTTTTAAGCCATTGCAATTATAAATTATACTGTATTGAAAATTTTATAAATTTCATAGAATAAGCTAATTTCAGAATGTACATTTTCGCATAGAATTTTGAATAAGCATTTTATTGCACGGAAAATCGAATAAGCATTGTCTTGCACCAAAAAGTGAATAAGAATCATCTTGCATTTGTTTTTCAATAAGCATTATATGAACGGGAAGCGTCGATTTGTATTAACACATAATTATATACAAAAAGTTTGATAAATTTTAAACGTTTTTGGAACATGAAAATAAAAAAGCGATACAAAAAGATTTTGTGGCCCGAAGGTTAATAATAATTAATGTTAATATTATTATACAAAAAAAATAATTAAATTAATACAAAAAATAATAAAGAACAGAATTAATTTTATTTATTTACAACCCGTTATTATTAAGCAATAAATAAAAAAAAATTTTTTTTTCATTTTAAACCACATTAACATGAAAGTTATTTATTTTATTATTTTTACTTCTAAGGTAAATGCGTCAGTGCTCGCCAGCTTAAGGAATTTTTTAATTTTAAAATGACTAATTAGCAGTTTCAAAGACAATTTTTCCAAATGAAACAAATGTTATTGATTAAAGGAGATTATAAAGAAGAGTAATTAACATCACTCTTTCTGAAATCAAACACTATGTAATATTTATTTGCATTTTAAGTCGAAAATATGTAAATGCGTTAGTAATCGGCAGCTGTTTGTCTTAGTTACCGGCAGTGCGCTCTGATTGGTTGGTTCAGTGGTCGTCACTTCTGTGCCTTAGTTACCGTCAGTTACATTATAATGTTGTTTCAAATAAAAAAAATAAATTATTTTCGAATTATCGATTAAATAAATAACTTGCTGGCATGAGAAATAGAATTCCCATTTTTTATAGCAGCCAAAGCATCTAGCACTTGCTGTTCAGAATACCGCTCTTGATTTGACATTTCTGTAAGACAATCATTTTTTTTAGTTGAAAATACGTACTTTATACTCATTTAAATTACCCAAAATATTTTGTGTTGGAAAAAAATTTTTAATCGTAACCGGATAAGCATTGTTTTGCGGCCACCGCTAAAATTTCCACGATACTTTCAGGATTAATTAGTCTCTATATGGAACTTTTTTTTCCCAAGGTATCAACTCGAAAAATTTATTTTTGAAAAACTTGTGGCACTTTTTTGAAAACATTTAAAATTAAATTTTTTCTGAATTGACTAAACCGTTAAAGCCCTCCAAGAAATATGTTAAAAAGGAAGCAAAAGTGCATCTAAAAAAAATTTGTGGTAAATTTTTTACAGCGGAAGGGGTAAAAAAGAATTTTATTTTTTTTTATTTTTTTATTAATTTACTTGGCACAATCACCATATATTTTTTTAAATTCTCTTACATCCCAAGAGTAACATATATTTTTGCCAGCTTGATCTAAAGGGTACTTGATAGTTAAAATTAAAAAAAACTTTTTTTGGGCCTTAAAATGTATAGTATCTCATTAGATACTATAAATATAAATAACTAGCTGTCGTACCCGTCTTCGACGGGTTTTAGTTTTTTCAATTACATTCAATAGTGTGTCTACCAGTCTCCAAAAATAAGAAATAGTGGGGAATTAAATTCGACAGGAAAAAATAATAATTAGCTACCAGCAACTATTTCATTACAAAAATATTACTTTTTTAAATCAGTGATTGACTTTTTATCATCAAATAATTTATTTTTAATTAATTAAAATGCAGAAAACAATGCTTGTCAATTATTTGTAAAAATTTAATTATAGTATTATAAGTTAATCCAAAATTTCTACTAATTTTCGACTAACTAATTCGACTAAAAAGTCGAATTCGAACTAATTGTGTCATAATTGCTAAAATCTAAAATAAGACCTATATATTGCATAAGTTGAATTCACAGTTTTTTCCGAATAAATTAAATTCCTGCATATTTCTTATTTTTCCCAGTTGGTAGAAGCCCTGTTAAAAGTATTAGAGTCAGAATTCCTGAAAGGAGCCACCCAAAACCTTTTAATTTTTTTTTCGTACTAATGTGGTTATTTTAATAGTATTTTATATAAAAAATCATACTACCAAAGGATTTAGCAAAAAAAATTTTTTTGTTAATGTTATTAACTATTTAAAATTTTGAACGTATTTAATTGAAAAATGAATTTCTCGAAAACTTATTGATCGATTTTAATTTTTCGATTTGCATTTTATTTGTCTTGAAATAAAGTATAACTGACAATATGTTCAGATAAAAATATTTAATTTTAGTGCAAAATGCAATTGTTTATTTATAAACAATTAAAAATAAATAGTGTTCTGGATGATATTTTAAGTTGAAAAAATTACTAAAATGTTCTTAATAAACCACTAAAAAATACCCCGTTGAAAAAAAATGACACGAAGTTTTAAATTGCTTAATTTTAAGCATTTGTGCCGCTGTGCAGTGCACGACTCTGGTCCTTATTGAGCGTTCGCGCGCTTGTTATTGTTTCTGATCGATGAAACAACTGCGCTTCTCAAACACTACATTTATATTGGAAATAAATTTATTTTAACGTAATTTTTACATTTAATTTTTTTTAATGAAACATTTAATTAATTCTTTTTGTTGAATGGTAATTACAGATATGTTGCATAAATTGTTAAAATATCGAATTGTTGAATTTTCTTTGAAATTAAAAAAAAAAATAATGAGCAAACTAGAGTTAAAATTTGGATTGGATTCAAACATTTTTAACAATAATTCCAAATGTAAACTATTCTTTAGAAACAGTTCTTTTTCTAAAATAAAATAATAAAATGAATATACAGAAAGTGAATTTATCATTCAGTTTACAAATATTAAATGACAAGAAGCTATTAATTTTTCCGAATCAAATAACTAAGTCTTAAATAAATCTCTATAAATCTCTATAACCTGCTTAATCAGAAAAATATTTTCGAAATTAATTAATAATTTCAAAATTATCAAAGAACTTAGAAAAAAGCGGTAGCATGGTGGGATACGAGCCCACGACCTTTCTATTGCCGGTAGACTGCTCTGACCACTGAGCTACATGCACCCCGAGATTCTCCAAGTTCCTTGAAATATACTATCACTTCCTACATTATTTTGATGATAACGCAGGAAGTTTCTTAAAGATGGTAAGCCATATTTCAATTCAAAAGCGATTATAATTTACAGAAAGTGAATTTATCATTCGGTTTACAAATATTAAATGAGAAGAAGCTATCAATTTTTCCGAATCAAATAACTAAGTCTTAAATAAATCTCTATAAGCTCATGGGCTACATATGTATCAACAGCACAGCTGCCCTAATACAGAAACCTGCTTAATCAGAAAAATATTTTCGAAATTAATTAATAATTTCAAAATTATCAAAGAACTTAGAAAAAGGCGGTAGCATGGTGGGATACGAGCCCACGACCTTTCTATTGCCGGTTTTTCTAAGTTCTTTGATAATTTTGAAATTATTAATTAATTTCGAAAATATTTTTCTGATTAAGCAGGTTTCTGTATTAGGGCAGCTGTGCTGTCGATACATATAAAGCCCATGAGCTTATAGAGATTTATTTAAGACTTAGTTATTTGATTCGGAAAAATTGATAGCTTCTTCTCATTTAATATTTGTAAACCGAATGATAAATTCACTTTCTGTAAATTATAATCGCTTTTGAATTGAAATATGGCTTACCATCTTTAAGAAACTTCCTGCGTTATCATCAAAATAATGTAGGAAGTGATAGTATATTTCAAGGAACTTGGAGAATCTCGGGGTGCATGTAGCTCAGTGGTCAGAGCAGTCTACCGGCAATAGAAAGGTCGTGGGCTCGTATCCCACCATGCTACCGCTTTTTTCTAAGTTCTTTGATAATTTTGAAATTATTAATTAATTTCGAAAATATTTTTCTGATTAAGCAGGTTATAGAGATTTATAGAGATTTATTTAAGACTTAGTTATTTGATTCGGAAAAATTGATAGCTTCTTGTCATTTAATATTTGTAAACTGAATGATAAATTCACTTTCTGTATATTCATTTTATTATTTTATTTTAGAAAAAGAACTGTTTCTAAAGAATAGTTTACATTTGGAATTATTGTCAAAAATGTTTAAATCCAATCCAAATTTTAACTCTAGTTTGCTGATTATTTTTTTTTAATTTCAAAGAAAATTGAACAATTTAATATTTTAACAATTTATGCAACATATCTGTAATTACCATTCAACAAAAAGAATTAATTAAATGTTTCATTAAAAAAAATTAAATGTAAAAATTACGTTAAAATAAATTTATTTCCAATATAAATGTAGTGTTTGAGAAGCGCAGTTGTTTCAGCGATCAGAAACAATAACAACCGCGCGAACGCTCAATAAGGACCAGAGTCGTGCACTGGACCGCGGCACAAATGCTTAAAATTAAGCAATTTAAAACTTCGTGCCATTTTTTTTATAACGGGATATTTTTTAGTGGTTTATTAAGAACATTTTAGTAATTTTTTCAACTTAACCCCTTGACAGTCCATGGCCCATATGTGGCCACAAAAAGTCGTGCCACCTTTACGTCTGTGGCCATATATGTCCATCTCAAAAATAAAATACTAAACATAATTCGATTTGAATGACCAAGTGCATACTAAGGTTTTTGGGGTCGCTGAATCCGAATTTCAAATCAGATTTTCAAAATTCAAAATGGTGAATCCAATATGGCGGATAATTTCAAGATTCATGCAATTTGATCTAATTTTAGGTCCGCCATTTTGGATTTTACAATCTGACATCGGATTCGTAATCAGCGACCCCGAAAACCTCCCGAGTAACAAGTTTTAGACAAATCCGTTGGATTTTTTATTTTCTCGACCGCTATATTAGATCCGCCATTTTGAATTTTGAAAATCTGACATTAGATTCGTAATCAGAGACCCCGAAAACCCCTAAGTAACAAGTTTCAAGCAAATCTGATAAAATTTAAAATTTTCGAATTCTCCATTTCGGGTCCGCCATTTTGGATCCGCCATTTTAAATTTTGAAAAACTGACTTCAAATTCGAATTTTGCGACTCCAAAAACCTTTATAACAATGAAATCACAATTTTTAGAAACTTTTCTTTCTTGGACCGTTTTTGGACCACAAGCGATTTTTAGCTGGACTGCGAAGGGGTTAAAATAGCATCCAGAACACTATTTATTTTTAATTGTTTATAAATAAACAATTGCATTTTGCACTAAAATTAAATATTTTTATCTGAAAATATTGTCAGTTATACTTCATTTCAAGACAAATAAAATGCAACTTGAAAAATTAAAATCGATCAATAAGTTTTTGAGAAATTCATTTTTCAATTAAATACGTTCAAAATTTTCAATAGTTAATAACATTAAAAAAATTTTTTTTTTGCAAAATCCTTTGGTAGTATGATTTTTTTATATAAAATACTATTAAAACCCAAGTAGAAATGTCCGGAGTTATGACGGAGTTAAACACCAGAATGGTACTGACTCAGTACTGACCGTCGGTACTGACTTTTGGAACCCGATCAGTACTGGGAGTATACTGACTCCAAAACCGAATCAGTAATATGTCGGAGTTAAAAAAGTGTTAAAATCAGTACTGGCAGAAAACTGGCATAACACCAAATCAGTACTGCGAAGGAGTTATAAAAAACAAACAAACTTTGTTATAATGGCATTAAACCGGCCACTATTAATAACAACATTGTTTGATTCATTAACTATTAAAATATTTTCCAAGATTTTTAAAAACATTGTTCATCAACAATACCCAGGCAGAAATCAACGACCGGCTTGGTACCGGGCCGGTACCAAGGACGGACTTGCCGGTGCCGGCGTGAGACCGGCATTACCGCCGGTCCGGAGCCGGTCCAGTCAACAATGATAACCCGGGAAATATCCGCCCCGGTGTCGGTAAACCACCGGCTCGATGCCGGGCCGGTAGTAAAAAAAAAAAATTATTTTGTTACTTTTCTGCCGGCTTTATGCTGGCACGGTGTCAGATTAGTATATTTTATTAACAACACATTTTTACATATATTAAACGTTAAACAATATTATTTATTAATTAATTTAATTGCAAACACTAAATAGAATGCTGAAACATGAATTATTATTAATTGTTAACGAAAAATCTGAAGACATGAGGAATTGAACTCCGGACCCTCAGGCTGCAAAGTCGACGCCGCATCCGCTAACCTAAACCTGCTTATGAAAAGTGAATGGAAAGTTTATATATGAAGTGTGACACCAGGACTAATTACAAAATGTTATTAATAGAAAAAACCTTTTCTAAAAGACAGTTTGAATAATGTAATGTCAAAGTTAATAATTATAATAACATTTGTTAATGTTATTATACGTTGGGACTAAGGCTAAAGAAAAAACGCTGGCATGGTACCGGCTTTATAGAAACAACTTGCAGAAACTTAGTATAATGAAATTAATATAATACCTTGTTAGATTATCAAAATTTTATAACAATAAATCAAATAAAACCTGACCAAAATTATTTTAAACGAACAAAGTTATTATAGGGTGTCTAGTAATTCAGTAGTAACAAATTCCCGGATTTTTGAGTGATTTTCCCAGACAATTTAAAGCTGAATTAATAGAGTTTAATGAAATGTAATTTTTCCAACTATATAAAAAAAGATTTTATAAAACATTTGATTTCGAGAGATTTGATTTTCCTATTCTTCCGAATAGTGTAAAAAAATTTCAAAAAATTAAAAATTTAGACTTTTTAAGACACAAAAATATTATGCCGGCAAAACTCCGTCGCCGGTGTAAAACGGTATCAAGTAGTGGTACTGGGCCGGTGCCGGGCCGGTTGTCTTTTAGAAACCGGCCCGGTACCACAGTGCCGGCACCGGTTATTGTCCGATTTGACCACCGGGCCGGTGTCGAACCGGTCGTAGGCATCGGCACACCACCGACTTTTCTGCCTGGGTAACAATATAATAATAATAATAATATTAATAATAATGTTAATAATAATTAACATATTATTAATTATTAATTGATAGGTATATCATAATGATAATAAATTATTATTTATTAATTATTTTTGCTATTATGTGTTATTAATAATAAATTTAAAAAAAAGTGAATTCATTATTATAGCACTGTATATATCCTTCGTATAATCCATAGGAAGTTTAAAAAAACATACTTTCAAGCTTGCGTGGCTGTGTGGTTAGTGTATTCGACTTGCGTCCTCGAGGTCCAGGGTTCGACACCCCGTGCGTGCGATATTTTTCCGTCTTAGTTCTAAGTGTTTAGTGTATAATTCTCAACAGTATTACATAAAATATAAATTTAAATTATAATAGATAATAATAATAATTTAGTAATTAATTTAAATAAATAAGATTGTCTAAGTTAATGAAAAAAATAAGAAATTTTTTTTAAAAACTTATTTCAATAAAAGGAATTTTTATAATTATTTACATTTTTGTTGATACTCATAAACGTTTATTTACTATAGAAATATTAATAATAATTATTAGTACTCAATAAATTACTCCCTCTTCTTTAATAATCAAATAACAAATTAATATAAGCTTCTAAAGGTAAATTTTCTTTTAGAGAACGCGTTACAGCATTTTCCAAATTTGTTAAATTTTAGCTGCGAATCAGTAATTAGGCGGTGTTCTGCCAGTGATATTTTTATACTGACTTAGTACTGACTGCCGGTAAAAAATCAGTACTGGACAGCGTTACCAGCCAGGGATTTCCCAGTACTGATTTAGTACTGGAGTCAGTACTGCTATACTGCCAGTCAGTACTGGGTCAGTACAATGCCAGTATTACATTTCTACTTGGGAATAACCACATTAGTTCGAAAAAAAATTAAAATGTTTTGGGTGGCTCCTTTCAGGAATTCTGACTCAATTGCTAAAATCTAAAATAAGACCTATATTGCATAAGCTGAATTCACAGTTTTTCCCGATTCAATAAATTCCTGCATATTTCTCATTTTTCCCAGTTGGTAGAACCCCTGTTAAAAGTATTAGTAAAATCCAAAACCCATCAAAGAGTATTTTCATAAAATATGTGAATTTTTGTAGCCATTTAAAGTTTTATTTATCGTTAAGACTTATCAAGAAAATTTACATTTGATAAAAAACTACACCTAAAAAAAATTTTGTCAAAGCTGAGAAAAAACGGACAGTTTGTAAAACAGAAATAATAATAGACACCCTGTTTAACTTTTACCTTTACAATGCTCAAAAAATCTTTAAAAGTTAAATCTGGAATTAAAATAGCAAAACATTTTAGTACCGAAGTTTTTTCCCAGTAGTATAATCCAAGTATCGTATTACAGGTATTATCATCCTTATTAATAAAATCAGATGTCTGTGTGTACATTGCTTCAAACTTCAAAATTTTAACATAAATAGTTGTTATTGACATCAATAATTCCAGAAATAATCTTAAAAATTTTAATGCATGTATGTATGTAAAAAAATTGGATGAATAAATAATTCTGAATTGTATTATTTTGACTAAAATCTTAATCAAAGATCCCAAACATACTACTGACTTAAGTTTAATAGTAATTAGTATCAGTTATATTTTTCTCAATTTTTGACATTAAAACCATTTTTAAACAGATATTTTAAAAGCTTTTCATTAAGAAATGTGTAATTTTCCATTTTTTGAAAATATTTTTATATTTATATCTTAGTTATATGATAGAATTTTTTGCAAAATTATATTAAAGTGTGCCTAAATAACATGTAATACTCAAGTATAAAAAGTTTAAAAACAATCCATGATACATACATTAAAATTGATAAGATTATTTCTGGAATCCTTCATATAAATAACAACTATATTTATGCTAAAATTTTGAAGTTTGGAGCAATGTGCAGACAGGCGTCTGATTTTATTAATAAGGATTAAATAGAAATATTAATTGGATATTCATTGGAGGTAATAATTGAGGGGCTGGATGCTATAATGTGTTACGCGCCATGTTAAGTAAATGGCGCATAACACATTATAGCATCCAGCCCCTCAATTATAATTTTTTCGTTTTTTAAAATTTTTCGAAAACATTTTTATACTTACATCTTAGATATGGAATAGTATTTTTTGCAAAATTTTGCTAAAATTTGACCAAATAACATGTAACAATCAATTATAGATAATTTAAAAGTAATTGATTAAAAAATATAAAATTTGAAAAATTTCGATTTTTTAAATCGGTAAACGCGTTTTTGTGTTATTAGGGTACAAAGATTTTGTGACAGACATACATACACACATACATACATACATACATTAAAATTTTTAAGATTATTTCTGGAATCATTGATATCAATAACAACTATTTATGCTAAAATTTTAAAGTTTGAAGCAATGTACAGACAGACATCTGATTTTAATAATAAGGATAGAATAATTGAAAACATTATAATTTTAAAATATTGTTATAAAACACTAGATTTATTTACATAGTATTCATAAAATGCTAAAATATTCTAAAGTATTTGTTAAATTATTATTTATTGTTGCATATAAGTTGCAAAAATTGTTTCCTTCATAGCGGTATTGCATATCGATATTATTATGCTCACATCCGCATGTGAGCGAATAGCGTAGTGGTTAGCGTATTAGACTTCTGTGCGTAGATTAGGAATAGCTTGGGCTTTGCATCCCACTCTGGCTAGACGGACGAATGCCAGTAGAACGCTGGTCCGCAGAAGCGAGTCGTCTTTTGAAACAATATTTGGCCCGTGGCGGTTGCTAGACGAACGAATGGTACAACGCCGGTTGTTCGGCGACATGAAATCTTACCGACGTATATACAGGCGCGGTACAATGCTAGTGGTAAATTTCCGCCTGGGGTGTTTCTAAAAGGTTTTTTCGTCCTCTTTCGAATGGTGAATTTTATTTCTTAATATTTTAAAAATTTAACTCAATTTTTGATAATTAATATTTAGTTTTCAATTTTCCAAAAATCGGTCCGTTTTATTTACGAATAAATTATTGTTAACGAAAGCTGAAGATTTTTCCTATGGGTATGTAAATTTTCTGACTGCCCTTTTTTGTTTTTAAGTTATTCTTTAAAATTTAATAACTCAAAAGCAAAAAAAGAGCATTCAGAAAATTTACATGCCCATAGAAAACATTCTCAGCTTTCGTTAGCATTAATTTATTTTTAAACAAAACGGACCGCTTTTTGGGAAATTGAAAATAAAATATTAATCATCAAAAATTGACTTAAATTTTTAAAATAATAAAAAATAAAATTCACCATTGGAAAGAGGACGAAAAAACCTTTCAGAAACATTCTAAAAATTTTTCCCATTAAAAGTACGTTTAGAAAAACAAAAAAACAATAAAAACTTCCAGCGACAAAAATGTTCATCAATATGTTAGGAAGTTTTTAGAAAATATCTCGTCATTTTATAATTATACCAATAACGGCTCCTATGTCTGGCTGTACATGTCACATTTATAGAAACTAAATGTTACGTTTTGATAACTTTTTGATTTCTCAAAAAGATAACAAATAGATAGCTTATTAAATATATCAAATCAACAACTACATTAGTTCAAAAATATTACTAAAATTTAACTTTGACTTATTGTAGAACAAATTTTATGAAAAGCTTTTGCTTTGATTTAAGATTCATGTTAATATTAAATTTAAATAGACCTTATAACATTGTTTATAATGAAAAAAATGTTTAAAGTTAACACGTAATCTTATCAAAATAAGCATTTTAGTGGAAAGGACCCCGCACAAAATGCATTGAAATTGACTTACCGTTAATTTTGTTTATATTTTTAGAATAAGTAGTTCTAAGTGTCCAATTAAAGATATAATTTTGTTTAACTCAAAACTTTACTTGTTTAGCTAAAAACAGGGGGTGAAAGTACCCCCTGTCTAAGGCATGAAATGAACATTACAGTGCTTTTAGCCAAATGAACCATTATTTTTGGTTAGTTTAATGTCAAAAGTCACCAATATACATAAAGAAAGAACTCTTAATGTTAAACAAATAAAAATCTAAAATATCAACCCTCAAAAACTACCCCTTGTACAGTTAATACCATATAGAAAAGGAAAAAACTATTTTAATTACAGCAAATATTTTTATAAATAAAATATTGACTTTTTTTACTTATACACTGTAAGAAAAAAGAGTTAAATTTTAAACCCCCAGGGGAATAGAATCCCCTGGGGAGTTAAAATTTAACTCCCTATGGAAAAATAACTCGCACGGGTGTTGATGAAGGGAGTTAGTAAATTAACTCTCTTTTTGGAGTTGATTTTTAACTCGAAAAATTTAACTCCCGAGTCCGTTAACTCCCTAAATGTTTTACAGTGTACATATGAACTATCATATTCACTCTTACAAATAACTCTACTTACAAAAAGCAACCCCTTTTATATTTTAAATAAATCCAGTAAACTAGATAAATGAACATTTTAAACAGTGAAAGATTTTTGAAAATCGACTGGAAGTAATTATTTAATCTTCTGTGACCTTCAGTCCAATGTTCAAAATAAAAAAGTACCCTTAAAATTTAAAGTGAAAAAAGTAAAAAATCCATTTTAACCAAAGAAAACTATTAAATATAGTAAACAAGTTATTATGTTTAAAAATCTTATAGTATGTAATTATTGCCTTTAAACTGTATTGACTATATATATATATATATATATATGTGTTTGCGTGTGAGTGACGCTAAATGGTGAAAGGGTAGGAACACCAGTGCGAATATCGAAATGTACAATAGTATAAAGTAAGCATAGTATAAGTAGTATTTATTTATTTATTTACACACTCGTCTTTTGCCCTAATACTAGCGTTTCAAGTGTTCCCTGTGGAAATTTTTCTTACATACTACACTTATACTAAATTTTTGCGTCTATAGAACGGCTTGAAATTAGGAGTACACGCATTTTGTCAGGACCACCCGTCTAATGGCTTTTCTCGCCAGTGGAGATTTTTTTTTAAGTTAAGAAATTTTAATGAAATTTTGACTTCAACTCGTGACTACTTCGTTAAATATTAATATTTTTTTACGAAATTTTACTACAATATTCTTCAAACTATTCAAAAGTTACACAATGATTAAAAAATTTTTTAAAAATTTTATGTCCAAGTAAATAATTATTTAAATAATTTTGTCAAAAAAATGATTCTTTCATTTTCAATTGAAAAAGTTGAGTGAGGAATTTTTCTTTTCAGCAAAAACTTCCAGCGACAAAAATGTTAATCAATATGTTAGGAAGTTTTTTAGAAAATATCTCGTCATTTTATAATAAATTAAAGACAATAAAGCAATTTTGACAGCGTCGCGCTATGCTGTAAAATTGCGGCGTGGCGGCGCACGAGTAGCCTGGCCGCCATTACAAGACCAATGTATATAGTTAGACATTGTTTACGTTTACAGCATTGCGCGATGATGTCAAAATTGATCTATTGTCTTTAATTTATTATAAAATGACGAGATATTTTCTAAAAACTTCCTAACATATTGATGAACATTTTTGTCGCTGGAAGTTTTTGTTGAAAAGAAAAATTCCTCACTCAACTTTTTCAATTAAAAATGAAAGAATCATTTTTTTGACGAAATTATTTAAATAATTATTTACTTGGACATAAAATTCTTAAAAAAAATTTTAATCATTGTTTAACTTTTGGAATAGTTTGAAGAATCCCAGGCGGAAAAGTCGGACGAATGTCGGAGTTTACAACCGGCTGGGATCCACGCCCGTACAGACCGTAAGTACCGACGGTCTGTACCGATTCGGATCTGAAAACGCAACCGGCGCGGTACAGATTATGCTCCGACCGTCGGAACCGTCTTCCCACTATCGTCAGTACGGGCTCGGTACTGGATTTCTTCCGCCAGCGGATCTTATTCTTCTGCGGCGTCGGAAGAATGACGGATATGTTAAGTCCGTACTGGCTCGGTGCTGGGCCGGATCCGACTGCGGATCTTGTCATTTATTGTCACATCATAAATCACATTATAAATTTATTTTTAATAAATGTGTCATAACTAAATAACTATTACAATAATTAATTGAATTATTTTAGAAAATAATGATTAATTAATAAACAAATTTAATCAATATATTAAGTAATTATTTATTGAGAATTTTTTTTAAATTAAACAATTAAAAAAATTTGTCTTACACTTTTACTTTATAATTATTATAAATAAATTTATATTATTATTGAGATATTATTAATTAATATTATATATTATTAATTAGTATTAATATTATTGAGAATTAATAATAAATTATTAATATTAATATTCACGTTAATTAATAATATCTCAATAATAACTTTATTACTATTAAGATATTAATTAAAATTATTAATATTATTATGTTTAATATTATTATATTGAGAAAGAATTATTTAATATATTATATAATAATAAAAATATAGCTGTAGCATTGACACGTAGTAATTCTACAAGTTTTATTTCAGCTCGTGAAACTTGAGAGTATTTAAGATTTGAGAGTCCCATGCGAGCGTAGCATAGTGGTTAGCGTGCGAGATTTCGGTGCGGGAATATTCGGTTAGGCGTAGGTTCGTACCCCCAAGCGTTAGGATTTTTCAAATGTCTAAGTAATAAAAAGTTGCGTTTAAGTGTATAAAAAAATAAAAAAATGTGTAAAGAGAACTGTCAATGACTTGTCATCAGTATTTTTATATTTTGCAATTAATTATTATTTTTTTAATTGATATTTGTTAAAATTATCATTTGGATCCGATCCGGTTGTCAGGCGGTAGAATGCCAGCTATTAAATTGAAAATCCGCAGTCGGTTGAGTGCCAGGTCCCAGCCGGTTGAATTATACACGGAACGGCTTGTCCCGGCCGGTAGGAATGCCAGTTCCGAGCCGGTTGCCAGCGCGCTCCTGGCCTAGTCACTATTCGGTAGAATGCCCGTTCAAATCCGGTTGGCAGGCAGTTCCGAGCCAGTACAGTTACACCGGCGTCAGTACTGGCTAGGATCCGCACCGGTTGGAAATTTCCCCCTGGGAAAGTTGAAGTCAAAATTTCATTAAAATTTCTTAACTTAAAAAATCACGTGTTTTGCAATTTACGTGAAAACGAAAAATTATAGAAAAATATGATAAGAGAAAAAAAGATACGCCTTAAAATTCTGTTCAAGAAACAATACATTAAAGTTAATTTTTGAACAACTTCAAAATTTTATCTCCAGGAGCCTTCTGACTGCCCGCTCGTTCGCGCGTATGCCCTTTTAAGATCCGGAGCCTTAATTGCACTGGTGTTTCTACCTTGAAGTAGATAATATAAACAAATTGCGCTGCTATGTTTGATATCCTGCTTTTCAACCTAGACAAATGTCATCTATTCAAGGAGAAGAAAATGTTGATAAGAGCGAAATTGAAATTCGTTGGCGAGAAGAAAGAGGCTTTTCACCGGTTACAATTGGTATTAATACACGTGTATGCATAACATGCAAGCCACTTATAAGTATTGAAGTTAATGAAATTGAAAATAATCCATTTTGTCTAAGACTTAATGTTTTAACGCAAACATCGAGCCATACGTGCCTTATTTGCAATCGGACAGATAATGTAGTACGACTTTCAGACGAATGTCGTGTTAACATTTTTGTCCTGAAAGACATTTACGTTCTAGAAAATGTAAGGTGTTGTAAGGGTGAATATGACAGTTTATATGTATAAGTAAAAAAAGTCAATATTTTATTTATAAAAATATTTGCTGTAATTAAAATAGTTTTTTCCTTTTCTATATGGTATTAACTGTACAAGGGGTAGTTTTTGAGGGTTGATATTTTGGATTTTTATTTGTTTAACATTAAGAGTTCTTTCTTTATGTATATTGGTGACTTTTGACATTAAACTAACCAAAAATAATGGTTCATTTGGCTAAAAGCACTGTAATGTTCATTTCATGCTTTAGACAGGGGGTACTTTCACCCCCTGTTTTTAGCTAAACAAGTAATGTTTTGAGTTAAACAAAATTATATCTTTAATTGGACACTTAGAACTACTTATTCTAAAAATATAAACAAAATTAACGGTAAGTCAATTTCAATGCATTTTGTGCGGGGTCCTTTCCACTAAAATGCTTATTTTGATAAGATTACGTGTTAACTTTAAACATTTTTTTCATTATAAACAATGTTATAAGGTCTATTTAAATTTTGGGGATTCTCATTCACATTCTCTGTTACTTTCTAAAATTTAGTGAAAAACCTTTCATTTTTAATTTGCTGTCGACCCTCCTTAAAGAAGAAATTAAGGACACGCTTTCCTAACTGGATTATTATCCTTTGAATGCACTCTTAAATTACGTCACTGATGCTAATGTAGACAAAACGAGTTACACCAGGGAGCCTTATATTGCTGGACGATAAGTAACAAAAATAAAAAAGTTTACTTACTCTTACACTGAGAAAAATTGCGTTTAACCGAGTGGTAGAAATAGCTCGATTAAAAAAAGTATTTAAAAATAAATAAGATATGGTAAAAAGATCAAATTTTACTGATAATCACAACCGAGCTGAGACGGTTAAAATACATATTCTGTTAAAAATAACCCTCCGATGGATTGTCTTAACCAATCTCAAATGGGCATAATTAAAACAAACTTTCGTAGTTGTCGTTACCCATTTGTTTTTTTTAATTCAAATCAAACTATTACTATATAATTAATATTTACCGAGCTTCATGAAAATAGGTTATATTCTAATATGAAAATAGGCAATTTAAGAATATTATGAATTTGACTATTTTTACTTAACCAACTTGTTTAAAGTTTATAATTATAGTCGGTAAATTTTAAACAAGTCGCATCAAAATCGGTTACTGTTAATTACATTGACTTATGTGATTTTAACCGAGTGAACACTAAACAGGCGTGAGACATCATATCGTCTAATCACTTCGGATTCAAGAGAGCCGTTAAATTCATGTCGTGTGGTTAGGTTTTGTTTTTTCTGATAGTTTTCTCGTTTTTCAACGTTTTCTGTGATGACTGATGAAGACGTGAAAAACTTGCTGTCGCAGTGGAACTTATCTCAATATATACACAATACATACATGCATCTAAAAACGATGTAAATTTGAAAACCTTATTTTTTTAACATATTTAAATATACTAAAACATATTTTATTTTATTTTAAAAAAATAGTTGATTACATAAATAGTAATTTTAATTTACAGAAAACCACCTTTGCATTAAAATACAATTTTGTAATGAAATAAATTTATTTTCATTAAAAAAAATATTTTTCATCAAGCAAATATTTTTCTATACTAGAAAATATTTTGCTTTTTTTAACCGAGACAATTAATACTCACAATTAAGAAAATAGGTTAAAAAGCTTTATTATAATCGAGTTGGGTAGTTAAAATTAATTAATTCACTTGTCTTATTGTAACAGAACTAATTGACTGCAGTACCTAAGTTTATACTATTATTGTAGCCTTTCTAGGTGACTAGAGTAACCGAGTAACTTGGTTGACGCTTTTGGGTCATCAATCCTTGACTATTAGTTGTCGTATCCGATTAAGTTGTTATACCGTAACCGAGTAATTTTAACAAGTTTCAACCGAAACTTATAATCATATTTGATCGGTTACTGCAAACAATTTACATTGAAAGTGCTATATTAGCAGCATCGCTCGGTTGTTTTACTAAAACTTGGTTATATATATAACCTTTTATTTTTCTCAGTGCCTAACAAGTACAACTGATTTACAACTCTCTCATCGACATGACACATTTAGTGGCAAAAAATTCTGTTTGTCGCTATTTTTTTAAAGGGTCAGTTCACTGACATTCGTCTAAGAGTCGTTGCGACCATAGTTTTAAAAAATCTAATTTTCATATGTGTAAAACTCGATGACTTGCTGAGTTCATTAACCATAATATTATGGTACAAATTTTATTTCCTTAAATAATATTAATTATCAAAAGTAGGTGGTTGACGATGTGATTTCGTAACCCTAAATTTTTCAACTTTTTAGAAGACGTTATGTTTATGATTTAATCGTTTTTTGTTGATTTCCTACTCAACGTTGCCAGTTGTTGTGAGTTTCGCTCAAGACTCCGTTCCCCCCTCTACTAATTTTGGGCCTTCTGTTAATAAGCGGTGGTAGGAACCGGAGTCAGTCTCTGTATAGATTACAAACTGTGAGTGCCGCACGCGTCAGCGTATTCGACACTAGGATTAATGGTTTCAATTTTTGTTCTCTTCACAATTGTAAGTTTTTTTTCAATAGTTGTATTTATCTTGTCAAAATAAAAGTAAATATCTTCATTAGGGTTTGTTGTAACATGAATTCTTCCTCGCTCTTGTCAGTTGTTTCCTTACTTCTTTTCAAATATAATTTTCATATTTTTTGTAAACATAATTTTTGGTCCTTCGAGCCGGATAAGAGTGAGATTGACGATCTTGATACAAATACTTTAAAATTCTAACCTTTCTGACAAGTTGCGGCTGCCTCGATCCAGGCACCTAATTTACTTATTCTTGCTGCCGTGTTGCAGCTGTCTCGAGCTAGGCGTTTACGCTCACAATCTTTCTGCCTCGAGCTAGGCTTTCACCTACACAATCTTGCTGCTGAGTTGCAGCTGCCTCGAGCTAGGCTTTCACCTACACTATCTTCTTGCTGAGTTGCAGCTACCTCGAGCTAGGTATCTCATTATGTAACTTTATTACCGAATTGCAGCTGCTTTGAGCTAAGAACTCATTAATATTTTTTTTGTCCAAAATTATAATATCTTATTCTTTTTATCAATTCCCCACCAAATTTATTCTTCACTTCTTCTCTATGAATCACTAATTCACCAACATGAAGACTGAGACACTTCTCAAAGGGTAACCCGCCTTGGCATCAGCTATCAACAACTTGCACGAAGCTATAGTTCCAACCTCTTCAGAAAATCTCACAATCGGCTTTCTGCGCAGCCAATCCGAACTTCTCAACTCATATTTCTCAGCATTTCGAGATTATAATATTGCATGGAATCTTTTTCTAAGCAGCTATAATAACAAACGAATTTTAATACGCAATCATCTTCAAAGCTTAATTTCGTTTTCAACATTGAAAGAGGAAAGTGCTACCGGTCTTCAGTAAATCTTAGATAATATTATCCAACGTGAGGACTCTCTACAAACAGTCGTCCGTCCAGTGGACTATTGGTTTACCTTTTTAACTGTTCGTAGCATGGATCCCATTACTCAACGCGATTGGGAAAATCAATTAAAGAATGACGATGTAATATCGACTTTTGATGACATTCAGGTATTTTTACAACAACGAATTCGTGCTCTGAAAGCAACAGAATCACTAATTCCCTCGAAAGATATCTCATCGAAGCGTCCCATTCGTAGCGATAAGTCAAATAATTTGAACAAATCAAGGCTTCTAACCACTTTTACAGAACAACAGTGTGCAGTCTGTCAAAACAGGCATTATATTGGTAATTGGCCTGAATGGAAACAGCTTAAACCGTCGTCTCGTCGTCAAAGAGCCGCAAAATTGAAGCTATGTTTCAATTGTTTGCATTCTAATCATACTTACGCCAATTGTCCTTCCAAATCTCGCTGCAGAGTTTGCGAGGCTTCACACCATACAAGTCTTCATGAATGAATGGTACGAAAAAGGCAAAATTCCGAAAATTTAGAATCACCTGCACCAAAAAAAAGATTTGCCAACCTTACCTCCGATTCTGCAGATTCCCTGAATCCAACTACGTCAGAAACTCCTCCTTCCTGACCAATATTACTTGCTACTGCTGAAGTGACGATTAAAGCATCTAACCAAGGCCATTTAAAAACTCGAGCTTTACTCGACTCTGGCGCTGAGGCCACCTTTATTTCACGGTCTTTGGCGCGTTGCTTAAACCTTCCAGTGACAGCAGCAAAAGTTTCAATCAGTTCCTTAGGAAACAAATAGATTGGAATTGCAAATGGTTGCGTCAATCTTGAACTTGTTTGCAAAAAATGTCAAAAACCCTTAAAAATAAATGCCTTAATTCTCCAAAAGTTAGATATTACCACCCCAAATCAAAAGGTCTCACCTCAGACATAGTCTCATATACGCGCTCTTAACTTAGCTGACCCAACATTTTCCGAACCCGGTTCTGTTGAAATAATATTTGGAGCGGATGTTTACGGATCTTTACTACTCAATGGTATTCGTAAAGGACCTCGAAATACACCTGTTGCTCTCCGGTCCGTATGCGGGTGGGTCATCACTGGTTCTTCCGTAAGTGCGAATAACATTCATTCGAAAAGAGTTATATCACTGAACACTTCTCAGGACGATAAATTATACGAATTGTTTAAACGGTTCTGGGAACAAGAAGAGGTTGACAACCCTACTATAAAATCTTTCGAGGATCAAGAATGTAAGCGTCTACTTATTGAAGGACGTCGACGTCATGTCCCTGGTCGTTATATTGTACGACTCCCAATACGACCTAACTCACTTCCTATCATTGCCAAGAGCCAAACAAATGCTAAATGTCTTGCATAATAAATGGAAAAGCGATTCTATATTAAAAACTAAATATTCTCTATTTATGTCAGAGTACTTATCTCGAGAACACATGCGTCTTATTTCACCTTTAGATAACTTTAATGAATTCCGAAACTGTTTGTTATATTCCTCACCACGTAGTTTAGAGAATGTCACATAATCAGCCAGAAGTTCGAGTCGTCTTCAACGCCTCAGATAAAACCTTTTCAGGTACGAAATTAAACGAAATAATTTACACAGGTCCAAAGATGCAAAATGACCTCTTAGCAGTCATGATGCGATGGAGATTTCACAAAATAGTATTTTCTGCGGATATTGAAATGATGTACCGTCAGATTTTAATTGACGAAAGAGATATTGATCTTCAACGCATTGTTCGTCGATCACCAGATCAGGACAGAGTTGACCACTATCAACTTCTCACATTAACTTATGGTACGTCTTGTGCACTAACCTAGCTATTCGAACATTACATCAACTAGCAGCAGACGAAGAACACATTTATCCAAAAGCAGCTCAGATTATTCGCAACAAAGTTTATGTTGATGACATATTCGCTGGAGAATGCAATGAAAACGGTGCTTGTCAAGTTCGTGATGAACTTATCAATCTTCTACAATCAGCAGGAATGCATCTGAAAAAATGGATTTCTAATCACCCATGTCTTCTAAACGACCTTCCAGAAGCTGATCGACTTCGTCCAACCTGGTTAAATTTCAAAACAGAAAATCCTGTTAACGCTTTAGGAATTGCATGGGATCCAATTCAAGACCAATTCTGTTTCAAGGCTCAAGTTATTGATCAAGAAAATATTCCTACAAAAGAGCAGCTATTTCAAAGCTATTTGACCCAAACGGCTGGCTCAGTCCTAATACTATTGTAGAAAAAATTCTTATGCAGGAACTCTGGAAAAGTCAAGTTAATTGGGACTCTCCTCTCTCTGAGACACTTGTAAGAAAGTGGTCAGCGCTACATTCCAGTTTGTCTGAAATCAAAAATATTCATTTTACACAATGGTTAGGCTACCATCCTGGCGACATAACTGAAATTCACGGATTCGGAGACGCTAGCAAACTCGCTTTCGCCTCAGTTGTTTATATTCAAATAAGGTCACAGATGGAAACTATCACACGCATTTTCTAACATCAAAGAGTCGTGTCGCACCTGTTAAAACTATCACAATCCCAAAGCTTAAACTCTGTGCTGCTTTACTAACAGTAAAACTCATAAACAGTGTAATGAACATTTTTGAAATCCCTGTCGCTAATGCATACGCTTGGTCTGATTCGATTAACAGATTGAGCTGGATTAAAGCCAATGATCTCTCTCGATGGCCAGTCTACGTCCTGAACCGTGTTTCAGAGATTCAACGAAACTTTTTCAAAGAATCTTGGAAATATGTTCCAGGAAAGGACAACCCTGCTGACATTGCAAGTCGTGGAACAGATGCGCACTCTCTAATCGACTGCAACTTGTTGTGGCGAGGCCCTGACTGGTTGTCTAAAGAAACTTCTGCGTGGCCAACGTTTCCTAATTTGAATAGCGAAACTCTCGAAACAAGAATAGAACCCTCAACATCAATTCAAAGTCTGCTTTTGCAGCAAAACTGACACGATTATCAATCGCTTTTCGTGTTTAACACGATTAATAAGAGTTATAGCACGATGCCTAAGATTTAAACTCCTTTTAAAGCCAATGTCACATCGCATTAAATCTTTTCGCCTACGACTAACACCTGCAGAATTAAAGTGAGCATTTCTCGCTTGTGTTTCCCTCAGTCAAAGCTACAGTTTTAAAGAAGAATTAGAAACTTTACAAAAGGAAAACAATCTTGTTCATCACAATCAACTTTATCGATTAAATCCTTTCATCGACCAAATGGGTATATTGAGAGTAGGTGGACGACTTCCAATACTACGCTGCCCTATGATCAACGTCATCCAGTCGTCTTTCATGGAAATAGTCCATTAGCAGGGTTAATAATCGACCAGGCTCACCGTATAGTTTTACACGGTGGATTTCAATTGACTTACTCGAATGCTGTCAAAAGGGCTTGGATTATTCGTGGCCGTGTACGAGTTAAGGCTCATATTCGCAAATGTGTCACATGTATTCGACACAAAGCTTGAAGAGCCGAACAGCTTATGGGAAATCTCCCTTCTGAAAGAGTAACTGTTAGTCATCCTTTTGAGAAAACCGGCATCTATAGTTGGAGATCTAACAACGCAATCATTCATCGTAGCCCTTCAGCGATTGATCGGTCGTCGTGGAACACCGTGCGAAATATGGAGTGACAATGCTACCACTTTTCACGGAGCCGACGCAGAACTTCGATCCATGTTTCGTAACGCTGAAATGGATTGGAATGTCGTTGAAGACACATTAGCCAACCAAGGGATCAAATGGAAATTTATACCACCTTCCGCACCACATTTTGGTGGCTTGTGGGGGTCAAATATAAAATCACACATTAAAAAGATAATTGGAACTCGTGTTTTGACATATGAAGAAATGTCCACATTAGTTGTGGAAATTGAAGCACGCATCAATTCTCGCCCTCTTCTCCTAATCTCCGGTGATCCAGATGATGTAGAGGCCCTTACTCCGAATCACGTTTTAATTGGTAGGAGCTCTATTTATTTCCTGAAGCCTTAAGCACGAATGAAAATCTAGACTATGTTACTCGATGGGGCTTAGTAAAAGCTATGAGAGACAACTTTTGGAGTAGATGTTCTCGAGAATACGTCCATACACTTCATCAAAGAAATAAATGGGCTGAGAAAAAGATGAATTTGCAAACTAACGATTTAGTATTGATTCTCGACCCTTCTTGGGGTTATATAATGTTATATACATTAGCGCCATTTTTTCTCCTTACCGTAACAAATTGCTTGACCCCCCCTCCCCCCAAAACGCGTTACGTATTTTTTGAATGGCCCCAATACCCGTTCCATTGTGAAACTTTGTTTCTTACCAACTTCGACTTAAAAATTTAGCTCAAATTTGTACAGATGCCCTACTAATTCGATACTTCATGGGGGCGGCACAATTTTACATTTTTGTTCCTTTTCCTTCTTTAGAACTTTCATTTGCTAAATGAGGCAGGCGGGATGTTCATGATTTAATTGTTTTTGTTAATTTCCTACGCAACGTTGACAGTTGTTGTGAGTTTCGCTCAAGACTCCATTCCCCCTCTACTAATTTTGGGCGTTCTGTTAATAAGCGGTGGTAGGAACCGGAGTCAGTCTCTGTATAGATTACAAACTGTGAGTGCCGCACCCGTCAGCATATTCGACACTAGGATTTATTGTTTCAATTTTTGTTTTCTTCACAATTGTAAGTTTTTTTTCAATAGTTGTATTTATCTTGTCAAAATAAAAGTGAATATCTTCATTAAGGTTTGTTGTACCATGAATTCTTCCTCGCTCTTGTCCGTTATTTCCTTACTTCTTTTCAAATACAATTTTCATATATTTTTGGAAACAAGTTATTATTCAAAAAGTATTAAATAGTAGGTGTTGGTACTTACTACAAATACAAAAATTTCTATTCTGCACGTTCTAACGACCAAAATAAACTAAAAATTTTATTATTTGTGGACGAAAATTGATTTTAAAAATTTTTTTCCAAAAAAATACACTTTTGCTTCACTTACACCTTTTTTGTCGGACCTCTACCAAATTTTGAGTTTTGCAAATATTTTTTTAAGAACGTAATTTATATTCTATTGAAATTTGATAAAGGTGTTTTTCTTCGTTTTTAAAATAATAATTTAAAAAAATTTTGTTCAGAAAGGTTAATTATAATGCTTGAAATGAACAACAAGCATTGTTATTTTAGTGTCAATATCAACTTCAAGCATTATAATTAACCTTTCTGAACAAAATTTTTTAAATTATTATTTCGAGAACGAAGAAAAACACCTACGTCAAATTTCAATAGAAGATTAATTATGTTCTTAAAAAAATATTTGCAAAACTCAAAATTTTTGTGAAACAAAAAGTGTAAATTTTTTGGATAAAAAAATTTTTAAAATCAGTTTTTGTCCACAAATAATAAAATTTTTAGTTTATTTTGGTCGTTAGAACGTACAGAATGGAAATATTTGTATTTGTGGTAAGTACCAACATCTAATATTTAATAGTTTTTGAATAATAACGTCTTTTAAAAAGTTGAAAAATTTAAGGTAACGAAATCACATAGTGAACCACCTACTTTGATAATTTATATTATTTAACAAAATAAAATTTGTACCATTACATTATTGTTAATGAATTTACAAGTCATCGAGTTTTACATATATGAATATTAGATTTTTTAAAAATATGGTCGCAATGAATCTCAGACGAAAGTCAGTGGACTGACCCTAAATTATTAAACAAAAAAAAATAATTATTACAACTTTCACTCCAAAAGTTCAACTTCCAATGACTTGTTAGTAATTTTAAGTTATTTTAGTTCCAAAATGTTCAACTTCAAAAACATTTCTTATTAATTTTTAAAAGTTCATCTTTAACAATTGTTACATTTAGTAATTTTAAATTCATAAAATTACACTGTCAATATAATTTCCCTTTACAATAAATTTAAAAGAAAAAACTTTTTCGTAAAAAAGTTAAATTTATAATAATTTAATTTAAAAAAATGTTACTTTAAAAAATTTTAACTAAAAAGCAGTTTATCTCCAAAAAATGTAAATTATATAAATTTTAATTGAAATATGTTTAAGTCAAAATAATTTTAAACTGTATGAAATTTACCTCAAAAAATCTTAACTAACAAAAATTTTTACTCTTTGTAATTTTAACTCCAAAAAGTGTAACTCCCAATAATTTGAACTCCTACTTTGTTTAATACAAACAAATTTTACACCAAAAATTTAAGCTCCAATTATTTTTATTTCAAAAAATTTAAAGTTGAATTCCCAATAATTTCAACTTGTAAAAATTAATCTCGTGGAGTTACTTGACGACGGAGTAAAATTTCACATCCGTCTCTCTTGTATTTTTAATCAAATTTACCTAATTATTTTTATTTAAAAAAAAAATTCTGCTTTTTTGCAATTTGTGAAAAAAAGTTTCTAAAGAAAGATATAATGGGAAAGATTCACCATGGGTGCAATAAACGGACGATCAGAGTAAAGCTTATAAATAAATGCAAAACATATAGATATATACACACATAATAAATCGTCATCAGTGTTCTTTAATGTGAATGGATCAACGATTTCGCGAAGGCCATGAACACCGACCGGATCTTTTTAAAACAAATCCACATAAAGTCTGCGAGAAAACCGCGCGCTTATATGTCCCAGGGTCAGATTTGACGTCATATTCGACACGCAATTTAAAACGCATACACTTTTTATATGCTATATTTTCCGTGATACCCGTTTACAAATTCACGATGCATAACAAAATTATATCATTAAAAAGAAGCAAAAAAATATTTCCCCAACTATATTTTAACGGCACAATCATGTTTGAATCTCTTTTGTACACTACTTCCGGTTTTATCAAATAAAATATGCACAATGCACTCGTGACGCATCATATCACATTGCAGCCGGAAAAGAGCCCGTAACAAGGGAATAATTCAATTTTCGTGTAGTTCTCACGAGCAGTTTGTTAATTTTGTTGGAAACTTTCGCAGATATTGCTTATTCAGAGTGTTAACTACGTACCACAACTTGTTACATTTTGAAATTGAGAAAAAAATGCAGGTAGATTTCTGATTTATCTACTGTAGGTTTTGTGTCACTTATTCAACGGTGGATAAAAAATAGAAATAGGTAATCGAGGACGTTTTCTAAGTTTATAATCACATTTTTGATTGAAAAAATACCCAACATAGCACAACAATTTTTAACAAGTTTGCAGTAAATTTTCACTGACAAATTCGAAAATTTGCATTGTAAGTTTCCAGTAAACTTGCGACAGATATCAAACTTGAGGAAAATTTAAAGCAAACTTTAAAACAATCTAAACATTTTTTAAACAAATTTTATGTGTTTTTTATATATGGTGTCTATTTACTGAGAAGGTGACTGAAATGTACTGCGCAGCTCTAGACATCATAGAAAACTACAACGCATACATTTAACTTTTTTTGTCACTCTAGGTTTCTGCAAATTTGCGACCAAATGGATATTTTGTTATTTTCCGCAAGTTTGATGCAGACTTGCAATGCAAATTTTTGAATTTGGCAATGAAAATTTGCTGCAATCTTGCTGAATATTTAAATATTATATAATCACTTATTCGCTTGGGAAAACATCACTCAACGTTTTTCGGCATTGCAACATAATTGAATTCGAACATAAGGTTAAGAATAAAAAACAATTCCAAAAAAACAGGAAAAGATAACGTAACAAAAGAATAATTTTATTTACATTTAATTCTCACGAATAGTTTGTTGGAAATTTTCGCAAATTTTCGTGATTTGAAGTGTTAACTGCGTGACACAACTTATTACGTTTTGAATTTGAGAAAAAAATTCATGTAAATTTCTACATTATTAACTGTTTTTTTTTATTTCTGAACGGTCGGAAAAGAGAATGAAACTAATCAGAGACGTTTTCTAAGCTTACAATCACTTATTATCTTAAAAAAACCCGATTCGAGAGTTTTGGCCTCCCTAAATTTAAAGTTAAGGTTATGCTATTTAGTGATCACGTGTCTTATACATGGAATAAAATTTCTTGTGAATGGCTCAATGTTTATTGTAGAATATACAAATAGATTCAGTTGTGTTTTAAACAGGCGAGTTTAGTGTTTTCATCAAGCTGGTATCTAATAATCTGTAATGTCTCCAAGAAATTCGTGTTCGTCTACTACTGGTTTATGTATTCCCCAAACTCAGCTGTTTGTGGAACAGTTTTTGCTTTTTGTTGAAAACTTTCACAGATTTCGGTTATTTAAGGAGAGGTTCTCATTGGGGGAGTGAAAAAAATTGGTTTCCTTTTATGTCATTTTTTAAAAGCTATACATGTGAAGAATATGTGGGTAAAGCCATTTTTTGATCCGAAGAATATTTTCGTTTTTATAGTGCCTTGAACTCATCGGCGTCCCGAGCATTAAGTGACAAATGTCAGGCAAGTTGAATCGATTTTTTAAAATAAGGCAAATCTTGTCTCACAATTATAAGCATCAACCCTAAAAACTTATAGATATTTATCACATACACAAATTGAACAAAGGATTTCGAAGAATACCGTTTTGTCATTTCTTTAACTTTTTAACTATTTTATAGGTATAACCTATTCTTTAGGATGTCATCTTTATAAAAATTGTTGAGTTTCTGGTTTAGACATACGGGGCGTTCTACGTCAGACGGATAACCTCATACTTCTAGTGGAAAAAACTCTATTTTTAAAATGCTATTATTTCTATTATAATGCATGAAATAACAAAAATGACTACAGTTTTTTGTAGTAAATTTAACAGTCTTTATTTTCTTGAATTTTATTTTTAAAATTAGGTTATTTTTCATTGAAAAAAGAAAAACAGAAACTTTAAATTTTATTCTTTGAGGCATTCGACCATTTAAAAAAATGTTGATAATGGCTTAAAAAATAGTTTTCAATATATCCATTGTATGTGTTTAATGACAGAATGGCATCTTTTATCGTTTAAAAGTTATTTCATTTATAAAGGAATGGTATTTTACAAAAAGAAATTAATAATTTTGATTAATAGTTAGACTTTTTCGATATATTTGCGACACTGTTCAGGTAATGATGAAACAAGTGATACATGATACCCAAATTTTTTATATTTAAATTAAAATTTTTAATCATAAAAGTTTAATATTATTTATTACAGAAAGTAATTAGAAAATAGTAATATTAATCAAATGGCACCTCTAGGTGATCAGTGTTTCAAGCCTTCTATGTAGAAGGCTACATAGCTGGTTTAATAATTAGAAATTTACATTAGTTTAATATTATGTTCATTAATTGAGAAAAATATAGAATAATAAAAAATATATTATAAAATATATAATAGTAAATAAAAATTTAATTAATTAAAATTGTAATAAATTCAAAAATTAGTATCTTCACCTTCGAAAAAACAAAAAATATAGTATTTAATAAAAAGTATAAATTTTAATTTACTATAAAGACTTGGTGTTGTTTTATCTTCTAGAAGAAAATCTATCGATATTAAAAGCAAACCTAAGAATAAAAAATTTCCCACTGCAGTTTCTTCAAATGTAATTAATATAATTAAAATATTGACCACCTAGAGGTGTCATACGATTAATATTATAATTATTTGTAATTATTTTAATTATAAAATAATATTATATATATATATATATATATATAATATTTCAATGAAAAATAACCTAATTTTAAAAATAAAATTCAAGAAAATAAAAACGGTTAAATTTACTACAAAAAACTGTTGTAATTTTTGTTATTTCATGCATTATAATAGAAATAATAGCATTTTAAAAATAGAATTTTTTTCCACTAGAAGTATGAGGTGTCCGTCTGACGTAGAACTACTCAAATACTACATCGCTAAGTCTTAGTCGTTTCCCACAAAAAATTGTCAAAGTTTGGGTTGATTTTAACCTCTTGTAATAAGAACCTCCCCTTAAGATTTTGAACTACATATGAGCGATTCCATCTCAAGTGATCAAGATAGAAAATTTTTTTTCTCCAATCGTGCCTAAACTTGGTGCTTTTGTAGCACTTATAAATAGTAATTTTTCGTGAAAATATTTTTTTACCTAGTCCAATATTTTCCGAGAGGAAAGGGGTTAAATTTTTGGGGTTTTCAGTACAATGCTTATTTCAATAATTTTTTACTCTTAAACAATTAAACATACAAATTTGACAAAGTACATTTTGGAAAGGTTTTTTCATGCTCTTTCGATTGAAAATAAGCATTTAGAAAAATAAATTTTTTGACCCAAAAAAATCAAAATTAAAAATAAATTTCAATTGTTGGGGGGGAAAGGATATGACTTTTTTTAAACGAAAGCTGAGGTTTTTTCCTAAAAGGAGATATAAATGAAAAAGTGGGCCTAAAATGTTTAAATAATGAAAAAAAGATTTTTCTCCTAAACGGAGCTAAAAACCGGGTTTAGAGTGCTCTGGTGAGTAGAAAACCCTTTTTTCAATGTTTAAACATTCTAGTCCCACTTTTTCTTTTATATGTCCTTTTAGGAAAAAACGTTAGCTTTCGTTTTAAAAAGAATTGTATCTCTCTCCCCCAAAAATTGAAATTTATTTTTAATTTTGATTTTTTTGCGTCAAAATTTTTTTTTTCAAAATGCTTATTTCCAATCGAAAGAGCATGAAAAAACCTTTCCAAAATGTACTTTGTCAAATTTATATCTTTAATTGTTTAAGAGTATAAAATTATTAAAATAAACATTACACCAAAAGACCCCTTGATCACCTGACGTGGAATCGCTCGTATATGTCAGTAATCGTTAGGTTTAAATTGAGAAAAAATTTAGGATTATTTCTGCTTTTCCGACTGTAGGATATTTGACATTTTTTTAATGATCGGTAAAGAGAATAAAACTAAGAAAACAAATATAACCTCTAAAAGTACTTTCTTGTTATTGAATAATTTTAAATAATAAATAAAGAATTTCTATGATTCTATATAGAAGACAAAAAAAAATTTTATTAACCTTCAGAAATAAAAATTCTGCACATTTTTAATATAGAAAAATAGTGTATACGTACAACTTGAGTAAGAGAAAAAAAAATCTCGATTTACGTAAATGCTGATCAACATTCGTTTATCATTTCTATTGAAATTACAATGAACTTGATATAAAAAATTTTAATAATTTGAATATGCAAATTTTTGTATATATGTAAAATATTCTGATTTTAGAAAAGAAAAAAATAAAAGGAAAAAAAATTATCAAGAAATTAAAATCATATGAATAATAGGCGTCTTGTAGATGAGACGTGTTCAAGATTTACTTGTACAATTCTTAGAATAACTCATTATCGCAGGTGTCAGTGATATGATGTGAAAAAAATAATAATACAATAAGAATAGAAAAAAAATTCACAATGAAATATTTTTCAACTTACGCGTTTGTGTAATATTTAAAGAAAATTTTTCGTGTAGGGGAGAGCGGGGTTGAACGTGCCGGGGGTAAAAAGTTCCGTTTAATGATATCTCAAAAACAAAAAAAGATTTTAATGAAATTCAAATGAGGGAAGTATTGTTTAGGCTATTGTTTACGCTTTCCTTAATTGAATTTCATTAAAATCTTTTTTGTTTTTAAGATATAATTAAACGGAACTTTTTACCCCCGGCACGTTCAACCCCGCTCTCCCCTACACGTAAAATTTAAAAGACCGAAAGCTGATTAGGAGTTTTTTTTGTTTATTATAATGAAAAATTTATGTTCGATAATGGTAATGGACAAGTCTTACTAACATCTAAAACGCGTATTAGATACTTGTGAAAGCGGCATAACTGTGAAAGCCGCATAACACAACTGCATGAGTTACAAAAGAACACAGCTATATCTTTGTCCTATTCTAACCCATGCATTGCGTTCACGAAAGACTTTCGCGAATCAATTGTGCGTTGGTCTAAACAGTTTGTTTACATATATAACCCCAATTTTAAGACAATAATTTCATGGAACTTTTGTAAGAAAAGTTTATATAAAAAAGTATTAGTCAACATTAGATTCATTTTGTCAGATTTTATGCATAGTGTTGACCGCATAAAAGATCATTTTTAAAGTAAGCAGTACTTTCATAATTTTTTATAATATCTACTTTTACATTCGACTTTTTGTTTTTGATCTTCACTGAAATGTAAAAGTTAAAGATATGCAAAAATATTATTTAATTTAAGAGGGGCGGTTTAAATACTACACATTTAAACTGTACATAGCAGTTAAAACGCTACAAGGTAAACTGTGCAATGCAATAAAAAAATAAAAGTTTTTAATTTTTAAACTTTACAGAGTTACACTTTTTACGGTTAAACTGCACACGTGTTTAATTAATAATAATAATACAAAAATATAATTATTAAATTCTTCGCAGTTAAATTATACATGCATACTTAAATTCTACACACTTTTCTCATGTAAAAAGAAAATTAATTTCGTTAAATTCTCCCTATTTAAATTGGACACTGTTAAATTCTACTAATAATTATTTAATAAAAAGAAAACTTAACCCTCCATCCGTCGAATCTTTTTTTGTAACGCGATCCGTCGCAGTTGAGGAAACTTCTCACCCATCGTAAATTAATCAAAAATTGTTATAAAATGACAAATTTTTTTTGGAATGTTCATTATAATTTCCAAACAACCTATTGCAAGTGAAATGAACTTTCATTTTCTATTAATTATACGCGGTCAGTCGCACGGTGAGAAGTTTCCTCACTTTGAGGAAAAAATTCTTGACATTTGATGCTTAAAAATTCAATTACAAAAAAACTAAAATAAATAAAAACACAGAAAATGTTTTAAAATAAAGAAGAAGAGTCTTGTGAAAGGTACTGAAAATATGAAATTATAATTTTTTGTATTTTAAAAGTTATAAATAAAAAAAGAAACTGGGCGAGGAAACTTCTCACCATGCGACGGATGGAGGGTTAATTTGTTAAATTCTACCCAGCTAAATGGAGCACTTTTAAATTCTACACATAATTAGGGATTGAGTAAAAAAAATTTATTTCGTTAAATTCTCCATATTTAAATTGAACACCGTTAAACCTTAAACAATTTTTTTATTGGTAATTATATTACTATAAAGCTCTACCCATGTAAATTCTACAATATATGATTCATATTTAATAATCTTGCATAGAGTTTAATCAGCGTTGAATTCAAAAAGGCTAATTTATTAACCATTTAAAAATCCCCATATGGGAAACATGGTATCCTATGTCAAAAACCATGTAAAACCCTACTTCCGTGAAGGAACCCACATAGCACAATATCTTGCTGTAAGTTTATGGTGTGGATTACACGTACAGTTTGTAAAGATAGAGTTGTTTTCCTTTGGTAAACTTAAAGTAAACATTAAATTTCCGCCATTACCTTTAAGCTTACAAGTAAAGGTTATTGTAAGCTTACATGTAAAGGTTACGGTAAGCTTACAAGTAAAGGTTATTGTAAGTTTACATGTAAAGGTTGTTGTAAGCTTACAAGTAAATGTTGTTGTAAGCTTACAAGTAAAGGTTGTTGCAAGCTTACAAGTAAAGGTTATTGTAAGCTTAAATGGTAAGGCTGTGGTAAGGTTACTATAAAGTTGTAAGGTTGTGGTAAGTTTACTAAATAAAGTAAATCTTTACAAAATAATTTATAATATAATAAAAAAATAAATAAAAAATTTTTAAAAAAATTTTTGGTCTTGCTCCATTTTGGAAATTTAACAAGCCATTGAAAATCTTGAAAACAAATTTGGGAGGACTGGGATTCGAACCCGGGATCGACGCGACTAAACCTAACATTCTAACTAACTGAGCTAAGTGGGGAACTGACAAAGAAAAAATCAATATTGCTTTTAAGGTGAACCAAGAAGATGACTAACTCTTTAAAAGCAATATTGATTTTTTCTTTGTCAGTTCCCCATTTAGCTCAGTTAGTTAGAATGTTAGGTTTATGCGCGTCGATCCCGGGTTCGAATCCCAGTCCTCCCAAATTTGTTTTCAAGATTTTCAATGGCTTGTTAAATTTCCAAAATGGAGCAAGACCAAAAATTTTTTTAAAAATTTTTTATTTATTTTTTTATTATATTATAAATTATTTTGTAAAGATTTACTTTATTTAGTAAACTTACCACAACCTTACAACTTTATAGTAACCTTACCACAGCCTTACCATTTAAGCTTACAATAACCTTTACTTGCAAGCTTACAGCAATGTAAACTTACAATAACCTTTGCTTGTAAACTTACAATAACCTTTACTTGTAGGCTTACAGTAAACTATGCTTGTGAGCTTGTAATAACCTTTACTTGTAAGCTTACAGTAACCTTTACATGTAAGCTTATAATAACCTTCACTTGTAAGCTTACGGTAATGGCGGAAATTTAAGGTTTACCTTAAGTTTACCACGAGTATACAACCCTATCCTTACAAACTATACGTGTAATCCACACCACAAACTTACAGCAAGATATTGTGCTACGTGGGAAATCACATGGTTTACCATGTGGTTTCCCATGTCAAACTATATGGAAAATTGAGACAGGATTTTAGTTAGGAATACACTTGTGAAATTTGAACAGTTCTTCTATGCATAAAACCTTATGAATTCCCACATGAAATCCTGCATACGTTTTTCCCAGTCAAATCTTAAACAAAATCCCATGAGAAAAACATTATCCGCCTTATTGAATATCCCCACATGGATCTCTTTAAATTTTACAAGGGATTAAATAAGAATTGACATAGGATTTTATGCAAGATTTCACATAGGATTTAATATGAGATATCACAGAGTATTTTATTAAAGATCCAATGAAGCTCTTATATACTTCTAGAATCGCCTCTACAGCGAGAGAAGTCACTTTCGCCACCTAATGGTGAAAGTCTAGGAGCGACAGTAATCTTTAACATTGTTAAGGAAACCATGTGGAATACCACGTAGTATTCTATGTGGTTTCCTAAATGGGGATTTTCAATAGGGTAAAATGTGAATAATCATGTATTGTAGAATTTACATGGGTATAGCTTTATATATTAATATAATTTCCAATAAAAAAATTGTGTCTAGTGTAGGGTTTAACGGTGTTCAATTTAAATGGGGAGAATATAACGAAATAAATTTTCTTTTTATTCAATCCCTAATTATGTGAAGAATTTAACAGTGCTCCATTTAACTGTGTAGAATTTAAAAAATTAAGTTTTCATTTTATTAAATAATTATTAGTAGAATTTAGCAGTGTCCAATTTAACCCATTAAGGACGGGATGTACAAAATTTGTACAAAATGTTTAAGAACATATTTCAATCTTAAAAAGCACCAATAATATGTATGACTTTAGTTTTCAAAAATTCATAATGGCGGATTCAATTTTACAGAAAAAATATTAAAATTTAATATACATAAATACTAACGTTCTTTAGCCATCAAAATATTTGAAATTGACAAATAGTTTAGTTTTCTCCCTTTTCAACAAAAACATTTTTTTCGCGGTTATTTATTAATTTTTTATACATTTTTTTTATTTTTACATTATATATATAATATACTTTAGCGTTTTGTAGAAAAATTTGATTTATTCACATTTTATCAAATTATGTTTAGCAATATCTATGGCAAAATTTTTTGCTGGTAATATAATATAAACTATATTATTAAAATATATAATATAATTATATAATATATGAAGAGCTGTATCGAAGAACTCGCTCGCCGCTCGGCAAACCTCTTTGAAGCCAGTCAGTGGCCCAAAAATTGAAAAAAATTGAAATTGAAATTTTGGAATTTTGAAAAGTCCCACTTTATAGGAAATGATAAGGCGCACCTTTTTTTTCTTTAGCGTTTTTTCGTAAAATTATTATTTTCGATGGTAAAGAATAAAAAAAAACTTTGGCAGATACAGAAGTTTTAAGAAAGTGCGGTTAGCGCGTAAGTATGTCCTCTCGTTACTCGCGCTACGCTGATAGTTACTTGAAAAGCAATGCTTAATATTATTTATAATAAGTGTAATATAATGAACATATTTTTTAATATAAAGCATTATTTACTTAAAAAGAGATTAACTGTTTATTTATAAACACATTATTTTATTTTTTCGTTTAAAAACTAATGTACATATTTGTTTGAGTAGTTTTTAATACTTATAAAATGTTCTTAATTCAAAAATTGACTCATTTAATTATAGTATATTACCTTTACAATTAAATGTTTTTAATTATATTCTCACTGTATGCTTGAAGCATATCACACTGTTTTTGTAATTATTTAACAATATGTCAATATAAATAATTACATAAATAAAGTAGTCTTTGAGACTTATAGTCTCCAGCAGAGTTCCAGAAGAAATCAAATACTTCCTTTTGTTCAAAAGTAGTCACTGATTTTAAACATTCTTTAGAACAATAATTTTCGACAGGAACAAATTTCTTTTCCAAAACTAATTTATTAGATGTAGAAATATATTTTCGTCCCTAAAATAATAAATTATCAAATAATAACATTAAAACATCAAGAGAAAAAATTATGTTTTAAGGAAATAAAAGTTATTTAAGTTAAATAAAAGAATATTCACATAGAGCTATTTACTTGTTACGAATAAAAATTGTATTTGTCAGAAATAACATTTTTAATTATTTAATAAAAACTGTCTTTTTTACAGTAAGACATTCCAAAATAATAATTGAAAATAATAATAAACTTACTTAATTTCTCGCTTACTTTCTTATCTTTGTTTTCCACATTTTTTTATTCCTAATTTTTTTTTAGATTTTAATATAATTGTTTCAACCATTTTTCCAACAAAACCTTTATACAATTATATAATATTAATTTTTCACTGTTTTCAATAAGACGTGTACAGCCTAACTGTCATTAAGTTTATAAACAAGTCAGATAGTAAGGAAATGGAAAATTATTGTCTAAATGAACAATAGAATTAAAAGTTTTCATTTTCATGAATATAAGATAGAAATTTATTCAAAACGGAATAAACGTATTTAATTATTGAATACGAAATAAAATATAGATTTATAGAATATTTTTAATTGACTATATTAGGTTTGTTATTTATATTATATTTAATGATTTAAATTATTTTATTTTATTGGAATATATAATTTTTTAAAAATACTTTTTGTTAACACCATGAACAATAGTTCATTATAGTAAAGTATGTAATTAATATGTAAATAAATTGTTAATAAACTGAAATTGTTTACGTTTAATTTTATTTATAAAATATGCAATTAAAAGTTGCAAAAAATTGATCAAAATATATTTCTTATGTACAGAATGCATCAGCGTAGCGCGAGCAACGAGAGGACGTACTTACGCGCTAACCGCTCTTTCTTAAAACTTCTGTATCTGCCAAAGTTTTTAATGAATTAATTTCAAATTTTACAGAAAACTTCCTCACATACTATTGAAGAAATCTCTCACTGGAAGTACTCTCAATTCTAAAGTTCCCTGCAGACTTTTTGTCATCGAAAATGAGAAATCGTAATTTTTGACATGCCTTCATTATTGTTAACAAACTATTAAACAATTATTGATTTTTCAACTTTTTATTGTATTTTCGCTTTTAATAGGCCCTAATAAGTTTACATACCAAATTGCAATTCAATTTGTTAATAACTTTCGGAGATATGATGATTTATGTTTTTAAATTTAATGGAATTTGTCAATTAAAATTTTTCAGTTTTTGTTCTTTATCATCGAAAATAATAATTTTACGAAAAAACGCTAAAGGAAAAAAAGATGCGCCT
This sequence comes from Leptopilina drosophilae, assembly GCA_032873175.1. Taxonomy (NCBI): domain Eukaryota; kingdom Metazoa; phylum Arthropoda; class Insecta; order Hymenoptera; family Figitidae; genus Leptopilina; species Leptopilina drosophilae. Next base: position 30,279,207 of record CM065484.1, read on the forward strand.
TTTTTTTCCTATAAAGTAGAACTTTTTAAAATTCCAAAATTTCAATTTTTTTCAATTTTTGGGCCACTGACTGGCTTCAAAGAGGTTCACCGAGCGGCGAGCGAGTTCTTCGATACATCTCCTCATATATTATATAATATAATATATAACACAGGCCAACAAAATTTTATCAACTGCATGTTGACTAAAATGTTACAGCCGATTCTTACAGGAATTTGCCCGTAGAATACGAATCTGACCTTGACAATATTGGATTGGTTCTAGTTTTTAATCAATTTACGTTTCAATATACAAAATATGCATTTTTGGCATTTTAGGCCAGTCGGTAAGTGCAAAAATTGCACAAAAGTGCAATCTGAAAAGTCTCAATAGTTTCTTGTAGTTTGGAGGCCCCATATAAGAGCCCCATGGTTTGCTCTCGATTTCCGGTTGCAAAAAATAGTGTAAACAATCGTCAAAGTTTGAGAAACGTAGTTTTTCGATGACCCTTGCTTCCGGTTAAATTTTAGAGGAAAAAGTTGTTATTGAAAGTTGTAGAGCCTAAAAATACCTTTCAAATGACTGGTCATACGTTGAAAAAGGTTTATTAGTTTAGTTGCAAATGAATTTAAACCATCAAAAATAGCATTTTTTTAATTGTTCAATAACTTTGTTAATAATTATCGAATTTGTTTATAATTTTCCAGAAATATTCTCCTTGCAAAGCTGAATAAATCCCAAAAAAAATTATCTTGATCGGATAAATAGTTTATGCATAATTCCATTTGTTAACTAAAAACATGTAATTTTTCAACGGAATTTCCCCACTTTTGGACCAACGAATTTCGGTTTTTTTTTCGAGAGTACAGTTTAGGAGTCAAACTTTCATCCCACTTAAATGGAAATTCGATATTTTTTATTTAAATGCATAATAATGGAGATTAAAAAAGGGTACATTTTTTTGTCATAAACAAATGCAATACCTCAGCCAATTTTCACTTTATCAATTTGGTCTAAACGGCATTAAATTTCTTGTGTTTTCACAAATCTTTTCCAAAAAAAAAATCCGACTTAGGTTCAAGGGTGGGAGAGTTAGTTTTTTTATTTCAAACATTTCCTGACTAGTTTATTATTAATATTTTTAAATGAAATTTGCACCATCTACAGTTTAATACACGTATTTTATGAAAAAAATTAATTGTTATATTTTAGGCTTTTATTTTTCATTTATATCAAGTAAAAATACATATATATTATCATATTTAACAAAAAATTCTTTTTGTACATATTATTCTATTAAAATGAAAGTAATATTATCACAAAAAAAATTCAAATTATATGTATATAAGTGTGAAGCATCATCATCTTAGTACATTTTGCGAATTAAACCGGTGTGCATATGTGCACGTGATGCTACTAGCTTATATATAATTAATTAAGAATTTTTTCCTTTTAATATTTTTTTAAACTCAATGGAATAATATGTACAAAAATATTTTTTAGTTAAATATGATAAATAACAATAATCATTTGTTGTTAACAAATTTTTTTTTATTATTACAAAAAATAATGTATTTTGAAAAAATATAAAATCATTCTCGGATTCAGCATAAAAAAATACATCAAATTAAAAAAAGAAAAATTAAAATCGGTTAATAATTAACGAAGATATAACCAATTTTGTAATTTGAACGGCTGATTTCAGTTGTAGCGTCGATAAGCACGCGCCACTCAGTACCCCCACTCCGCCGTCCAAAAGTTGAGAAAACTATATATGTATTTTTACTTGATATAAATGAAAAATTAAAGCCTAAAATATAACAATTAATTTTTTTTCATAAAATACGTGTATTAAACTGTAGATGGTGCAAATTTCATTTAAAAATATTAATAATAAACTAGTCAGGAAATGTTTGAAATAAAAAAACTAACTCTTCCACCCTTGAACCTAAGTCGGATTTTTTTTTTGGAAAAGATTTGTGAAAATACATGAAATTTAATGCCGTTTAGACCAAATTGATAAAGTGAAAATTGGCTGAGGTATTGCATTTGTTTATGACAAAAAAATGTACCCTTTTTTAATCTCCATTATTATGCATTTAAATAAAAAATATCGAATTTCCATTTAAGTGGGATGAAAGTTTGACTCCTAAACTGTACTCTCGAAAAAAAAACGAAATTCGTTAGTCCAAAAGTGGGGAAATTCCGTTGAAAAATTACATGTTTTTAGTTAACAAATGGAATTATGCATAAACTATTTATCCGATCAAGATAATTTTTTTGGGATTTATTCAGCTTTGCAAGGAGAATATTTCTGGAAAATTATAAACAAATTCGATAATTATTAACAAAGTTATTGAACAATTAAAAAATGCATTTTTGATGGTTTAAATTCATTTGCAAGTAAACTAATAAACCTTTTTCAACGTATGACCAGTCATTTGAAAGGTATTTTTAGGCTCTACAACCTTCAATAACAACTTTTTCCTCTAAAATTTAACCGGAAGCAAGGGTCATCGAAAAACTACGTTTCTCAAACTTTGACGATTGTTTACACTATTTTTTGCAACCGGAAATCGAGAGCAAACCATAAGGCTCTTATATGGGGCCCCCAAACTACAAGAAACTATTGAGACTTTTCAGATTGTACTTTTGTGCACTTTTTGCACTCACCGACTGGCCTATTTCTTGAATGAATGTACAACAATACACAGAAACAGTAAATCTGTCCGCATAGCACCAAATGAAAGCTTAAACACTGCTCTTCAATATCCAAAAACAAAAAATTTAATTTATGTACACTTTAACCTATAATGTCAAAAGAGACATTCGCTGTTCCACAAACATATTGAAAACAACAGTACTTTTGACCATGTAAGGCAATTTAAATAAAAATTAGTCTCTCTAGGGGTTTTTATGGTCGCTGCTTACTAATATATATTCTGATTTTAATATTCAAAATGGCGGATCCAATATAGCAGAATTTTTTAAAAATTTTACATTCTTATCATAAAAGGTGTAAATTGAGCCGCCGGATCGTAGAAGGGCACGTAAATTTTTTTCGGCCGAAATCGAAGTCCCCTGGACATCCAAAATTCGACTTTCGAATTTAAATATTTCATGTACATATCCTTATAGGAAATTTCATTGTGCATCTTTTTTTCTTATGAATTTTTTTTTGTATCTATTACCGTTTTCGAAATATAAGGAAAAACTGTTTTTTTAAAAAACGAAATTTTAATTGTTTTTTTCACTTCAACTCGCGATTTCTCAGTCAATTTTACGAATTTCTTAATGAAACAAAAACGAAAATACGCGTTATTTTATCCTACGAGTGACTAAAAAACAAAAATGATGTTTTAATTATAAATAAAAAAGTTATTAATTTTTTATTGAGATATTGCAAAATTCGTAAACTGAAATTTTCACTAAGCGGGGAAGTTGAGCAAATTTTGAGCAACAAAAAACTTTCAGCGAGAAAGTTGTTCATTTAGGTCTAAACAAGTTTTTCCCGAAAGTTACAGTTCAATTAAACAATTATTTAACAAATGGCGAATGTTAAAAGTCGTTGGCGGCTAAACGCCCAGCGCGCGTTTCTCACCCGTATTATGTATACGCAGAATAAAACTCCAGCTTACTATAAGGTGAGAAACGCGCGCTGGGCGTTTAGCCGCCAACGACTTTTAACATTCGCCATTTGTTAAATAATTGTTTAATTGAACTGTAACTTTCGGGAAAAACTTGTTTAGACCTAAATGAACAACTTTCTCGCTGAAAGCTTTTTGTTGCTCAAAATTTGCTCAACTTCCCCGCTTAGTGAAAATTTCAGTTTACGAATTTTGCAATATCTCAATAAAAAATTAATAACTTTTTTATTTATAATTAAAACATCATTTTTGTTTTTTAGTCACTCGTAGGATAAAATAACGCGTATTTTCGTTTTTGTTTCATTAAGAAATTCGTAAAATTGACTGAGAAATCGCGAGTTGAAGTGAAAAAAACAATTAAAATTTCGTTTTTTAAAAAAACAGTTTTTCCTTATTGATAGAACGTCCAAGCGCCCGTCCTGCCGGAAGGATGTGCCGAAAAAAAGGCTTTTAAAAAAAGAGAATTCAATTTTTCTTTTTCGAAATTTCTTGGGATTATTGTAGATGAGAAGACAAAAAAATCCATATATTTGACTTTTTAAAATAATAATATTAAACCATTTTTCAAAGCCCTCAAACTTGCTGCTAATAAAAAGTAAAAAAAAACATTTTTTCGTAAATTTAATGTAAAACCCACAAAAATCAATATATTTTGGCCGGTCTAGTCTCTTTTTATTCAGAAACGTTCAAAGAATGAAACCGATTTGTTTAATTTAAAAAAATTTCATTTTTAATGTTAATCAGCAAAATTGCGGCCAATTGAATAAAAACTCTCTTCAAATTTTCTTTATAAAATGAATATGGAAGCAGATAAAAACAAAAACAAATATATCGTTGGAAAGGTAACGAAACAAGCTTTCCAATGATGTAAATATCAAATTTCTAAATTTATATGCCTAGGATTGGTAGCCTTTTAAACAAAGCGAAAAGCATCCTGCCGGCAGGACTGGGTTCCATCCTTTTGTGACTAAAAATTATATGAATTTTTGGAAAATTCAACTTCTTTAAGCTACCCTGCTCTTTGGTTTCAACTTACAAGCTCGACATTTACATGCGCTGAAAGCTTGTTTCATCACCTTTCCAACCATATATATTACTTTTTGTTTATGTCAATCCATGTTAGTTTTATTCAGCGATTTCGGACGGACTCACCTGAGTCTTTTTGGTCCTGCCGGAAGGACGTTGGACGTTCTATCATTATATTTCGAAAACGGTAATACATAGGGGAGAATGGAGAGTTATGAAGCATGGGGAGTTGTGAAGCACGGCCATAGATCTCGCATAGTAATTGTTTTGATAGATGTCACTTACTCTGAATATTTTTTCACCTAATATCTTTGTTTTGTAATTGGATTCATTCCGATAGAAGATATTTTGCATATCTTTCAAGACAATGTGTTCAATTTTTCGTTTATAAAGTTTTTTTGTGTGCTCCATTTTGCAGAATTCTTACAAAATTCGCGAACAAATCAAAAAGATAAGTTCACCCATATAATACCCAGCAATGATTAGGTTCTCGAAATTTAAAACGATTTATGCAAAATCGCAATAAAGAATATTTACCAAAAAATATAATTTTTAGCGATTTTTAGTAGTGCTTCACAACTCCCAATGATTTTAAAAACTTGAAAAAGCAGCTTTTTAGTCCAACTGAAAAAAATTGTCGATTTTATTTTATTTCATGCAAATTCTTCAACCAGTAAGCATATTTGAAGACCCTCTAGAGATTCAAGTGGAGAAAATTTGAAATAAAAATTTCTTTTTTAAGTTACAACTCATAAACAAAGCGTGCTTCATAACTCCCCATTCTCCCCTACAAAAAAAATTCATAAGAAAAAAAGATGCGCAATGAAATTTCCTATAAGGATATGTACATGAGATATTTAAATTCGAAAGTCGAATTTTGGATGTCCAGGAGCGGGACTCTGAGTTAGCGCCACTATAATAGCGCGCACTATAATAGTGCTTCTATAATAGAGCCACTATAATAGCGCACACTATAATAGCGCACACTATAATAGCGCTCACTATAATAGTGCCATAGCGCCACTATAATAGTGCTCACTATAATAGCGCTCACTATAATATTGCCATAGCGCCATTATACTATTATAGTGGCGCTATTATAGTGCGTGCTGTTATAGTGGCGCTTACTCAGAGTCCCGCTCCAGGGGACTTCGATTTCGGCCGAAAAAAATTTACGTTTTTTTTGAGCTTTAAACATTTGTTCTTAAAGAACAATTAACAATTCTTGTTTATTTCTTACGGTATTTATAAAAAATGACAATATTTTCAACTAACACCTCCGGGACGTAATGGATCACTTTGTTTTATTTTATTAAGAAAAAACTAATATATTTAACATATTAATTAAATAATCCTGTTAAATTTAATTTCTTGTAATTTATATATTAATAAGTACCATAATGATAACCCTTTATTAAAAAAAACTGGAGAATAGATTTTTTAAGTAAATGGATTTTTTATTTTGCTACATCTTTTTAAAATTTGAAAATTGCATGAAAATGTTTAAAGTTTAAATTAAATATGCTCCAATTTCAATATTCTTTGTTATAAATGTACAACAGAAACCAAAATTGTTAATACCGCAATAATATTTGGTTATTTAAATTATAATTTCATTGCTTATCCATTACGCCCCGGCCCGAGGAGAGATTGCTCACCTTGCATTTCTCCAAAAACATTGTTCTAGAAGAAAAAGTATAAGTGATATTAGGTCTTATTTTTTTTAATTGAAAGCTGAGATGGCCACGTGGAGGTGTTGCGCCAGTTCATACCCATATCCGCAGCAGGTCTCCAAGGTAAAGAGCTTCTAGTCGATAGACTAATGTAGGTAAGGGAAGTCGGCAAACTGGATCCGTAACTTCGGAATAAGGATTGACTCTGAGAAGCGGGACGTGTCGGGTTTGGTCGGGAAGCGGGTCTGACTGACGTGCCGGGCCTGGGCGAAGTGAATGACTTTCGGGAGTCGGGATCTGAGCTCGGTCCCATGCTTTACCCTCCCGCGGATCTTCCTTGCTGCGAGTCTTCCGTGATGGTTTTGCCGTCGTGTTCGTCCTCTTCGGCCGTCATTCAACGCTCAGCTCAGAACTGGCACAGACAAGGGGAATCCGACTGTCTTACTAAAACAAAGCATTGCGATGGCCCTCGCGGGTGTTGACGCAATGTGATTTCTGCCTAGTGCTCTGAATGTCAACGTGAAGAAATTCAAGCAAGCACGGGTAAATGGCGGGAGTAACTATGACTCTCTTAATCTGCTAGATTGGGCATATATCTCAATTCTATTATACCTGGATCTCGGCTTCCATTGTGAGGGATGGTAGTTCGTGGGCACGAATTGTCTCGAAGGAAAGAGCGTCAACGCAAATATGGAGAGAACCTGGATATGTGGGTGAAGAATTGAAAGAGGTGCATTGATTCTATGATTAATGACACCTGAAATACTATCCAGCCGTCTAGAGAGGCCATGAAATCCTACTGGACAAGAGTTTTAACACAAGCGTCTGATTCTAAACCCGAGCTGCATATTCCTGAGGTTGAAAGATCTGATTTGAGGACTCCCATTACCGTGGAGGAGGTTGAAAAATATATACTAGAACTCTAGACGGCCGCTCGTCCAGAGGAATGACAGGTATCCAACTCCATTTTCCCTCCAACTTTCCAATGGTTGGCCTGCAGTGTCTTTTCAACTTGTTCATGTGGTGTAGTGAGCTTCCCGAATGCCTAAATGCGTCAAGGAGGATCTTCATTCCAATGAAGGGGTTTGAGGATGCACCTGATAAGTACCGTCCGATCACAGTGCCATCCGTGATCGTCAGAGGATTTCACAAAATTCTTCCCGGTAGACTGACCCTAGCTTTGGACATTGATGACCGACAGAGGGGTTTTAGGAACATAGACGGCTCAAGGTACAATACTTTTGAGCTGGATATGAGTCTGAGGCAACATTATTTGCAGCGTAAGCCCCTTTCTATGGCGTCGGTGGACATCGCGAAGGCCTTTCCATCAGTGTCGCATCCTTCTCTGCTGGAATGTGTAAGATCGTTCGGTGCCTCTGTCAAGTTTGCGGACTATGTCGCGGGTATTTATCGTAGGGGTTATACGATTCTGCAGGGTCAGGGCTGGACTTCAGATAGGATCTACCCGAAACGGGGTGTCCAACAGGGTGATCCCTTGTCTCCACCGATCTTTAATCTCCTAACCTGCAGACTGCTGGCTTGCCTATTAGGAGAAGTGTGGGTTAGGGTTGGGGAGAAGTTCACTAATACCTCTGCCTTTGAGGATGACAACCTATATTCGATGACTCCTAAGGGGTTACAATCCTCTATAGATATAGTCTGCAAATTATACCGACAGATTAGCTCGGTCGGATAAATGCCTTCCTTGGTGGACGTTCTAGGACCAAGGGTACTTTGTTCGCGCCCATTTGGCTTGGATTTTTCCGGCATGTGAGATAATCTGAGCGGAAGGTTTGACGTCGAGGCATAATGATGTGCACTGGCGATTATTGTCCGGTACACACTATTAGAACTCGACTGTCGATAAACCGGTTGTACTCAGGAGAAGGTTTTCTACAGTTTCCCTCTCCTCTGGCGAGAAAACCCATTAGACGGGTAGTCCAGGCTAATGCGAGTACTCCTAATTTCGAAAGACGTTGTGTAGGCGCAAACTTAGTATTAAGAATTGTATATAAAAAAATTTGTGAAAGCAAGAAATTGTAAGAAACACTTGTATAGCCAAGTATGTAAGGCTGAAGACAGGTGTATAAACCAATAAAAAAAGCCTCATACTTGGTTTCCGTCCATTCGGAAAAGAGAAGAAGACAATTGTGGACACGACGACTGCTTCCAGGATTGATCGCCAAGTACTGTGAAAAATCACTCGTCAGGATGAGTGGAGGTTCTTAGGGGTTAGGTTCAACTGGGCAGGAAGAGTAAGAATAAAGTCCCTCAATTTGATAGGAAAAGATCTCGTTCTATTAACAAAAGCTCCATTAAAGCCACAACAGCGTCTTTTTGCGTTACGTTCTAACATGATCCCTAAGCTATACCATTAGTTAGCCCTGGGTAACGTACTTATTGGCTCATTAAATAGGGTCGATATTGCTGCAAGATCAGCTGTACGGGGTTAGCTGAAGTTGTCACCAGATACACCCAAGGCATACTTCCATTCATCTGTAGTAGACGGTGGCTTAGGCATTTCTTCAATGCGATGGATGGCTTCCTTGTTGCGAAAAAGACGGCTTGAAGGACTGCTCACGGAAGATATCGGTGCAGCTAACCTATTCCTTGCAAAAGAGATCGCTTCCTGTGAACGCAGGTTAGTGGATCAAGGCAATCGACTGAACTCACTCAATGATGTTAGGAAACTCATTGGGTGAGCGACGGAACGAAATTTCTGTTAGGTAGGGATTTCATAAATTCTTGACAGCTGAGAATTAATGCTCTAACGACTAGGTCGAGAACCTCTCGGGGAAGGGTTGGTGATAGAAGATGCAGAGCAGGGTCTACATCTACATCGTACGCCGGAGACTCTAAATAATGTCCTGTAGGTCTGACATCGCACGCACGCTGCGATCAACAAAAGATAACAAAAGATCGGGTTGCGGTAGTCATAGATGCACAGGTTGTTGGTGATCAGAGTGATTTAAGGTCTGCTTATGTCCAGAAGGACATAAAAACCGTTTCTTCAAGGATGCTTATATGCGGGCTGTCAGCATTTAACATCTTTAATGACAGCACTGCGAGAGGTCCCGAAGTTCGTAGAGGAGTCGGGTGACAAAAGAAGAAGCCGACGTTAATTCACTTGGTACAGCCTGTCATACAGGCGTAATATTTTAGCGACCAGCCTTCCGCACTTGCTTAATCTATTTATTTTTGTATAAGGGTGGATAAGCTGGCGTTAAAATAATAGCGATATGTCGGCTCTTGGGATCATTGCGAAGCAGAATTCGCCAAGCGTCGGATTGTTCACCCGCCAACAGGGAACGTGAGCTGGGTTTAGACCGTCGTGAGACATGTTAGTTTTACCCTACTTTTTCAGCGCAGACGTTGTGCTTATAAAATGTATAAGCTGCAAAGCACAGCGCCTGCGCCGAACTAAGTATGTATGCTGTTCCAAAAAGGCACATCAGATGCGCTGAATTAAAGCACACAACTTGTCCTAATGTTTGGCGTATCTCTTGTGCTATTCTTTTTTCCGTGTACCTGGTGGGGTGTTTTACTTGGTAGAGCAGGTACCAAGCTGTGATCTGTTGAGTCTCAGCCCTTGGCTTGGACAATGACAATGAAAGGCAAGTGATAGGTATAATGAAAAAATTGCAGACTCTGTAAAGAAGCAATACGCATGGGGACATAGAATATTTTTTAGCCTCAGCATGGGCAAATGCTGACGATGAATAGGTGGACAAGTGCTCAAGATAAGTTGAGGATAAGTGCCCATGATAATGTGTGGAGAAATTGCATTTTTAAAGCAATGCGCATGGGGACTTGGAATATTTTTTAACCTCAGTATGGACAAGTGCTGACGATAAGGTGTTGACAAATTGCATTTCGTAAAGCAATGCGCATGCGGACTTAGAATATTTTTTAGCCTCAGCATGGACAAGTGGTGATGATGAATAGTTTCAAGATTAAAAAATGATGCAGAATAGTCAACCGGCATACCTATATTGATTTTGTAATTTAAAAATTATTATGTTTATTAATGTTTATTAATAAAGAATTAGATTTCTTCAATTTCCATGTGCACCAAATAGATTATGTACATTATTTCTTCGTTTTGAAGACGATTGATAGACAAGAATTGTGTTTATTTTTGTCCAAATATAGTGAAAGAGTAGAAAAATTATTGGACAAGTGATGAGTCTAAAATCAATGCGCATGGGAACTTTAAAATATTTTCTGTTACATAGTGATCAAGTGCAAACTAATGGACTTGTGACAACGCTCTGTATATAGGACAAGTACAAACTATTAATTAGACTTGTTGTGACATCTAATGAAGATATGAGTTGGGTTTAGACGATTTTTAGAGAAAGTCACTTTGTTACACTTAGAAAAATGTTCTAGTATATTCCTTAGAATTGTGACAACTCTAAACACAGTGGACATGTAATCAATTTAAAAGTTTGAACTTTTAATAATTTGACAATACAATGGACAAGTGCTGCCTCCAAAAGTTAATGCACACGAGAACTTGGAAATATTTTACCATGTATTCCACTGGACTTGTGGCATCTCTTAATATAGTGGAAAAGTGAAAACTATCAGACTTTTGTAACAACTCTAAGGCTGATTCCAGAATAGCTAAAAATCGTCTCGACTTCCAAGAAGATTCAATGCGCGTACTTACACTTCTATTTACTGCGCATCAAAATCGAGACGACGATTTATCATATTGTGGACTCAACCTAAGATGTACATAGATAGAAAAGACAAATGCAAGCTATAGAACAAATGACCAACCACTTTTGACGTTTGATCTGTTTACAACTCTGTAAATAGTGGGCAAATGCAAATAATTTACCATGTGATCAGACTTCATGATTGGACATTTATTTGCACACTTCAAGACACTGAACAAATGTAAATTGGGAATCTTAATATTTGTACTGCTGAAAAATCTCCGTGAAGTGAACAAGTTTAAACTATTGTGTTTATGGCAACTGTTTAAGCACAAAACTGGACAAGTGAGAACTGTAAATAACTGGATTGTTGACAAATCTGTATTCGTTGGCAACGTGATAACACTTTATAATTAGACATTTGAAAACTACAAACATTGGACAAGTGATTTATCTTAATCATTGAATTGTTGACAACTGTATTCACAGTAGACAAGTGCAAACTATAACACAACTCTAAACTTTACAATTACACTTCAAAATATGACTTGGGTTCAGATAATTCGCAGAGCATTGACTACACAGCCACACAAAAAAATTTTTTTCTGGCCCGGAGATCACACTATGTGCACTATATCCCAGGTGCGAATTTTCGGTTGGCCCATAGTTGGGCCAACTTTTACAAGGTCGGTCCAACTTCTCGTGCCAGAGGTTGGGCCAACCATACAGATGATAACGGTTGGCCGTCTAATGGCGACGATGGTTGGCCCGACAAGTCATAAGGAAGTTGGCCCAACTTAAAATGCATATGTTGTGCCAGCTATACATTTCAATGGTTGGTCCAAAAACTGACGCCAAAGTTGGCACGACTTTAAATGCGTAAGTTTGGCCAACTTTAACAGCCAAAGGTAAAAAATTATTAAAAAACTAAATTATTTAAACAATTAACACGTTATTATTAGCAAGAACATCAGATATAACCTTTACCTATTATTATTAAACACAATCTCATACATACATTTTCGAAAATATCTACCGCTTGCTGGGATCGAACCCCTAACCTAACGCGCCGAAGACTTATACACTGACCACTACGCTACGCTCACATGGGAGTCCATACCGTTAAATGTATATTAAAGCTGCAACAGTCGGGCCAACCGTGGCCCAGAGTTAGGCCAACCGAGAAAGTTTAAGTCATTTAAACTGTTTTTCACAAAGTTTTGCCAACCGTCGGGCCAACCGTGGCCCAGAGTTTGGCCGACCAAGAAAGTTTAAGTCATTTAAACTGTTTTTCACAAAGTTTTGCCAACCGTCGGGCCAACCGTGGCCCAGAGTTTGGCCAACCATAAAGTTTGAGTTATTTAAACTGCGTTTTACAGAGTTTTGCCAACCGTCGGGCCAACCGTGGCCCAGAGTTTGGCCAACCTAAATTTGTAAGTCATATGAGATACGTTCCCCATAGTTGTGTCGACCTTTGTCGCCAAAGTTGGCCCGACGGTTGGTTATACTCTGCATGTAATGGTTGGCTTGCAAAGTCGGGCCAACTGTGGGCACTAGTACTTGCCAAAGTTGGGCAAACTCTGGCAACCAAAACTTCGCTTGCCAAAGTTAGGCCAACCGTGGGCCAACCTTCAAACTCTGGCGGCCAACCTAAATTCGCACCTGGGATGGGGGAAAATTTAAAATTTGATGGTTTTTAATGAAACTTGGTATTTAAGAGTTTTCGGGGTCGCTGATTAAGAATTTGATATTAGATTTCCAAAATTCAAAATGTCGGAACCAATATGGCGAACCGAAAAATTTTTAATTTGAAGGATTTTCATGAAAAATGGAATGTAGGGGTTTTCGAAGTCGCTGATAACGAATCTCATGTTAGACTTCAGAAATTCAAAAAAGCAAATCCAAAATGGCGGACTACAATTGTAAAATTTGATGTCACTTTTGAAGTCACTTTTTGAGGTTATATCAAAGTCTTGACATAATGGGTTAAAATGAACATCGAATTTAGATTTAGCGATCCCGAAAACCCCTATATAGGGTAAACCAGACAGTAGTCAGCCACTTTTCAACTTTGAATAGCTATAAAACTGTACGAGATAACAATATGTTCAAAGATACTAATCATTTCTAAGGTGATCGAAAACAAATGTAAACTTTTGTAATAGAAAAAAAATTTTTTTTGACGGTTTTTGAAAGCTTTTAAAAGAGTCAAATTACTGTCGGATTCTTACTTGTTTATTTACTAATTTTTTTTACGAATAAAAACTTTTTTTTCATGAACATGATTAGTTTAATAGTTTTGTGTGATCGTAAGGAACAACATCACATTAAAGAATTCGAAAAAAAATTAATTGCTCTTTTAAAACAGCGTTAATTAAAAAATTGCTTTTAGGTGACCGACTACTTTCGAAAAATTTTTGTAAGCATGATTGATTTAATAGTTTTCATTAAAAAGATTTTCTTAAGTGGCCGACAACTGTCTGCTTTATCGTACCATTTTTCATAAAAGTTCTTCATATTAAAAAATTTTTAGTCCGTCATATTGGATCCGCTATTTTGAATTTTGAAAATCTAATATCAAATTCGTAATCAGCGACCCCGAAAACCCTTAAATACCAAGTTTCATTAAAAACCATCAAATTTAGAATTTTTGTCCGCCATATTATACCGCCAATTTGAATCCGGACATGATGTCGTAAAATGGACCACGGATTCAGTTTCAGCGATCCGAAAAACGTATAGTGCACATAGTGTAATCTCCGGGCCAGAAAAATAGTTATTTTCGTATCAAGGGCGCAAAATAGGTGATTGCGACGATGGCGAAATGAAAGGACCGAGGGGACACAATTTCACGACCGAGGCGAAACCCGCTTCCTCTACCTCCGAGCGGGCAGAAGAGTATTTTGCGCCCACATGTTAATTATTCGATTTTCTTTATTAAAATGTGATATTTTCGAGTTTTTTTATGTTGACTATAAAAATGCAAACATTTTCAACTTGTTTTATTTTGTCTAAAAAAAATGTGCAATTTTTTTCGATTTCCTCTCAAAAAAATTATGACACATTTGGTTTTGTTCACATTTTGGTTAAAAAAATTGGCAATTACTATATTTTCAGAATACATTGTTGTCTTATTTCTATATTAAAACTTGTATCATTATAGACTTCAAAGAGTTAACATTTATATAGAGTTTAATTTTTAACTAATATGAGCGTTTAATCGTTCGTGCCCTCAATGACATACTTTCCCTGCAGTTTGGACAAAAAATTATGTTATGCCATGGACTAATGACAACTCTAAATACAATGCACAAATGATCACAATCAATAATTGGACATTTGACTACTTTCCGCTTAGTAGAAATGCAAACTATTTGCTTTGTGATAAATCTTTACAGATAGGATAATTGAACAGTTTTATTCCTTGGACTTTTGGCAACTCTGTGTACATTAGACATGTACCAACTATCGGACAAGCGAGTCCTACAAACATTGGATTTTTGATCACTTTCTATTTAGTTCACCATGGATACTTGAAAATATTTGGGTGATTTTCAAATAACTGTCATATTTGCATGTCCCCATAGATAAATGACTAATAAAATTATTATTTTTTGCCACTCACTTCATAAATCACTTAATAGAAGTCTCTTCTTAAAGATACTTAATATTCAGTTTGTTAACATTAACATTATCATAGTTAAAATTAAGAAAATGAGGTTAAATTGTCTGGTCCGTGACTTACGTTTTTTTTAAATTTTGTTCTGAAATTTTCACGTAAGCAAATATTAAAACTATCTTTCAAGTACTTTGTAGGCCAACTCTAACCAGATGTTTTACATATAAAAATATTTTTATTACAATGATTTTCTACGTACATGAGCACTTTTTTCATGTTTTAAATTGTTAATTACTTTCTACCAACACATGTTAACGTCATCGTGATTTTATTACTCAATTTTATGTTTAATTGACTTCTACTGGTATTATTTTGAAGTGCGAACATTAAAAAGAAAATATTTATTAGATTTTTTATTTCTTTACGTGTTTTAACTATGACACACATGTCAGGACCGTGGAAAAATGTCAGGTCCGTGGCATGTAACTTTTGCATTTTCTTTGCGTTTTCCATCGTAACTTTAGAAATATTTAAAAATCTTGTAGTTTCCATTTAAACATATACTTCAATAACAAAAATGTACTGGAATATGTAATAAATGTCAAATTTGGTTCACTATTTTAGCAGAAAAATGTCTTATTCAAAAAAATCACAGTTATTTGAAAATCACCCATTTCCCATTACATGCTTTGGACTTGTGACAACTTTAAATACAGTGTACAAGTGAAAACTGTTTGTTTAGAAAATAAAACATTGTTTTATTTTATTATTTATTTGAAGTGATGAAAGGCTGCGGAGACTGGCGTTCATGTAATAATAAGTGATTTAATTTTAATTAAATTATTTATTTACATTTAGTTAACAATTAAATATTAATTAAAATTTAATTCCTTACATATACGAAAAATGTTAAAACAAAAAATACTTAATTAAAACAAAGTAAATGCCAAAAAATATTAATAAATAATTAATTATTAAAAACATTTTGAAAATTGTTAATAATAAGAATTGCATTCTATAATCACAGATTTTTTTGAAAAAAATACAATAGGCTATTTGTCTTCCTTTTTCTTTTAATAAAAGAAATAAAGAAAAATAATTCTAATCACACACGTGTTATAAATAGTTAATAAGTCATCATGAGATGTTGGTCATTCACACAATTACATTGTATTATCATTAATTATAATCAGCAAATTACTAGTTAATAATATTAATCATTTTAATACGTATGACGCTGTATGACAATTTATTAATAATAAAAAATAGAAGTAATAGGGTCAGTTAAGGTAAATAGAAACAGATTTGCTAAATTTCACCAATAGTAGAACTGTGCAAAAAGCTCGAAGCTCGATCGAGTATTTTCGAGCCTTTCATTTTTCGAGCCGAGCCGAGCCTAATCAGTTCGAGTCCGAGCCGAGTCGAGCCTCATAAAAAGCTCGAATAATTTTGGGTACTCAAAGTTTGCGAGTACCCGATTGGAAAAGAGTACTCGAATTCACTCGAGTACTCAAAATTATTCGAGCTTTTAAATTACAAAAAACTATTAATAAGTAAAAAATTTCGAATTTAAGGGATTTACTGATCGCAGAAAATCGTTAGGTGTTAAAATAATTCACCTACTAACTAACTTAAGAGATTTAGAGAGAATTCGATATTTTCTACTTATTATTATTTTTTTAATCATTTATAAGCTCGAATTCAATCGAGTGCTCAAAAAATTCGAGACTCGATACATCGAGTCAAGCTCGGGCTCGGCTCGAAAAAATTGAAGCTCGGCTTTTCGAGCTTTTTCACGGTGGGTTTTAAACCATTTTAACCTAAAAGTGCTCCCACTGTAAATGTTTTTTCATATATTGAATCTGGAGACTTTTCTAAGTGTTTTGCAAAAAAACCAAAATCTTTCATCGAGCCGTTTTTGAGAAAATCGATTTTTTAGGTTAAAAAATTTAGTTTTAGTATTTTTATTTAAAGTATGTGCAGGATTATAACAAAATAAACGTTATTATGAAAACACATTATTTTTGTGGTAAAATATATTTAAAATAACAATGTCAACGTAATAACAATGGTTTGTTTATAAACTACATTTAAAAAAACTAGGTAAATTAATAATTTCAATAAGGCAATAAATAAGTTTAAGGAGAGTGTACTAAAAATGTAAAAGTTTCTTTAGACGTGAATACTGTTATATTCGCAAACTGCTTTCAAAATTTTTTTTGAGTAATCAGGGTGATTATGAGATACTTTATGTTTTTCCCAAACATTCTTAAAGTCGTGGTGAACAACCTCCATCGCTTGCTCACTAAAGCGTCCTAAGCCTACTTGCCTTTGTTCACAAAAATCTTTTACGTGAAAAAGTACAGCATGCACCTTCGGAGTAATGCTTATTCCCAAATCAGTATAGCTTAATTTAAATGTAGCTATGTAATTTTGAAAATTAGTATCCAAATCACTTCCAAAACACGCATCAACAACGTTGTTAAAGTCTGCGAACACTTTGACATATTTTAGAATTTCCAGGTTTGCTGATCTTCGTAGAAGGTCTACTTTGTTTAACAGAATTTTGCATGAATTTCCTTTAAAAGATGGTCCAGAATTTGTTATTTCACGTTGAACGTGACATTCCGTTGCCCAAGCTAGAGCTTCTTTTTCAAATTGTTTTAAAAGACTTCCAAATACTACATTCACCACGCCCAACATCAAATGTAGTTCTGGTGGCGGAATGAGATCGAGAAATGTTTTGTCGCTATCAGTGTTCAGTAATGGTGGGTTGATACAGTTGTAAAAATTCTTCGCTTCTGATTTTATTGCGCCGGCATCACACCATTTATTGTAATTTTCGAGCGTATTTTGGGCTGTTCTGTAAATGCCGCAAGTATGAAGTTGATTTTTTTTGTAAAGCACCACGTACATGGATAGTTACTACTATGAGACATTATGCCCACTAAAATATTTGCTAATTTTAAATCGGTCGCAATTGTAGCATCAAACGTGCAAATATTTAATTCCTTCCATAACTGTGAAACATTTTTGTAATTCTCTTGCGTTTTCGGAGCCACAGTCAGTAAGAAGAGTTTTTTTACTCCAGAGTCTTTAAAACGTTTGGCTGCAATGCCATCCTCGTACGAAGAACGTCTAGTTATAGGATGTTCATTATCCAGTGATTGGACCGACAAACATATTTTTAAAAATCCCCCTCCACCGTCAATACCGATTTTCAAATGCATTTCAGACATTTGTCGTTCTTCCTTCACATGCTCAATAAAAGCAGATAGATCCGTACAGTAAATTACAGTTTTTGCATCGTTGGAAACTTTATTCGCTGTGATATTTAAAAATTTAAATTCTTTGCAGCCGAAATACTTGTCAACAGAATGAGTTTTGGTTTTGAGCTTGTCTTTCAATCCGCATTCAATAATTCTCCTATTCTTTGTAGCTACACGTATAGCTGAAGCAATTTCCTGTGTGGCGCGATTGAAAAGATTTAAATGCGACTTTATTTTAAATATATCGTCTACACTAATTGTTGATTGTTTTAATGTGCTTTCCTTTTTTCCGTCAATAGTAATTTTCAAAGGATTTCCACCGAAACGTTGACTAAGTTGCAATGCTGAACTTTTTGTATTTGTATCCTCTTCAATCGTTTTTTTTCTTAATTACAGATGCAATAATTTGATCTTGTACTTTTTGAGATGAACTGCTTAAACAAGTACTCAAATTCTCAACTAAAGAGGATGAAGAACACTTGTGAGAATTACCTTTTGCAATTATCGAAAAGCAACGACTGCAACGTTTTTCCAGATCTGGTATTTTTTCCTTCTCTGAAATAACAATTATTTTTTTTTTTATTTATATATACACTTGTCTTTTGCCTTAAGACTAGCGTTCAAGTGTCCTAAAGAAATTTTTCTTACAAGCTACATCTTAATTTACTAAGTTTTGCGTCCACAGAACGTCTTGAAATTAGGAGTACTCGCATTTGCGAGTACGTCCTCCTGCTTGATAAAATTACGAAAGTAGTGAGAAAAACACCGAGCTATAGCGCGAGTCGAAGAGCGGTCACCTATCCAAGTACTAGCCGCACTAGACGTTGCTTAACCTCGATGATCGCAAGCCACGGAGTCTCACCACCGTAATTTACCATCGGTTAAATAACAATTACAAAGCCCTTAAATAAAAATATTTAAAATGAAAATGTCCCAGTGAGGTTACTTACGAGTTACAATATTTGAAATATTGGCCAGCGGTCCTTGATCTCTATTCTCTTGTGGAAAATATAATTTTTGACGTTCGAATGCGAGTTCACAAAGGTGACATTTACATTTTGTCTGATCTTTTGATCGGGTTTTTGGAGAGTAAAACTTTGACAAATCGGGAAATATTAACTCCTTATTTTTTCCACTTTTCACTTCGTAAACATTTCTTTTGCATGTACTACATAAAGCGCTAGGTATTCTTTCATCGTCAACATAGTCAGGAAACAATTTTTCAATGTCGGATTTTAACATTTTCTTAATTTCAAACATTTTTTTCGTACTATGAAAACACAATAAACAGACTTTTAAACGATTTTCATCGTGTGTTCTCGCATGGTCCTTCGATATTTTTAAACGTCAAAACTTGTTGAATAACAGATAGTGTATAAAAATTGAATACCGCAAAAACAATTACACACAAATTTAAAAATCGCACTTTAATGATTTTAATTTTTATCGTAATTATATTGATATAATATAATAATAATAATAATAATAGTATAATATAATTATAATAACACTAGAAAATACTCTTATTGCTAAAAATTAATTTTAGAATCAATTTGCATTACAATCCTGCACATACTTTGAATAAAAATACTAAAACTAAATTTTTTAACCTAAAAAATCGATTTTCTCAAAAACGGCTCGATGAAAGATTTTGGTTTTTTTTTGCAAAACACTTAGAAAAGTCTCCAGATTCAATATATGAAAAAACATTTACAGTGGGAGCACCTTTAGGTTAAAATGGTTTAAAACCCACCGTGTTTTGCACAACTCTAACCAATAGCATAAGATTTTCTTTTAAATAGTATTACTTCCGGTTTTCTTGTGTAGGAGAGAGTAGGGCAAGACAAGATACTTAAGGATTAAAGCGCAAACAAACAAAAATTATCGATATATTCTTCATTATTATTTTTCATTATTAACTTTGGGAATCAGTCTTTCGTAATAAAGACGTACAAAGGCCATCTGTTTCTTAAATAATAACCATGTCAAGCTTTTTAGGGTTCCGTACACCTACGGTGTACCGACGGAACCCTATTTGTAAAACTCTTGTGTCCGTAGCCAAATCGTGTCCCCCCCCCTCGCGGCTAAACTATTTGACCTAGAGAGCTCAAATTTAGTACAGATACATATTTTCACTCGTAGATTACAAGAAAAATATAGAGAATGTAATTGGAGGTGATATCCATAGCGTTGTCAAGGAAATATCAAGATTTTTGGCCAAAAATGCACAAAAAGTGACCATTCCCCCTTAACTTCTAAACTATTCAATATGGAGGGCTAAAATTTGGCATACTGGTGTATTTAAACGAGAATATTACATGATTATTGTTTACAATATTAGATATATAATACTTTAGTTTTTTTAAATTCTTTTTTAGTATCAAACGATTTTAACATATTTTTTTAATTGTTTATTTTAAATTCTACCATTTACCAATGAATGATGCAAGTATTGTTTTAATATTTGTGTACGGAACCCGCCATTGCAGTGCGAGTTCAACTCGCACTTGTCCAATTTTTTTCTTTTTGGTCACTCTTATTTTATTCAGTCTTGATTTAAGTAGTTTTCTTAACTTCACTTATTTATCTTTTCATTTACACAGAAAGAACTTTGGCAGTGCAAGTCATTCGCAGCATGTTGAACAGTGCAGCTTATAGTGTAATCGCGCGGCGCACCCAAAAAGGGGCGACTGGGTCGCCTTTTTTTGGTTGACAAAGTCTTCCAGAATTATAGAGAACAATTTTTTGAAATACGGAATGTTTAACAAAAATAAGGACAATTATGATCGTACCGAGGCACTGGAAATATAATTACCAATGTTTTGACAGAAAAGACTCTATTTAATAAAAAACTGAAAATAAAAAATGTAAAATAATTTAAAATATTAAATTAAATTGTACTAATTAGTACAATTTAATTAATTACATTAATTAAACTTTAGCTTATTTTAGCTAAAAGAAACTATCTTTTATTAAGATACAGAAAAATACATTAAGGTTTATTACAAATAATATCTTGAAGCAATAAAATGCGTGTCTTTTTTTTTTTTTTTTTTTTACATTAGGCAGGTCATCATATTTTAATAACTTTTCTTCTGAAGTTTCGTGTACAATATAGGCATGTGAATTTTGATCAAACGTAATTTCTAAGAAAATTTTAAGACTTTCTCTTAGAGGAACAAAAATACCGTAATACGATTTTAGTGTAACTATTTTTTCGTCATTAAGTA
This sequence comes from Leptopilina drosophilae, assembly GCA_032873175.1. Classification (NCBI taxonomy): domain Eukaryota; kingdom Metazoa; phylum Arthropoda; class Insecta; order Hymenoptera; family Figitidae; genus Leptopilina; species Leptopilina drosophilae. The sequence goes on from CM065484.1 coordinate 30,300,317, forward strand.
AAGTTTCCTCCAATTTTTCTCCTATTAAAATTTGTTCGTAGTCAATAAGACCTTTACCCTTTAAAATATGAAACCTTTTTGCTTCTGTGTCTACACTGTCAAATATAACACTATGTTTTTGAAAACATTCCTCAATTTCTCTTAGCATTGTTTTTTGTCATTATTTTTGGTCACAATTTGGATTATATCACATTTTAAAGATGGTAATAGTAAATTTTCAACAAAATCTATCAAATATTCTATTACATCTTGAACTAATTCTCGGGGGCATTGAAAATTTGCGTAAAGTGCAATAATAAAACTTAAAACATGGTTTACTATTACTTTCAAATTCATTTTCTCGAATAATTTTAAAACTTTATGGAAATCGATTTAAACATAAAAAGGTCTTAATTCATTGTTTTTTCAATAAATTCCCAAACATAGTCACAGACATAGGGCCTTATTTGTAATGCAACTAAACATTTATAGCAGGTTTCTACTGCGTCAATTAAAATTTTAGATGAATACTTTTATCCATTGACAACTAAATAAATTAACAAAAAATTTTGTACAGTGCATTACGATCAAGATGTTTTTTAACCTATATATATTAGGGCGTTTCACCGAAATTTTTTTTTCGATTTTCTAAAACCTTAAACCGAAATTAAACTTCTTCTGACCCAAAAAGTATGTCAGAATTTTTTCAGATTTTTTGAAGGTCATTTAGAGGTCGCTATTTTGATTTTTTTGTAAAATTTGTGCTTTTTGTGGAAAAATTTTATTTTTAATGGTCTACGTATTCAAACTTATAAAAACTATGCACATTTCTTAAGAAGGTTACCAAATTTGTTTAAAAAATGGTTTTGTATTAAAAAAAATAGATTAAAGATTATTTTTATGACTTTTAATGAAGAAGAAATCGGTCTCCTGCACGTTTAAAGTAGCTTTTTTAAATTCAAAGCCTTTTAAAATATTTAATTCTTTTTTAGAATGTTTAAGTAGACAATAAACTTTATCTTTGAAAAGAAAAAATAATATTGGGTGCAATAATTAAGATTAAAAAATTTTCAAATTATTAATGTAAAAAAATTTAAATTTATAGTTACTAGGGAAACGTTAAAGAGAATAACTTATTATCAGTGCGCTTCATGCATAACAAAAAAATATTTCAAATGAAATATAATAGGTTAATAAATTATTTTTAAAGCGTTTCGTTTGAAGATAAAAGTATTTGATAAGAGTATATTTATCATAATCATCACAAAACAAGTAAGCATTTGACTTTTATTATTTTAAGGACGGTTTCCAAATTTCGAAACATTATTATAATAAAATTAATATTTTGTTTAAAAGGTATGGAATGCACAAATATTAATTCTGAAAATTGTACAAAACTTTGGCTTCTTGGTGAATACATTGACAACATTCCTAAAAGCGAATTACCGACACAAAATACTGTTTTACGAAGATTTCTACACTTGCATCAAGCCGAAAATATAAATGTTAGTGCTACAAAAGTGACAGAAGAGGTTGAAAAAATTTGGGCTGAAAAAAAATTCCTAGTATACTAAAACAAAATATTATAAATAAAGTAAAGAAATTACATTTAGAATGGGTTAAATTAAAAAAAAACATAAACTTGACTTCACAAACTGAGAATAAAACAAGTTGTAAATCCAGATGTTCATTACATGAACATTTTGCTTCCTCTATACGATCAGCAAAAAAATTTGCTTCCTCGTGGAGGAAGCACTAACTTATTGTCACGTATTGACATATTTTCCATGTTGTTGTCTTCAAATCTAATTAAAAATTAATTTTAAAAATTTGTTATATTTATTATAATTATAATTAAGTATATTAAGTATATTTAATTTTTAAGTAATTTCTAATACAATCTAATATTTATAAAATCAAAAAAATATTTATAAAATTGGTTTTAATCCTAAATGAACAAAATAAAATTTTTAATAAAAAAATGAATTTTTCATCTTTAATTGTAATTAATTCTATAATTTTCAATAGAATACATATTTTACATACATCAATCGATTCGTCTTGATGCAAGGAATAAGATTTTAGATTTATTTTTCAATAAATAATAACATTTTATTGTACAGCAACATGATTCTTAAGAAAAAATGAATTTTTATTAAAAATGCAAATTTTGTGTCTGTAATTGGTTTTAATTTTATAAATTTAAATACAATATATACTTTATATATACCAATCGATCCGTCTTGATGCAAAGAATAAAATTTTAGAAATAAGTGAGTAAGATTTTCTTATACAGCATTATAATTTTGCGGAAAGAACTCATTTTTTAAGAAAAATGCGAATTTTTCAGTTTTAATTGTGATTAACTCTATAAATTCTCATACAATTTATTCTTTTTATATACCAATCGATTCGTCTTGATACAAAGAATAAGATTTTATTATATATTAACTTCAATAACCAACTTAAAAAAAAATTTTTGAAAAAAAATTTTTTTTAGAAAAAAGTCAAAAAAAAATTTTTTTCTGAGAATTTTTTAAAGTCTATCAATCCAGTTCGAGATATTTTTATGATAAATATACCTGGTAAATTTTAGCCAAATTCGTTAAAACCTCTTCGAGTTATCGTGTTCACAAAAATCGGGATCCACACACACACTCACACACACACACACATACATACATCCGGACAATTGTTCAGGGTCTTATATAACATAGTCCCATATAGAAGAAAATTTGTCAAAAGGATTTTTAAAAATTTTGTAAATTAAACGACTACAAAGCTTCCTCACGAGGAAGCAAAAAAAAAAATTTTTATAGATAAAATAAATTTACTTTTTGATGTTGGATATACTGATACTGTTAAAAGAGTGAATGATTTAGAAGCTTTAAAATTATATTTATCTGGATAACACGGAATTCGTAGCAACAAAGTTAATTTAACTGATTTAAAATCATCTTCGGAAGGGAACAGTTCATCACGCTATAAGAAAAAAACAAACCAATTGAAGAAAAATCTTAACAATCTTGTAGAGAATGAACAGATAGAGGAAGAGGTTAATCTTTCCGACAGTCAATCAGAAATGGACGATTCTTCAGACGATTTATATGTTCCTAAATCAAGAAAATTGAAATTAGCGAATAGTGTTTCCAATCCAAAAATAAATATTATGTCCACAGAATTTTGTTCAGCTTTAGATAGAGCAGTTATAAGTTGTGGAAGCGGGTCTCTGATTCATCAATCTACTCTTCATACACTAGGATACGATGTAAAAAATATTGCTTGTTCCAAAAGCACTATTTGGCGAAACCGAAAAATGATTCGTGAAAAAAATGCTGTTCAAGATAAGGAATCGTTTCAATTTGATGATTGTTTGACAATTCATTAAGATGGAAAATTATTACCAGATTTGAATTTAAAAAAAAATTGATCGATTATCCGTTGACGTCACTGGTGAAAATACTGCAAAATGTCTTGGTATTCCAAAAATTACAGCATCTACTGGGGAAGCTTAAGCAGAAGCAGTATTTCAGTTATTAAATGAGTGGAAACTGACGGAAAAAGTGACTTCTATGTGCACAGATACAACAGCTAGTAATACTGGGAAACATAAAGGAGCAATCACGTTGCTGCAATTGAAACTGAAAAAATTTCTTTTTTATTTAGCTTGTAGACACCATATATATGCTAGAGTTACTTGCTGGAGCAGAATTTAACGCGCTCTTTAAAAACTTCTACTGGACCAGATATTCAGTTATTTCGCAGATTTCAGGATACTTGGGAAACAATAGACCAAACAAAGTTCGAAAGTTGTCTTAAAGATAAGAAAGTTACTGTTTTCCTTACTTCGACTATTCGATCAAATGCTGTCAGGTTTATAAAAAATCAGTTGAAAAATTTTCATCCAAGAGACGACTACAAAGAATTGCTCGAATTAAGCTTGATCTTTTTGGGAACCGATACCACTCCAAACATTACAATCAAAACTCCAGGCGCTTTTCACAGAGCACGATGGATGGCAAAATTAATTTATAATTTAAAAATGTATCTTTTTCGAAAACAATTTGAGCTTACTGAATCTGAAATATCTGGGCTTCAAAAATTTAATTCTTTTATTATCAAAACTTACTTACAGCATTGGTTTACCTGTCGATCGGCTATTTCTGCTCCATTAAATGATTTAAATCTGCTCAAAGAACTAGTCGATTATAAGAAAACTATTCGATCTATTTCTGAGCCAACTCTTAAGACCTTCTCTTCACACTTATGGTATCTTAGTGAATATCTTGTAGGACTTGCCTTTTTTGATCCTCGAATTACATCTGATGAAAAAAAATTAATGGTTGATGCATTGCAAAAAAAAAGGCTGTGACATTCCACTGATTGCAGCTAATGTTCCAACAAAAGAGATTCCAAAAACGCAAATTCATCATTTTGTGACATCGAACAGCAAAAGGTTTTTCGATGCTTATAAATTATCGACAGACTTTTTGAAAAAGGAACCAAGTTTGTGGGAAAAAGATGAAAATTTTATGAAATCAAGAGAAAAACTGGAAAAAATAAGTGTTGTGAATGATATATCTGAAAGAGGTGTAGCATCAGCAACAATTTTCAATAAGAAGCTTATGAGGAATGAAAAGGATTTTCAAAATTTATTTCAAACGGTTCATAATCACAGAAAAAATATTCCTAATGTAAGCAAAAGGGTTGTTGAAACAGCTTTTAAAAATGCAAAATAAAAAAGGTATTAATTTATATACTTTGACTTTAAATACAATATAATGAAGTCTTTTATATTTTTAGTCAATAAGTAAGTTTTTCGATTGTACTTGATTCACATGTTTACAATATATTTTACTAAAAATGATTAAATTGTTTTAATTTTCTTATTATAAAAAATAATTTTTCCTTGGAATTTTTTTTAATATTAACCAAATCAAATATATTTATATTTAAAATATATTTTAACTTGCAGGAGACCAAATTTTTTTTATTTAAGGTTAGAAAAAATAGTCATCAAACTATTTTTTAATACAAAACCATTTTTTAAACAAATTTGGTAACCTTCTTAAGAAATGTGCATAGTTCTTATAAGTTTGAATACGTAAACCTTTGAAAAAAAAATTTTCACACAAAAAGCAAAAATTTTACAAAAAATCAAAATAGCGACCTCTAAATGACCTTCAAAAAATCTGAAAAAATTCTGATATACTTTTTGGGTCAAAAGAAGTTTATTTTCGGTTTAAGGTTTTAGAAAATCGAAAAAAAAAATTTCAGTGAAACGCCCTAATATATATATATATATATATATATATATATATATATATATATATATATATATATCTATAATAATTTGTCCTCTTAAGTTATTCGGCGAATTCAAAATATGAAAAACTTCATCTACAAATGTTAACATTAAAATAATATTTAATATCTCTTAAAATAGAATTAATGTGCAACTGAAGTAAATTTTTCATAATAAATTAGGATTTTACTTTCTACAATTTCAACGTTTTGTTCTTTTGACACGTTATTAACATTTGATTCCAAAGCAGAAATCAAAGGCGGATTCGTTATTTCAAAATCCATTTGCTCTTCCCTGACTTGATTTATTACGGAACTAATCTTTGATTCAGAAGCAAAACTTGCAAACGAATTTGCATCTTGAACTTCCATTTCTTCTTTTCTGATATTTACTACGTTGTTCTTTTGTGATATTAATTGCCCTTTTTCAAAATTATATTTTTCTATGAAATCAATCACGTCTTTATAATCTTTTGGAATTAAAATAATTTTTTCATTATTCAATGCACAAAATTCTTAATCTTCGACGCCATTATCTAAATACCAAAACAATTAGTTTAAAAAATTCCAATTCTAAACAAAATCAACTTGTTAAACTTATAAATTTTTCAAACTATTACAAGATATAAAAATTATTATCAATAACATTATTATTATAAAATATTACACGATAGGTATCTTTGTAAATTTAAGGTTAGAAAAGTATGAATATTGCTTACCTTGAAAAACTGGGAACAGTTCGTCAAATTTATATTTTTTGAAGAATATATCCATAATTGCACTTTTTTTACTTAATTATACAAAAATCAATTAAAATAAACTTCTCTTATACACCAATAAACGAATGCAGACGGGCACGTGGGCAATACATTTACAATGTAATGTGGGGAGTCATTCATAACCAAAAAAGGGCGACTCGATCGCCCCTTTTTGGGTGCGCCACGCGACTACATTATGAGTAGCACTGCGCAACATTCTGCGAGTGAACTTGACTGCCAATATTCTTTCCGTGTATTTAATTTGTGTACCCCGTATTGACCCACTCTTCCCTAAATAGCAATATTTAAAATTAAATACCTTTCTATACTTTGGCCAACGATTATATTTGAATGCACGTATAACTAGGGATGAGGTTGAATTGAGACTTTAACAATGTGAGGATAATAAGGTCCCCAGCTCTGATAACGTCACTTACTAGTTTTTCAAAAATCTTCCTGAAGATAGTTTAGATTGTTTAATCCTTTTATATAATAAAATTTGGGATTAAGTGAAAGTTCCAGATTCTTGGGCTAATATTCTCTTAAGAATGTTATATAAAAAGGCAGACGTAAAAAATCCCTCTAATTATCGTCCTACTGCTTTAGTGAAAACCATAAATAATGCTTTTACTCAGGTTTTAACAAAAAGATTGAATGAGTGGGTTGAAATCAACAATCTGTTACCAGAACACCAGACAGGTTTTAGGAAAAACCGAAGCTACGCGGATCATATATTCACTCTTAATTCAATTATCCAGATTCGCCTAAACTCGAACAAGGGTAAATTGTCTGTGCTTTTTGTGGATTTACATAGCGCCTTTCCTTCTGCCCCTCATAGGTTACTTTCGCAAAAACTACATATACACGCAAAAAAATGTTTGGTTGGTTCAACAGAAAATTTGTTTTCCACAACCAAACTCTCTCGTTAAAATAGGACTGACTGAACACTTGGTTTCTAGCAACCAAACAAATTCGGTTCCATTTATTTTGGTTTCATTGACTAAACTGACTGTTATTCTAAAACCAAACTCAATTTTTATGTTTTAATATTTTTTTAATTAGGCATTATTTTAAAAATAGGTTTAAGAATCTTGGTTATTACAACTACAAATAATATTAAAAGGGTTTCCTTCTATTTTTACATTATAAAAATTTTGAAAGATTTCAATATTAAGAGGTTTTTGTGAATGACAAGAAACATAAATAAGTATAATAAAAGGTTAAAAAAATTTTAATGTTGAAAAAGTTATAAATTATAATTTTTATACTTAGCTTTTCAGACGCGGCGCAGTTAGATAATAATAAAGCATAATAATCAAATAATTTTAGTAATAACAGAAACATAACTTAAGTCAAGTAAATAGGAAAATTTATTTATTAAAATATTTTAAGTTTATAAACTGTGAAGGGTAAACTGTCAAGAGTACATTCTTGACTGAAATTAGTGATTTTTCTGTTAACTGCAGTGACAGTTTAGAATTTAAAAACATACATGAAGTAATGTTTATGAAGTAACAAATGAATGTGTTTGGTTTTCATATAACCGAAACAATTTGATTTCCACAACTGAACTAGTTCGGTTGAGACAACCTGTCCTTTGTTTCAATTAACTGAACTTTATTCAACCAAACCTAGTTCAGTCAATTTAACCAAACCATTTTTTTGCGTGTACTCGGTACTGGTAGTAGAATTATTGAAATCTTAAAAGTTTTTATAATAAGGTTACTGTTGCAGAATGACGAGAGTAGTCCTGCAGAGGGCGTTAAAGTCATCCATGAACGGAATATTGAAGTCACTTAACAAGTATTGTACATTGAATCAATTGAATATTAACGTAGATAAAACCAAAATAATTATATTTTTTAAAGGGTGGCTACTGTCATGATGAAAATTGTGGGCTATTTTATATGGTGAAAAATAAAAATTCGAAATAGTATCTAATTATACGTATCTGCACAGAGAAAAAAATGCTGTTGAATCAATGACATATGGGTTTGATTCATTGGATAATGTCATAATGGACTGCCTAACATATATCCTGTTGTTTTAAAAGCACCCATTTTAATGATTCGATAGTAACACTTTCGTTGAGACAAAAGCATTTTTCTCAAATTGACAGCATACTATGTTAATTTGATGGTATTCAATTTTAAATTTAAAAGCATCATTTTTATGATTCAAAAATTTGTACTTATAATTTTTTAGTTCTAGCTATCAATTGAATAACACCATACTGTTAATTCAATTCTTCAATGTGGTTAAAGATATACCAACGATAAATTAAAAAAAGAAATTTTTTTAAACATATTTTTATATACTATAATTAATTCTCATACCTTCAACGCAACACTTCTTATACATATCTTTTTTTCAATTTTACACACTAACATACACATCTTTATTATTTTTTCATTTTTTCCAACGGCTAAACAAACACATACCCAATCAAAGACACTTTTTAACTTTTTGAGTCAGCGCCTAGGTAGAGTGCAACACCTCCGCACACGCGTATAACCACACGGCTCGCCTACAAGCGTGACAGGGAGAGATTACGTTCTCCAACGGTGATGACCTCGAAAGGCCATCTGCCGATCTCCGCAAAGTTAAATAAGAACGTTTGCGGCCCTCCGATGAAGGGCGGAACCCTTCCAATCCCTGGTTTCTTTGCAGATAACCACCCGAGTTGGCACCAAAACTCACATGTCGAAGCGCTAGTACTAAGACCGTTGCCGAAGCTTCGGTCTGTTCATAGTGCTCCTAGCCTCAAGCGATGTAGGCTATAACCACTGCTCCACGAGTCCAACCCAATGACCGGTAGGGGACAAGCCTTTCGACAAGTCCCCGCGGGCTCCGTGGTATCGTTTAGTACTCTGGAATGAGTACCGGTTAAAAGTCTTACCACCCTTGCTTCGGCAAGTTAGGTTTACTACTAGACCTGCCTGGCCGACACGGCACTGTCCATTAACATCGTAAAGCCACTACTCTGCAAAAAAGCCTGGGACAAACCGAGAACTAACCGTAAGCAGTTGCACCACTCCGAGCCTCGTTTAGTCGCCTCTTACGACATGCATCCGATCGCAGGAGGCCTATTCTGCGCCCAGGACCCCCCACGGAAGATCTTTTTGAGTCAGCGCCTAGTTGGTTAACGTGTTGTACCGCCGCATACGCGTATCACACCCTACGGACCGCCTACGGTCATAACAGGGTCAACTGTTCCGCATAACCAGACAACGACAGAACGACTTTCTTGTTTCCGTCTGCCAAATTCCAGGGGTTTTCGGTTTCAAAGACTTACTAACCCCAGCCCCTTGGTAAGAGGCGGAAGCTTTCTAATCCCTTGGTACTCTGCCAGGTACCCGCCCGAGTTGATAAAGCAACTCACCACGTCCAGGTCTCCGAAGTGCCTGTTCCTCAGCATGTACCCGTGGGGTGCCCGGGTGCAGAATAGGCCCCCTGTGACCGGCTATAGGTCGTAAGAGGCGATCATATGAGGCTCGGAGTGGCGCCACTGCTTGCGGTTAGTACTTTGTTCGTCCCAGGCTTTCTTATAGAGCAGTGGCTTACGATGATTATAGACCGTCGACCTCACTTGCCGAAGCAAGGGTGGTAAGACTCTTAATCGGTACTCATACCAACTCGGGTGGTTACCTGCAGAGTAACCAGAGATTGGAAAGGTTTTACCAAAAGGTAAAAAAACCAACTTTGCGGAGATCGGAAGATGGTCACTTGTTGGCCATCGGCGTTGGAGAGCGTGATCTCTCCCAGTTACGCTCGTATGCGAGCCGTGTAGTTATACCAGTATTGGGAGGTGCTGCACGTAAACTCTACATAGGCGCTGTTCCTCAGCATGCGAGGTTTCAACCACTGAGCCCAAATGGTCACCCATCCATACAGTAACCGGGACCAATGTCGCTTAACTTCCGTGATAGACGAGAACCGCAGCGCTGTAATGTAATACATTCGCTTCTTAACACTGAGCACTTACTTTGTAGTTAAGTACCGTGCTCGAAACTTTTCTCGTATATAAGGGAATTTATATTTAACTAGTCATTAGTTAATTAAAAGAATTTAAATAATACTTCTTTATATTGGAATCTCAAAAAGACAGGTATAATAAACATATAAATATGTGTGTTAATATTTCAATAAATCTACTACCTGTCAATGTCTCAAATACATAGTGTTCTAATTTTTATAGCATATGCTATAGGCAGTCCGCAATAGCACCACTCATTGAAACGAAAGCATATGCTTTCGTTTTCTAGAGCGCGCTTCTTTGGCGCTTCTTTTTTATTTAATTTAAATTTACACGCATTTTATTCAAATTTATTTATTAGATGCTTTAATTGAATAATGTCAAAGAAGCAATAAATTATTCTGTTGCTATATATATATATACATGAACTATAGAAACAATTTGCACAATATCATTAATTCTACAGTACCGTTCTTTTAATTTCAACAGTTTCATTTTATCGTTTTAAGCAATATATACTTTTCGATTGTTGAATGTGTAATTGAATCAATGACGGGAAATTCAATAGCATGGAGCTATTTCATTCAACAGCACTTTTTTAGTGTGTTTCCTTTTCTAATTCTGCAGTTTTCTTAAATGCCACTATCGCTTTGATATCTAAAGCAAACCTTGAACAATTTAAGACAATTTCCTTGAATAAAAATATAAAGCTTAGTTCCTGGTCGACAGTTAATAGGCAATATGGCTTAAGTACCGGTTTTTTCCAAATCCTATAGTTAAACTTTGGCAGTTTATGAGTTTAACACTTGATAAAATTGCGCCTCAAGTTGTGCTATACTATATATGGTGTTTTAAGTTCATTTGATTCAGTTGTAGATTCGAACCAGTCTATAAATTCAACTCCTGATAAAATTTCACGGCTAGTTCATCAGTTAATTCAATTGTATAATTCGTTTTTTTAAATCTAATAAGTTTTATATAATTAATAGGTATACATAAATGTAAAAAATGATTAGAATTTTTCAAGACTGATTTAATTTAATTGATGGAAATAATTAATGATAAGAAATCTTAAGCGAAAAATAAATTTTAAAGTTCAACTGACCAATTGCCTAGTTTTACAAATTTCATTCACTAAATAGGATAAAAAAATTATTAAGTTGAATAAATTGTAACAAATATAAAGTATCTGTGATTATAGGTGTTAGTATATTGTTAAAATTTTACTACATTTTTCCGATTTTTAAAAGTAAATAACTTCCTTACAAAAAAATGAACATCTACAATATTCTTGGACACTATCTAATGGATCAATAAATAGATGTTTTTAATTTTAGCTGAATTTACACATTTTTTCGGGTGAAAATAAAAGATCGTGCGTTTTCATGTGAGAGTTTAATTCGCCATAATAAATAGTATCGAAAAAAGAACGTGTTGTTGCGCTGTGAGGTTTGCGCGGTAAAATAAAAAGTTTTAAATTCAAAACATACCCCCCGTATTGAAAGGACTATCTTTCAAAAAGAAAAAGAGAAAAATACGAATAGTTACAAATCGAATAATATTAAGTAGAAGACAAAAAGGTTTTTTTGTTCTTTCCAAAACTTAAATGAAAATATAATATGTTTATAAATTCAATGTAAGTAATTAAATTTCACAAATCAAAATCCTTTAAAATATATATAATTGTTACAATATTTCATAGAAAATCTAATAGATATACATATGGAAATGTATATTTATATCCAACTTTTTTTTAACAATAATTGTGGACTAGCGTGGAGAAGACGCTTATGCTCATTTTCAAATATCATTTTTGAAAAATCATCAGAAGCAGCAAGTAAAATCCGGTGTTTTTTGTCAATGTTATATTCAGAGTTGTTGAGCCTACCGCCAACTCTTAGGACACCGAAATCATTTAAAAAGGGGTTCAGAGGCACTAAAGGTCCCTTTTTTGTACGGATCCCATTAGATAGCATTTATATCTCTTTTTCAAAGATTTTGGCTTGTGATATCTTAGCAAGAGCGATTTCAGATTTGAGGATTTCCAAGAATGTAATTTCCATCTATTTTTTCATTTTTTTATTGACAATTGTTTATAAATCTCTTGCAATATGCAAAGATTCTTATTAATTTTTGTAAATTTCGAGAACGTATGAGAAGAAATTCCGTGACGGTTTCATTTACTGTTAAATGGCAATACTTTTTTAATATACTTTTAAAATTAGGCTGAATTATAAATTTAATCTAAACGTTCAGGTCTAATGTACAAGTTATTATAGTAAACTTTAAAAGAAATTACATGATAGTAGAGTCTTTTTCCTCGCTTGCTGACGCTCACCCGGAAGACATTTTAATTGTTTATTTCCATTCATATAAATTTATTATATAGCATCCAAAAGTTTTAATCCTTGTAACATGTGTCTTTATATTTAAATTAGAAATCAGTGGTTTAGTTTCTATTAATTCATATGTAGACCCGAAAGCCTATTTTTGTATGGGATTATAATTTTATGGCTTTAAAAGTTTACAATTTAAATAATTCAATTTTCAAAACAAAAAATTTGAATCTGTGATGTTTTATGATTACAAATATCTAAAATTCATTATAAAAAATTTTTATTAAAAAGGTTATAAACTATCTCGCAAACTCTAATTGTTATGTAAAAACGGATATTATTTTTGAATTTAGATTAACATGAATATTTAGCATACATAATTTACTTGTAGAGAATCTGAGTTCATGAAAAACAAATATAATGTTGAAATATAAATAAAAATTATTTTTAACATTAACAAAGAAATATTTGTTCTTCAACTTAATGACGGTCAAGCCATAAACATCACCGATAGCGACCCTTTTTTAGGTAATTTTCCCCAGTACAATTTCAGTGCTGAAACGCAGCAAATTTTTACTAAAATAAACTGAGCTCTCAGTACTAATTCCCCAGTACAATTTCAGTCCATTCTTCCGGCAGGGTATACACATAATGGTTACATATTATTTATGAAACGTGAGTATTAAAGGGAACTCCTCAATTTATGAAATTTTATTTATATTTTTATTATTATAATTATATAAATTTAAAGTAGTAATTAATGTGCACATGTTTCAGGTTATGTTACAAATCACAGCCTTTCACAAAACAAACTGCAATTTTTACATTTTATTTAAAACAATTTAATATTTATTTTATAAAAAAACACGTTACACAAAGCGTAGAACAAAGCCAAATGATTTTTGCGTGCGAGATATAGGTTATATTTATAACCGGCAAAAAACATGTAACAGCGTGATTTTAATACTAAATTTTTCCGCGGTTGGCGCGAATGTACTTAAGTTTGTGAAAACTTGAGAACCGTGAATACCGAAAACGGGGCCACTTTCCGTTATAGCCGCCCATAGGTGATATGTCTCCTTATACTACTTCGTGCAGAAAACCTTGTTTTGGTTTTTTTGATAACGTGTAGAGAATGATGCCTACGTACTAGAAGTCTCTAATCAGGCTTAAATTAAAGTTCAAACTGACAACTATAAGAATCTAATCGACTTTTTCATGTGTGCGCACGCTCTACTTGTACTCATAGAACGGTACACTATAGCACTCTTACTTATTAATTTTATTTGCGCTATTTATTGTTATTTATCATTTTTGGAATCGCTAATTAATACGAATTTTGAAGCCACCATTTTGAATTTTGACTTAAGATTCGTAATCATCGACCTCGAAAACCCCCAAATACCAAGTTTTAGTCAAATCCATCAATTTTCAAAATTTATATATCCGTTATTTTGAATTGTTTAATAACGACCTTAAATTCAATCAGCAGCATTCAGTGAGCCCATAAATGATAAATAACAATAAATAGCGCAAATAAAATTTATAAGTATAAGAGTGCCATAGTGTTCAGAACTTTTTGGATTTGATTCTTATAGTTTACAGTTCAAGCTTTAATTTAAGCCTAATTAGAGACTTCTCGCACGTCAGCATCATTCTCTACACGTGCTTAAAGTAGGCCAAAAACAGGGTTTTTAAAAATTTCAGTCCATTTTTCTCAAAATCTCGACGTGATGGGCACTTTTGGAGGTCATATTCGTGTTCAGCGATAAAAATTCTATGAGAATATCATTGTCTGTTCTTTGAATCATTTTTTGTGTTGACCAGTGTTATTACTACTTTGTATAGATTTTTAGTTTTTACTCGAAAAAGCAATCGCTATGGAACAAAATTTCAGTTACACGCATATATCCCTTTCCCATATATAAACGTAACATTACAGTAATATTATAGTCATATTAAATAGCTGTCTGATGGGTAATATTACCCATTAATATTACTGTAACAAGACAATAACATTACTTTAATTTTACAAGCTTATGGAAAAATTGCAAAACAGTTCCCAAGCAACACGTAAGGTTATAGTGAAATCATTGCAATATTACACTGGAGATTCGTAATCTCCACTGTAATATTACAGTGATCTTACTGGGATATTAAAATGTCCGCCTGGAGGTAATATTATGTTGTACTATTACGGTAAATTAGTGGTAATATTAAGGTAATCCAGTGTAATATAACAGTGATGTCACTATAAGATTACGTGCTGCTTGGGAATTTTGTTTCTAATGATAAAATATGAATAAAATTCCTGTTTATTTATTAAATACACACTTTTAAGTTATTTTTATTTACTTTACATGCTCCAGTAGTAGTACTGGAATGTTAAATTAATTTTGCTTTGAAAAATTTATTGTATGATTAATGTAATTTTTTACTAACATATTGTAGTAATATTACTGTAACTGTACTTTAAATAGCGCGGCAGATACAGTTTCGGAAAAGGCAAAAGGCGTAAATAAGCGTCCGAGGGAAGGTGTGAGCTCGGATGAGAGTCCTCATCAAGTGGTTCAAAGCGGAAACCGGAAAGAGGATTAAGCGAAAGGAGGATCCACAGCTTATTTCTGAGCCGCTAGTTGGAGCGAAAGAGGCGTCCTCAAGTAGGCCCAGCAAGACATACGCTGAGACTGTCTCTAAAGACGGAACTGACAATGAGGACGGCTTTAAGGTTGTTAGAAAGAGAAGGGAACGAGCTCCAAGGATAAAGCCCCTAGGCAAAAAAAAGAGCTCTCAAAACACTCTTTGAAGCTTAGAACCACGGAAGCGGTAAAGATCACGGCAGAAGACTCAAAATCTTATGAGGGCATCTTGACGCTGATAAAATCAAAGGTTAAACCAGAAGACACTGGTACCGTGATTTAAAAAATCAGGAGAACCTTCAAAAAGGAGGTTCTCTTGATAGTGAAAAAGGGTGGAGATACCTTGAAGTTTGCGGAAGCACTGTCCTCGGCTCTGAAAGGCACCTTGGCATGCAAGGTCACTGCTCTCGTAAATAAAAGGTGCCTAGAGATCAAGGAGCTGGATGAAACCACGACGGAGGATGAGGTGATTTCAGTTCTAAGGGATAAGCTGGGCAAACCTGATCTGAAGATAGAATGCCACCTTTTGCCGCGCTTTAGAAGTACTAAGGTCGCTCTGATCCGTCTGGCTGAGGCAGAGAGTAACATCCTGCTACAGCTTGGTAGGATCAAAATCGGCTGGATAAACGCTCCAATTCGTGAGCATGTTGAAGTGACTAGGTTAAAAAAGTGCTTAGGTTATGGACATAGACCCCTAACCTGCAAAGGCCCCGACAGAAGCAAAAACTGTCGGAGATGCGGCGACGAGGGACATCTTGCGAAGAACTGTGTCGTTAAGCCGAAGAGTCTTACTTGCTTGTACCTAGGAAAGCCAGAAACAGATCACGAGTCCGGAAAGAGAGCCTGCCCGGTTTACTGTGAAGAACTGCAAAAGATTAAAAGGGCGAAACCTTAAAATTTTTGCAGGTCAACTTGCATACAAGTAAGGATGCACAGTTGCTCCTAATGCAAACAGCAAGGGAAAATGAGGTCGATATCTTGTTCTGCAGTGAGCAGAATGATGGAAGCACCTCGCCCCTTAGTATCAGAAGAAGGCGAAGAGAGCCGCCATAAAGCTGTGCAACCCTGAGTTGCGGGTTGACAAGTTTCTGGAGACGAGCAGTGGGTTCGTGTGGATAGAGGTAGCTTAATTAAGAATGTATAGCTGCTACTTCTCACCCAACGATCCACTGACAAACTTCGATGCCAATATCGAAGACCTACAAGCGAGCCTCTCAGAATCCAGGCTGGATGTCATCATCGCTAGCGATTTTAACGCAAAGTCGCCAGAGTAGGGTGAGACGAGACTTGACAAGAGAGGAATTCGTATTGGAGAAATGATCTCCAGAAACGACTTATTGTCTGTAAACCGAGGCAATACATGGACTTTTAGACGAGGTGCGATCGGATCAATTATAGATCTAACGATCGCATCGTCTAAACTATTTAGCCGCATAAGCGACTGGCGGGTCTCTGAGGAATATACCGCAAGTGACCACCAGTGCATTGAGTTCACAGTCTCGATGGGAGACACACGAGGAGAAAAAAGACAGGATGTTCCTAGTCGCAAAACCTTCTCGTGGAATATGAAGAGACTCGACAAGGAAAAGTTCGGCCGGTCCCTAAGAGAAGCCCTTTTAATTGAGGACTTGGGCTGGGTGAAGAGGCCGAGCAGTCTGGATGGGGAGGTTCGAGCTGTGAGGAACATGATAGTCACCGCTTCCAATGCGTCAATGCCACGCAAAGGCGCCATCCCCGTAAGAAAACCCTTGCACTGGTGGTCAGAGGAGCTAGCCTCCTTGAGAAAGAATGTCTTAAAGCAAGAAGGGAATATACCCGATCTAAGGGAGATCTCTTGCTAAAAGAGGCTTTTAAGGAGGCGAAAAAGAACCTCAAGAAAGAAATCCGCAAGTCGCGACGCCGTAGCTGGAAAGACTTAATCGAGGCAGGCCCATACGCCTGCTGGATACGATAAGTAAGCTTCTAGAGGATATGGTTCTGCAGAGAATGCAAATCCACTTGACCGGAGAGAATCGCCTATCCGATCACCAATTTGGTTTTCGTAAAGGCAAGTCTACAGTTGATGCCATCCAGGCAGTAGTAGACATAGCCAAAGCAGGAAGAAACAAATTGGGACTAGATAAAAAAAGAGCTTCTGCGCTTTGGTAGCAATTGACATACGGAACGCGTTCAATTCTGCAAGATGAAAGATCTCATCGAGTCGATGAAAATGAAGAACATTCCGCCCTACTTGTTGCGGATAATGGATAATTATCTTAGCGACAGGTGGGTTATATATGAGGAAGACACCAGCACTCTCAAGGAAGAGATGCAGCGTGGGGCTCCTCAAGACTCGAGGGTGCGTCCATTTATATAGAATGTATCATACGATGATTTTCTGCGAATGGATCTGCCCAAAGGTGCGGTGATCATCGGCTTTGCGGATGACGCGTTGTTCGTGTGCACTGCCGAAAGTGAGGAGGCTCTTGGGACATTGGTGAACGAATGTCTGAGGCTAGCAAAATACTGGCTGGATATCAGAGGTCATCAAATGGCCCTGGAAAAGACCGAAGCACTGCTGGTCACAGACAGACGTGGTTATGAGCTCCTACGAATCGTGATAGACGGATTCCAGGTCAAGTGGAGTAAGCAAATTGAATATCTTGGTGTGGAGTTGGATGGAAGGTTAAACTTCCACCACCACATGGCTACGGCGTCAAATAAGGCGATCGAGTGTCGCCCATGCTGAAATGCTTTATTCAGCACCAGCGTGGGCCCCATCCCTGAGGAGTAAAAGATGTGTTACCATCTGTGAAAAGTTACTGTCAGCGCAGAGATCAATAACTACGCGTCTCATCTCTGCATATAAGACGGTATCTACGAGTGCTGTGCAGGTCCTTGCAAGTGTCCCGCCAGCAGATCTTATGGCGAGGGAAAGGGAAGAAATGTTTCTCTTTTCCAAAAAAAGAAGTTCCCTGGATGAGGAAATAAGACCAAGTAAGGGCCTGATACGCAAAGAAGCAAGGCACAGGCTCGTAGAAAGATGGCAAGAAAGATGGGATGGTGAGGAAAAAGGTTGATGGACTTATCGCCTTATCCCGGCACTCGCCACCTGGATAAATAGGAAACACGGTCAGGTTTCCTATTAATTGACGCAATCGTTTACAGGTGTTTTAACGCGTACCTATATCGCTTTAAATTATGCGAAAATGAGGTGTGTGCGCACTGTCAGTTCCCTGTGGACAACGCAGAGCACACCCTCTTTTCATGCAAGAAGTGGGACTTGGAGAGGCGGACCATGTTCGAAGCTGTAAACAGTCAAGTTACACCGGAGAACCTGGTATCGCTGATGACCCAGTCAGAAGGAAATTGGCGGCAAGTCGAGAACTTCATAATCTCGGTCATGTCGAGAAAGTATCTCGACGGCCGCCAAAAAGCGTAATTTAAACAGCTTTTAATTTGTTTGTTTGTTTTTTACAAATTTATTTTGTGATTTATTTGTCCTTTTACAATTTTAATTTATTTTGTTATTTTTCTTTGTCCTTATACACATTTAATTTATTTTGTGTTTTATTTGTCCGTATACACTTCTGATTTATTTTATGTTTTATTTGTCCTTCTACAATTTTTACTTTTTGACATTTTATATCTGTTTATTTTATATGTTTCTATTTTACACCCGTTTATTATTTTATCTATTGACATTTTAAACTATTTTAACATTTGTCTTTTTATTTTTGTTGTGCTGTTAATTCCGGTTTTATATTGAAATAGTTTTAAATTTTTTAACTATTGACGCAGGAGAACCGCAGGTAAAGAACGAAGTCACAGCAGCGACAGAACTGGAGCGCCACTCTCGTTAGCTAAAGTCTTACGACAGTTTCGAGGGAGGGTTAAGGGTTCCAAATGAAGGGTTGCGGGTTTTAGTGGGTCGGGCTGGCAGTAGGCCGCAAGTTTATTTAATTTACTATTTTATATATATTTTTTTATATTTTCTTTTATTATCATATTAACCCCACATAACCTTGGAGTGAGGAATCCAAGGTATCTGTAGGCAGATTTCCCAAAACTCCCTAAGCAAAAAAAATAATAATAATAGTTAGCCTTATTAATTAAACCAGACACTTTGTCTGTACATTGCTCTAATCTTGGAAATTCTTATATATTTTTCTTCTTAAGACATGAGAATTCGAAAAATGTAAAAAAATGTATGTCTGTCTATCTGTCTGTCTATCTGTATGCAAAACTTTGTTCGCGCATCACTTGAAAACGGTTTAACCGACTGAAGTCAAACTTGGCAATCTATTAGGTACTAACGTAACTTAAAATCATAGCCTTATCCGTTACAAAAATATTAATTTGAACGAAAGTTATGATATTTTTTCAAAAAATAAAAATTTTTTTTTTAATTTTTGTAAAATTGATGCAAAAGTATCCATAGCTTCCTTTTTAGATAAATACAACCTTTTTTATAATAAAATTTTAAAGAAGAATTTTAAAAAATTGTTTTTGTTGAACATTGAGTGATTTTTGCATTAAGATAATATTGATATTTTCTGATTAATCTATATATATATATATATATATATATATATATATATATATATATATATATATATATATATATATATATATATATATATATATATATATATATATATATATATATATATATATATATATATATATGGGGCAAAATTCCTCAATTGTCCTAACTTAAAATTGAAAGTCTTCAAATCGGGTTGATTTTTGCACAAACTTTAGTACTATAGGGGAGTACTTTATCCACAAAATATTAAAATATTTTATTAAAAATTGTAGAGGGGGGAGGGGGTTAAAGTTTTTGGTAACGTGTTAACAGTGGATTCTTATAGCTAATGTAGCTAAAAAACAGTAGAGTGGACAAAATTTTGCCCTATATGTTTTCAAAAGGTTTTTTCCTCCTCTTTCGAATGGTGTAAAAAAAAATTTTTTTTATTAACAATTTAAGTTAATTTTTTCAAAATTAAAAATATTTTTGACTTTTTTTTGAAAATCGGCATTTTTTTTTCTTTTTTTTTTGCCTTAAAATAAAGCTTATTATATGTACTTTCCATACCCCTTTAGTAAAAAATGCCGTTTTTTTTTGTTTTCGAATTATTAATTAATTAATTAATAAAAATTTGTTAAAAATTATTAAAAAATGAAATACTTTTTAAGCAAATAAACTTTTTTAAATTATGAGCTTATCATCGTAAAGCTGCTTAAATTCCGCATCCAACGAGTATAAATACATCTATTTTTATAAATAATTGTTTAATAAACAAATAATTGAAAATTTATTTATTAATTTTTTGAAAAAAAAACAATTTCTTTCTTCATTTTTGCTTTAAAATACAGATCAATATGTGTACATTCAATACCGGTTTAGGAAAAAATGACGCTTGATTAGTTTTCAAATAATTAATCATTTAATTAGTTAATTAACTCATTAATAGTAGTAAAAAATTACTAAAAAATTAAATATTTTTCAAGAAAATAAACTTTTCTTAATTACGAGTTTGTCATCGGAAAGCTTACCAAATTCTGCATCCAACAATCATAAACTCAACTGTTTTATATAAATAATTATTAATTAAATAAATAATTTATTATTTATTTATTAATTTTTTGAAAAAGGGATATTTTTTTATTTTTCCTTTAAAATAAGGCTTAATATATTTACTTTCGATACCCGATTAGGAAAAGTTACAATATTTTTTGTTTTCGTATTATTTATTAATTAATTAATAAAAAATAGACATGTTGGGTGCGGAATTTGTTAAGCTTTACGTTGGAAAGCTCAAAATTAAGTAAAGTTTTTTTTTAAATATTAATTTTTTTTACTAATTTTTATTAATTAATTAATAAATAATACGAAAACAAAAAATATTGTAACTTTTCCTAATCGGGTATCGAAAGTAAATATATTAAGCCTTATTTTAAAGGAAAAATAAAAAAATATCCCTTTTTCAAAAAATTAATAAATAAATAATAAATTATTTATTTAATTAATAATTATTTATAAAAAACAGTTGAGTTTATGATTGTTGGATGCAGAATTTGGTAAGCTTTCCGATGACAAACTCGTAATTAAGAAAAGTTTATTTTCTTGAAAAATATTTAATTTTTTAGTAATTTTTTACTACTATTAATGAGTTAATTAACTAATTAAATGATTAATTATTTGA
The DNA here is from genome assembly GCA_032873175.1 of Leptopilina drosophilae. NCBI lineage: Eukaryota > Metazoa > Arthropoda > Insecta > Hymenoptera > Figitidae > Leptopilina > Leptopilina drosophilae. Next base: position 30,321,497 of record CM065484.1, read on the forward strand.
AAACTAATCAAGCGTCATTTTTTCCTAAACCGGTATTGAATGTACACATATTGATCTGTATTTTAAAGCAAAAATGAAGAAAGAAATTGTTTTTTTTTCAAAAAATTAATAAATAAATTTTCAATTATTTGTTTATTAAACAATTATTTCTAAAAATAGATGTATTTATACTCGTTGGATGCGGAATTTAAGCAGCTTTACGATGATAAGCTCATAATTAAAAAAAGTTTATTTGCTTAAAAAGTATTTTATTTTTTAATAATTTTTAACAAATTTTTATTAATTAATTAATTAATAATTCGAAAACAAAAAAAAAACTACATTTTTTACCAAAGGGGTATGGAAAGTACATATAATAAGCTTTATTTTAAGGCAAAAAAAAAAAGAAAAAAAAATGCCGATTTTCAAAAAAAAGTCAAAAATATTTTTAATTTTGAAAAAATTAACTTAAATTGTTAATAAAAATTTTTTTTTTACACCATTCGAAAGAGGAGGAAAAAACCTTTCGAAAACATATAGGGCAAAATTTTGTCCACTCTACTGTTTTTTAGCTACATTAGCTATAAGAATCCACTGTTAACACGTTACCAAAAACTTTAACCCCCTCCCCCCTCTACAATTTTTAATAAAATATTTTAATATTTTGTGGATAAAGTACTCCCCTATAGTACTAAAGTTTGTGCAAAAATCAACCCGATTTGAAGACTTTCAATTTTAAGTTAGGACAATTGAGGAATTTTGCCCCATATATATATATATACTACGCGTCCAAAAATGAATGAATTTTACTCTTGTAGAAACTTTGAAATTCAAATGTTAAAAATAATGCGATATCATTACATCTTTTAAAAGTTGAAGAAAACCTAAAACTTTCTTTCTTTGACAACTTTTTTCTAAACTCAAAATTTTAAAAATTATAAACTATTGAAAATAGGTCTGCTTTTAAAAATCCAAAATTTCGAAAATTCATATCTTAAAAATTTTGGCAATTATGGAAAAATAATAAAATAAGTAATTAATATTTTTCTATAAGGAATGAGAAAAAAATATGTTTAACTGATTCTAAAATGTCATAGAAAAATTTCACGTAGAATATATATATATGGGCGATTCCACGTGAGATTTTAGTCGACCTCTTAAAATCGGCCAAAAATATTTTTTTTCTATTCTGTATCGAAAAAAAACAGATACGTATTTATTTATTTTTGTTTAATTGACAAAGTTTTCGAGTAATGAATTTTCGAAATTTTGCACTTTTAACCGTAGACCTATATTCAGTAGCTTATAAGTCCGAAAATATTGAGTTTAGAAAAAATTTGTCAAAGAACGAAAGTTTTAGTTCTTTTTCGACTTTTAGGAAATGAAAACAAAAATTTTTTTTTCATTTTTTATTAAAAAAATAAAAAAAATTTATAAACAAATTAATTTTTTTTAACTTTGGGTATGATAAATTTTTAACTTTCTTTTTTCAAAACATACCTGTAAATGATAAGAAGGTTTTGCAAAAAGTTTCAGAGTGGGCCTGACAAGTTTAATAGGTTAAAAAAGATAATTAAGCTGCCCGTGCAGGTCGCACGCCCGCGGCGCAATATGATTTTTTTACAATTTACTATTAAAAATTGTCTAGACCCTACAAATTTTATCGGATTTTGATTATTATTAAATTTGCAGGCTCTAGACAATTTTTAATAGTAAATTGTAAAAAAATCATATTGCGCCGCGGGCGTGCGACCTGCACGAGCAGCTTAATTAAAAATTAAAAATTTATCATACCCAAAGTTAAAAAAAATTAATTTGTTTATAAATTTTTTTATTTTTTTAATAAAAAATTAAAAAAAAAATTTTTTGTTTTCATTTCCTAAAAGTCGAAAGAGAACTAAAACTTTCGTTTTTTGACAACTTTTTTCTAAACTCAATATTTTCGGACTTATAAGCTACTGAATATAGGTCTACGGTTAAAAGTGCAAAATTTCGAAAATTCATTACTCGAAAATTTTGACAATGAAACAAAAATAAAAAAATACGTATCTGTTTTTTTTTATACAGAATAGAAAGAAAATATTTTTGGCCGATTTTAAGAGGTCGACTAAAATCTCACGTGGAATCGCCCATATATATATTTCCAAAAAGGACATTCAATAGCATACAAAAAAATTTGTCGAATAAATTAAGTCTTAAAAATAATAATTGAAAAACTTGAAAATCCGAAGATTATTTTTTTGCACTTCTAAGAAAAATTGACTGCCTCAGATTCTATGACAAATTCATAAAACTAAACGAAAGTTCTTTAACAATAGTTGTATGTTGAGTACTATTCACAGCTCAAATATCTCCATCTTAAGTTGAGTTTATAGCGTCAAATCGCTAGTGAGCGGGTTACCTTGTGCGCGGGTTTACCCCAGTCTCCCCTAATCTTAGGGGGGAGTCAGTACGGTCGGCTCACTTTTTGACTTGTACCCATAACTTCCGTTCTAGGCCGAATTTCACGTTTTCTGACATATGGTTGGAAAGATCTTCTAAAGTGGAATGTTTCTTCTGTACATCAGAAAATATTTAGGCAAAAATTGGAAAAGTTATAAACATTAAAAAAAATGTCGTTACGGTCGGATCAGGTCTTTACGGTCGGTTCACCGTAGAAAATCAATGTGAAATGAAGAAATATTACTAAAAATGTCCCGTAAATTACAGAAGACTGCTGAAATGCACTTGAAAATGGAAAAAGGAAATAAAAAAATTATATAAAAATTTATCTAAAAACATTCTCAGTAAGCCAAACGTTTACAATACGTTATCGAAGGAGATGTGAAATAAGACTTTTTAAAATGTTTTACGAACGTTTTTCGAACATGAATATTTTTTTCACTGTAAAATGACGTTCTTCACACATCTCTACCTTAAACAAATGAATTTCCGATGTCAGAACGCACCATAATTGTAAAATAATGCGTCCCAACATGCATGATATAGAGTGAGCCGACCGTAAGTTTCGCGTCGTTTTTATTTTTTTAGCACACAGACATAAACGCACGATATAAAAAACCAAAAAACATACCAAAGTATTAAAGGACTCTCTAATGAATAATTTCATCATCTTACTTTATTGTTTGTATCTTCCCTTTTGTTTAATTAATTTTATCGACACTAAGTAAAAGTTTTGCTTAAAAAATTCACCACACATTTACATTTTACGTTTGTACTGCTCGCGTACTTCATTGGAACTTAATGAAAGAGACATGAAAAGTTTTCTACCATTACTAAGAAGTATTTACATGCAATGGTAAATGGCACCAGTTTGTTACAACTGAGAAGCCTGAGGTGAGCCAACCGTAAAGGTGCGCCGACCGTAGTGACTCTCCCCTATAATTTAGGATGTTATAAATTTTTTTAAATATTTTTATTTATATTATTATTTTATCTAAATATTATTTTTATTTACCAATGATTTATTAAAAATACCTTAATAATTTTTATTAATGATTTTTTATTAATTGTTAACTTTTTTGATAATAATAACAAATATACGTACCCAGATAACCAGCGTACTAGTACTGTACCAGTTATGTTGCTTCGCACTGTACCAGGTACTGTACTGGTATGTCGTACAGATAATGGCGGAAAAGTATTATAAATATATAACCTAAAATCTCAATTAGTTTGGCGTACTGGTATTGTACTTAGTGTTATACTCGTACGGAGTACTTTGGCAATTTAATAATTGTATCAGTATGACATACCGTTATTATACTAGTAACGTACTGGTATGTACATTCCTTATTATTTCGTGCTAGTGCAATATGAGTACGATACCAATACGCTGTACTAAAAAATAATTATAAGTACGCTTGGCTACCTGGGTATGTATTTCAATACATACACATATGTGACTTGCCGCTACAAAAGGGACCTAAGCTTTATGTATTTACATGGGAGCTAAGGTCCCTTTTGTCGCGGCAAGTCACATATACGTTAGACAGCTCCTCATGACACTATTCAATGAATGAAACCCATATGTAATTCATTTAACAGAATTTTTTTCTCAGTGCATAATGAAAATTATTAAACATAAAACATAATAAAATTATTAAATTATTAATTATTATTCTTCTGACCCAATCTGGATTGTTCAGGCCGGGGGTTAGAAAGGACTGGAGTGCCTGTGAAGTCGGTGAGGAGGAACTCTTCACTCTTGCAGAATTGAGAAATGCAGGTAAAAGATTAAAAATAGGCAAGGCGCCTGGAATTGATGGGATAAGTAACAAGATCCTAAAATTGGTAATCGACACTTCACCCCGGATTCTGCTTAGATGCATCAATCTTTGCCTGGAGAGAGGAGAGTTCTTCCGTGACTGGAAGAGACAGAGGCTGGTACTCTTAAGGAAAGAAGATGAACCTCTAGATAAAACTTCGTCATAAAGGCCTATATGCCTGCTTGACACGATGGGTAAAATTCTAGAGGACATGGTTCTGCAGAGAATGCAAAGTCACTTGACCGGAGAGAATAGTCTATCCGATTACCAATTTGGTTTCCGTAAAGGCAGGTCCACAGTAGATGCCATTAAGGCAGTTGTGGACTTAGCCAAAAAAGGGAAGAACAGGTTGGGAACGGATAAAAAGAAGGGCTTCTGCGCTTTGGTTGCGATTGACATACGCAACGCGTTTAATAGCGTAAGATGGGAAGATCTCACCGAGTCGATGAGAACGAAAAGAATGCCGCCCTACTTGTTGCGGATAATGAATAATTATCTTAGCGACAGGTAGGTGATTTTTGAGGGAGACACTTGGACTCTCAAAGAAGAGATGCAGAGTGGTGCCCCTCAAGGCTCGAAGGTGGGCCCATTCTTATGGAACGTATCGTATGATAATTTCCTGAGAATTGGTCTACCTGAAAACTTGGTAATCATCGGCTTCGCGAAAATGCGTTGATCGTGTGCGCAGCCGAAACGGAGGAAGCCCTGGGCAAACTTGTGAACGAAAGTCTGCGGCGAGTGAAGAGCTGGTTGGATACCAGAGGTCTTAAAATGGGCCTGGAAAAGACCGAGGCTCTGTTCGCCACAGACAGACGTGGTTTTAAGCCCCCGAAAATCGTGATAGACGAATTCGAGGTCAAATGGAGCAAATACCTTAGATATTTAGGAGTAAAGCTTGATGAAAGGTTTAACTTCCATTATCATATAGCAACGGCGTTGAACGGAGCAATAGAGTGTGCTTCGAATTTGGCACGATTAATGTTAAACGTTAGCGGACCAGGAGAGAAAAAGAGGAGACTGGTGTCGAGTGTTGCCCATGCAAAGCTGTTGTACGCAGCAGCGGCTTGGGCTCCCTCGTTAGAAATCAGGAGCAAAACCATCTGCGAGGATATGCTGTCCGCACAGAGATGTATTACCACCCGTATCACCTCTGCTTACAGGACGGTTTCGACGAGTGCTATGCAGGTCCTTGCAAGTGCCCGCCAGCAGATCTTATGGCTAGAGAAAGGAAGGAGGTTTCTCTTCTTATTAAAGAAATGAACAACCCCGAGTACCCAGATGATAGAAGACCCAGCAATGACTACATCCGCAGAAATGCGAGAAGCAGACTCGTTGAGAGATGGCAAAGCAGGTGGGATAGGGAGGAGAAAGGCCGATGGACCTATCGCCTGATCCCAACACTCGACATCTGGATGAATAAGAAACACGGAGAAGTTTCCTATTATTTGACACAGGCGCTCACGGGTCACGGGTGTTTTAACTCGTACCTGTGTCGCTTTAAATTACGCGAGAACGAGGTGTGTGCGTACTACCAGTTCGCTGTGGACAACGCAGAGCACACCCTCTTCTCATGCGAGAAATGGGACCTGGAGAGGCAGGCCATGTTCAAAGGTGTAAACAGTCAAGTTACACCGGAGAACATGGTATCGCTGATGACCCAGTCAGAAGAGAATTGGCGGCAAGTCGAGAACTTCATAATCTCGGTTATGTCGAGGAAGGATCTCGACGGCCGCCAAAAAGCGTAATTTAAACAGATCTTAATTTGATTGTTTTTTCATTAATTTATTGTGATTCATTTGTCTTTTTACAATTTTAATTTATTTTGTGATTTTCATTTGTCCTTATACACTTTTAATTTATTTTGTGTTTTATTTGTCCTTATACAATTTTTACTTTTTGGCATTATATATCTGTTAATTTTATATGTTTCTGTTTTAGACCCGTTTAATATTTTATCTATTGACATTTTAAACTATTTTAACATTTGTTTTTTTATTTTTGTTGTGCTGTTAATTCCGCTTTTATATTGAAATAGTTTTAAATTTTTTAACTATTGATTCAGGAGAACCGCAGGTAAAGAGCAAAGTCGCAGCAGCAACAGAGTTGGAGCGCCACCCTCGACGGCTAAAGTCTTACGACAGTTCCAAGGGAGGGTAAAGGGCTCCAAAAGAACGGTTACGGGTTCTAGTGGGTCGGACTGGCAGTAGGTCGCCAGTATTCTAAATTTACTTTATTATTTATTTTTTCTTTATTTTCCTTTGTTTTATTATACCAACCCCACATAACCTTGGAGTGCGGAATCCAATATATCTGTAGGCAGATTTCCCAAATTCCCTAAGCAAAAAAAATATTAATTATTAATAAATTATTAAATTATTATTAAACATAATATTTTAACATGTTTAATTTTTTAAAAAAAAAGTCCGTCATAAGTTTCGTCATTCTGAATTTGTAAAATCTGACTTAACTTTTGTAAACAGCGAACCAAAAATTAAAAAAATAAGTCCGCCATATTTCATCCGCTATTTTGAATTTTTTTAAATGACCCTAGATTCATAATCAGTTACTTAAAAAACTGTGTAGATATGATCCTCAAAGTATTTTAAATTATTATTTAGATACAATTACATTTACGCTTGTGACGTTGTGGATTGTCGTCTCCTGTGGTTCGACAATCTGAATCGTCACGTCATCTGTCGGATTCATCCCTGAACTGTGATCGTTAATTGATATGATAATTTGGAAAGTCGGAACTGCCGAGTGACCACTATCAGTGATGAATGTGTGTCGCGCGGCTAGTTAGTAGGAGAGAAAGTGACAGAGGGCAGGGCGGAAGTGAGCAGTAAGAGACAGAGAGAGGAGAACCAGTGGAACGAGAGAGAAGAAGAGATGAAGAAGACGAGCACGTGAGGAAAGGGCCAAGACACAACAAGTGTACTACTTTCGCCGTCATTGTGAAATAGTGTGTAATGATGTGTTGGAAAGTAATGAGACGTGAAAGTCGAGAGTAACTGTAGTGTATCGAGTAACTTTAGTGAACTGAGTGACGTCTTTGTAATTTTCGAGGATAATAAAAAGTGTAAAAGAGATTGTGAAGTGTTGTCCTTTTGAGTTTTCCCTTATTTGGAATTCCCAGTTATAGTTTCAGGGAACCATAGTCGGAGAATAGCAGGAGTCGAACACAAAGGGAAAAGAGGAGCGTCTTTGGGTGAGTCAGTGTCGAGCCAGTGTTGTGCCAATCGTGTCTCGCCGTTAGCTTTTCTGCGGCCAACTGGTTGGTCAGAATCCCCTCTGAGTGAGAGAGTAAGCTCAGAGGTGTTGTATTTTTAGTTAGCCGAGTCGAGTTAAAGTTTATTAATTATCTTAAAATTAATTGGCGCCTGACGGCGAAAATTATTAAATTAAATTTCAATTTTATTATTATGTTGGATGCGTCAGATTTTGGCTGACGTAAGCAGAAGCTTTGGGCAAAATTACTCATTGCTCAAAGTCATACATTACACGCTTTTTTAAAATTTATTTATTTATAACATTTACTTTATCAACGAAAAATATTTTTTTCTTTATTATAGAAAGGAATATTTTCTAATACATGTAGTATACTGTTTGTCATAGAAAAAAATTAAATAGTGATTAAAAAATACAAAAAAGTGGAAAAAAAAGATTTCACTCAGGAGTGTCACTATGCCACAAAGGGTTAAAATAAAATATAGAAAAAACTCAAAGTAAAGACTCACCGCTTTAGAAGACAGGCAGGCATCGTTGAGATAAAGATGATGCGTTTCCCATCGTCTTAAAAATTTACTGGACAGAATTTTACTGACAAGTGTGCGCGTATGATTGAGATAGCAAACTTGAATGTCGCCCTCTTCCAATGGCTTGAAACGTGGTCCAGCTGGTCCCGGACTTGGACTAGATGATCCACTCGTACTCAAAAAACCAGCACTCTGTCGCTCCAAATTTGGACATGAACGCGCCACTGGTAAGCAAGCTGTTGCTTCTAAATTATCCGGTTTCAATAGACATTTACTGTCAATACTGTCGCTATCATCACGTAAACTTCCCGTATCGGGCTCCTTAACAGACAATTCACCCATTTGATTGTTAACATCCGTCGATAACTGCGGTGAACTTGTACTTGTTGATTCCTGTCTCATTGCACCGCCATTAACCGATAAAAATCCATAATACGGAATTGACGTTGAATTTAAACCAACCGTTGATGCCGCAGCCGGACTCGATGGCATTGACGAGCCATCTTCTGTTTCCGTTTCCTGATTACAAATATCATAGTCATCAAATTCCTCTTCCTCCTCTTCTTCTTCCTCTAGTTCGAGATCCTTCTCATCCTCCTCGTCTTCCTCCTGATCGCTGAAACCATTAACCAGAGGAATTCCATTGACGGCAAAAATTCCCGCACCGGGAACATTAAGATAATCACGACGATCTAAATCCGGATTACGTGATGATGATGCGCCCGACGATGGTGTTGAATCACTGGCTGGCGATGGCGATGAACTACGTAATTCGCCGTTACTTGAATTCGACGAATCTGACGAGCGAATACGTAGGAGAAGCTTTTTACGCCAACGACTTTTTTCTGTTTGATTATTAGAATATTGTTGATGATGATGTTGATTGTTGGTATCGTTGCGATGTGATGTCTTCTCGTAATTCACATCAGGATGTAGGACAAGCTCCTGATGACCGTTGGAAACTTTTATTACATTTATACTGGGCGATGTGATAATGAGAGAATCGGGACCTGGCGAAAGTGGATCATTCTCAAGATAATCAGCTTTAATGCCGGGTAATGTGTCGGTACTACTACCACCAGAAATTGATAATTCTTGATCAATATAACGGATTGACGACGAACCGGAACCCTCGCTTGTTGCCTCGGAACCACGACGTTTTATTTCTGGATGATCGTCCTTGTTTGTCGCTTTGGAATTTGTGACAACGCCACGTGACGTACGGGAAAATGGTCTTTGAAAGCAGAACATTTTAGTAATTTCTTCTTTCTTTTTTTTAAGATATTGTAATTTTTGGAATATTTTTTTGGAATTTAGTTTGAAAGAATTTTGGATTGAGAAAGGAAAGTTCTCGTTTTTTTGGTCCTAGATGATTTTTAGATTCATTTTTTTCGAACTCTTCGGAAGGAGCTGATCATCATTTGGAAGATTCTTTTGCACTTTTTACGGAATTATATTCTTCTTTTTACTTTCAACTTATTGTTTATTTCTTCTATTTTTTCTACTTCTTATTTTTCCTATATCAAATTCTTGTTTCTTCTTCTTCTCTCCTATCATCAACTTCTTGTTTTCCTACCTCGTTATAAATTCCATGTTTAAAAGCTTCTAAACTTCTTCTTTCTCTTCTGCTTTTCCTACTTCTTCTTTACCACATTCTTGTTTTTCCACTTTTTCTTCTCCTTTCTCTTTATCTGCTTTCACTTCCTCTCCATTTCTACCTATTAATTTTTCAGTTTACTTTAAATTATTTCCTTTAGGAATGTTAAATTTATTTTAATTTCCCCTGTCACCGCAAAAAGTAAATTTTTATTTTTTACATTTATTGTATTATTTTGTTTAATAATTCTGAAATATTTAGAAATCGTGAAATATTTTTATTTGGAAAATTCTTCTATTCGTAAAATATTCATAATTATTAAAATAGAATTTTTGTTGTTGTTAATAATCGGAATATTTTATTAACCATTGAATTATTTTTAAATGCTCAAAAATTTTCCTCTTTTTTGTATTAAATTTTAACAACAGTTAAATTTATGATTTTTTTCGATTAATTGAAATTCTAGAGTTTTAATATATTATTTCTTTTTAGAGACAAAAATACAAGGTAAAAAAGAGTGAAAAATATTTATTGGTTTGTTTGTGTCTGACAGTAATTATTACAGGTTTTAATAGTATTTTTTTATAAATATTGTATTTCATAATCATTAGATTTTATGAATATGAAATTTTATAACTATTTCTTATGCGAGGGAAAATATTATATAATTAAGCTTAATTATATCCCCAAGGTTACTTTAGGGTCAAAATATTTTATAACTAAATTATTTTGATCCTCAAGATATTTTATGACTATTGTACTATATCAGCAATTAATTTTACGATCGAAGTATTTTTTAATTTATGACCAATGTATTTTAATTGTACGATAAAGAAATTTTGTATACAATGACGAAAAGTACTTTTATTTTTATGACAAAAGGTATTGCTACTTTTTGATAATGCACTTTTTTTGTATCAATTTGTTCATTTTAAGACCAAAGTATTTATTTTATGGTCGAAGTATGTATTTATCACGAAGGTATTAATTTTATGACTAAAGGATTTATTTTATGGCAAAAGTATTTTTTTAATCTATGACCACATAATTTTATTTTATGACCAATATATTTACTTTTCGACCAAAGATTTTCATTTATAACCAATGTATTATATTATAGCCGAATCATTTATTTCATGATGAAAAATATTTCTTTCTTCTCTTATATATATATATATATATATATATATATACATATATATATATATATATATATATATATATATATATATATATATATATATCTATATATATATATATATATATATACATATACGTCTCTTTTCGTTTTTTCCTGGTAAATTCGTAGAATTTTTAAATTTATATATTTTTTATTTTTATTTCTTTTTGTTAAGTCACTATGGGTCCGTTCAAAAAATACGTAACGCGTTTTGGTGGGAGGGGAGGTCAAGCAATTTTTTACGGTAAGGAAAAAAAATGGCGCTAATGTATATAACATTGTGTTACATGGGAGGAGGGGGGGGTCCAAATTTACGAAAAATAGCGTTACGTATTTTTTGAACGGCCCCTATTCACCTTTTATTTATCACTTCGCTTGTTTGTTGCTCCTAATCTTCTGATTCAAAGCTATGTTTTGCTTTTTATTCTTAAAATTTATTTTAAACAATTTTTAAATATAGACTTTTTCATCTAGTTTCAATAACTTCAAAGTTCACAAGAAAAAAAAGTTTAAATTTTAACCTGATTTTGCGGTAAAAATTCGCTGCAACAAAATTTCACCTAGGTGAGGGCGCCACTGTCTATGTGACTTAGCATTGGTTAAAATTACCCGCAACAAAATTTAACCACCTTTTTTTCTGTGTTCATTAAAGTTTGATTTCTTCTTCTTTCTGCATTTACTTCTTTTACGTTCTTTAGTTCTTTCTTCTCCTTCTTCTATAATCTTTTTTTTCTCTTTATCTCAAAATGTTCTATTTCTTCATTCGAAATAATTTTAATATTTTAACAATTATTATTATTTTAATGTTTTCTAATTCTTTTTTCGAATTTTTTAATTCTTCTTTCATCTTTTATTTTCACTAAGATTTTCTTTTCTGTCCCACTAATAATTTTTTTTCGTTTTTCACACTTTATTTCTCTTATAACTTATTTCACTTTGTTTTGTTTCTTCTTTCACTATATATTTTTTTTTCTCTCTCTCTCTCTTCTATTTTTCATTTCAGTCTTTTTAGTCTATTTTATTTTTTATCTTCTCTTCTTTTTTTACTGTACAATTTTTCTTCTTTTCCTTTTCATTCTTGTTTTTACCTTCTTTTTCTTTTCTCCCTTCCTTTTCCTTCTTCTTTCTTTATCTAATTTTCCTTTTATGTCCCTCCTTTCTTTATAAAATTTCCTCCAATTCCTCTTCTTGATTAAATATTATATTTCTACTAAAATAACTAGGGGAGAGTAGGCTACATTGAACCAGCGTCAACAGTGAACCACTTTAATTTTCTAAGAAATGACTGAGTGGAATTTTTTCTTATTTAATATATAAATTAGTATTACCGAAAGCGACTACGTCCAAAAATTTCGAGCACGTAGGTTTATTATTTACAAAGAAAAACGAAAAAAACTGTTTTTCACGTACAAAACAAAAAATTTTGTGGAAATATAATGAATTTTTTTTATTGAAATAGGAAGTTTTAAAAATTAGTAAACTTGTGATTTATGTCGCTTAGGGTGTCAACTTCAATATTCCGATGTGATAAAGAATTTTAAGCCTTACATAAATTTATTATAAACAATTTTTGTTGTGAATGTCATGTGAATGCAGTGAGTGCGGCATCATTGAACCACCCGAAAAAACAAAGAATTTTCAATTTTAAGAGTGGTAAAGTTGTCTGCTCTACTAATTAGTAAGAAAAATACTAGAAGACATGCTTTCATCACAATTGTGAACGAGATAAACTCAAACTGTCACTTTACCTACCTAACCTGACATCAAAATATATTAATCTCCTATATTAACAAATAATAACTCTTTAACAACAATTTTCTATTTTTTTGAGTGAAAAATAATATTTTTTACAATGTGTAAGTGGAAATATTATTTTTGAAGTAAATTATAGTGTTTTATTAAAGGTTGTTCAATGTAGACACAGATTCTTCAAAATAAGAAAAGTGTAACTTGTTAGAAAAAAATTAAATTTAATTATTTAATCATAATAATTTGTGTTTGTAACGTGTATATTAACTAAAGGAGTACTTCAGCTTAATGTTGATACAAAAACCTGATCAAAATTTGTAAAATTTAATTAGTTCTTGGACTTTAGAAAATACCCGGTTCAATGTAGCCTACCCTCCCCTAGTTCTTTTTTTCAAAAAAAGAAACAAAATATTTTTATCAAATATAAATTATCTTCGTGAAGTAACATTATTTTTGTGATATAAGAAAAATAATTTTAATGATAAAGAAAAGAAAATAATTTTTTTAAAATAGAACAATCTTTTTGTTTAATGAAAGAAAACGAAGAACTAAAGAAAAGAGAGAGAGACAATTGTTCCTGACCAGCACAATATTTGATAGAGACGACACTACACACTAACCTTAAGAGACACTGACTGCTGCAGCTTTTGAGTGGTGTGGAGAAGAGAGACAGAAAGAAGCGCGACAGAGGGAAGGGAGAATGAGAGATAGAAAGAGAGTGAGTCGATGCCACCGGAGTGCGACACTCTCCATGGCGTGTTTCTGATGGCGTAAATAGTGTAATAGTCCACTAGCAGGTGGGGCACAACAAGTAGAAGCTGGTGGGCACGAAATGAAGAGAAAAGAGTGGGGGGAAGAGAGGAGAGGGTGCGCATCGCGGTGCACGACGTCCGTATACCAATCGATGGGAATACTCTCTCCAGCATTCAAAAATTTCTCACACGATATCACCCAAAAAAAACCACGCCACACCAATATCACAAAAAATTTACAAATATCACCCTCCACGTCCAAAAAGAGAATCACTGATTCAAAACAGTTGAAAATAGTACTTCTTCTTCTTCTCCTCCTTTCTACCCTTTTTTTCTTCTTTTGTACTTTCACCTCTCTTTTTTGCTCTTTTACTTTCTGTTTTTTTGCCTTCTTCTTCTTCTCCTTTTTTCTTTGTTTCCACCTCTTTCGCTCTCACCATTTTTTCTTTTTCTCCTTTTCGCACTTTTCCTTCATTCTTCTTTTTCTACTTTTATTTCTTCTTTCCGTTTTTTTCTTCTCCTTTTTTACTTATTATTCTACTTCCTCCTTCCTCTATTTTCTTTTCTACTTTTTTCTATTCCTCCTCTTCATGCTTTTCTATCTTTTTTACTTCTGTCTTTTCTACTTCTTTTACTTCTTTCTTTTCTACTTCTTCTTTTACTTTCTACTCTTTTTTATTCTTCCCCTTTTTCCTACTTCTTTTTCTTCTTCCTGTTTTCTTTTCTACTTCTTCTTTTTCTATTTTTTATTTCTTCATCTTTTTCTACTTTTTCTTTTTTCTACCTTTTTCTTTTTCTACTTCTTCTTCTCCTTATTTGTCTATTTCTTTTTTCTTCCTATTTGCCCTCTTCTTTTTCTTCTTCTCCTTTTTTCCTTATTTCCTCCACTTTTTCTCTCTCACTTTTTATCTCCCTTTTAAAATAATCTTATTAAAATCCAAACTATATATTATATCTTCCCGTGTGTATTATTTATTTACACGGACCGTTTATTTCCTATTTTGTATTTAACGTGAATATTTATATAAAGTTTTACCATAAGCTAAATATTTTTATAAAATAATAGTTCCCTAGGGTCTTTACTTTCATACAAAAAATTAGTCAAGAATGAAAAAAGAAAAATTGATCTAATTTTCAGTGTGTCCAATTTTTCTTCCATCGAAATTGATCTTTAACACACTGACGAAATTTCTATTTGTTAAATAATCTAAATGAAGAAATAAAGATAATCACTGTTAATTTTGACTATCCTGCTTTGTCAGAGAATTTTATTTTGATTTTGTTTACTATATTAATTGTTTATTATTTTATGCTTCTATTTTTTTATATTTACAATTATTTATTTATTTTTCTATTAATTTTTTATTTATTGTGGTTTTGATTTGTTTAATTAAATTAATTTATGTATTTTCATCCTTCTTTCTTTCCTCATTTTTTTATTTTTGATTTACTTGTTTGATTCAATAGAACAATTTTTGATTATTCAATTATTGAGGGGAAAGAAAAAAAGTAAAATTTTGTCATAATTAAATTTGTGATTGACTATAAGGAGAGCTTGATAATCAAGACCAAAAGAAAATTATTTCTTCTCTTCTAGTAAGTTACTACTCCTGATTATTAAATCTTCACCTCCTGATTAGTACTATCAACTCCTTATAAATAATTTTATGTGTCCTTAAAAATTCTTCTCATTCTCATTAAAAATTTTCCTTTTTTTGGAAATAAGATTCTTCACCTTTAAATTAATAATTTTCTTCTTTTTATAATTAGTTTTATTTTTTAATTTAATAACACTTCTGATTAATAATAATACACCTTTTAATATTAATTACTCTCCTGATTATTAATAACTATCATGATTAATAAAAAGACACCTCTTGATTAATAATTTTTCTCTTCTTGTCAACAATAATACTCTTCACCTTCTAATAATAATTTTTTTCTTCGATAATTATCTCTCTCACCTTCTTATTAATTTTTTCCTTTTTGAAAATAATTTCTCCACTTCCAGATTAGTAATTTTTTTCTTCTTTTAATTAGTAGTTCTTCACCTCCTGACAATTAACTCTTCACCTAATTAAAATCGAAATTTTTCACGCCCAAGTGAATTTTTTTTATTCCTTTTTGCTAAATTTGACAAAAATTTTAATTTTCCAAAATATCGAAAAATAATTTTTTGAGATTCTTATTTCGTTTTCGAATTTTTCATTTTTTTATGTGACAACGAGTAAAATGTGATTTGAATAATTAACTATTGTACACTAAATTAATAATAAATTGTTTGTTTAAATTTTCATGTTTTTCTGGAATTAGTTGTGTTTTGTAAAATGCGTGTAAGTGAACTTGCCATCGGAATAGCAGTGGGTGCACTACTGTCTTGTGGATGATCAAGTACCGTTCACGTATGCGACGATCGCGCAACTGCGAATCATGTAAAACTCGCGCAGTGATAAACGTTTGATAGTTCACCGTGCTTGAAACAAGATCGCGCTACAGTTTTGCACCCACGCTCTTCGACTTTTCATTACATATTGTATGCATGTTTGTGTGCGTTTGCACAAGAGACGTGTTGCTAAGCAGTTAATTAAACAATTATTTCCCAAAAAGTTGAAATAAAAAACTTTTTTTTTAATTTCGATAATGATAGTAACTGATAACACTGAGTGACAAAATAAAAAAAAGTTGCCTGAACTTTAATAGAGACCTAGTATAAGTTGTAGGTCTGGTAAAACTATGAACAATGATGTGTAAGAAATTTCCTAAACACCCCCAAAAAACGGCAAAAACCGTTTTTCGTGTATTCATATAAAGAATTACTCGTAACATTTGTAATTTTTAACCGATTTTCAAAATTGTTCTTTCATTTGAAAATAGAAAAGCACACCTTTTTAACCGTGTATTGCTCGTTTACTCGTAATAAAAACTGCCGAAACCGTAATGGAAAATATTTGCGATTAATCGATTTTCATTCAATTTTTTCAAATTGATCGAGGTTTTTAGAATAGTAGTAAAATTTACTGATTTTTTTCATAATATTTTTTTAAATTATTCTTAATTCTGCGTAAAATAAGTATTTTTTAAAAAAATTTTAATACAAATTGAGAGAGATACGTGAATTTTAAGATTTAAAAATTTTTTCCCCAAAGTTACAAATATTTCAATTTTGCCGTGGAATTTACATCAGGGCACTTTAAATTTTGTGTTCACTAAATTAAATTGATTAACTTAAACGGTAAGCATGTCAAACTTGATTCTGATAAATTTAAATAAAGACAGAGCCCGTATTTTGAGGGAAAGTCCAGTTAAATTTTAACTTTTCTAAATTTTTATTGTTTAAGTGTGTCAACGTTTTTCAAACATTATTTAAAATCAAAATCTGTTCTATAATCTTCGAATAAAGAATAACAGATAAAACAGGTCAACAAAAAAAAGGCTTACTTTTTTTTATGAGATATGATAGTGGTTTCCGAAGTATTTTTCGACGCTGTACACGATCCCGGGTCCAAAAATTGGCCATCACGTCAGGATTTTAAGAAAAGTGGTGGTAAAGACCCCGAAAACGTGTTTTTAAGCGTTTTTAATATTTTTTTTCTCCTAAACCTGACGTGCCAGAAACTTCTACATAGACATAAATTGAAGCTAGAATTGTCCACTACAAGACCCATATTCATAAGATCAAAAAAAATTAGGTTCAAGTTACAAAAAATGTGTATTTTTGGGTTGCTTTAATGGATTTTTTAAAATTGTTTTGGATTCGTCTGAAAATTGTTACTCGGGGGTTTTTGGGGTCGCTGATTACAATTCCGATATTAGTTTTAAAAAATTAAAAATGGTGGATCCAAGATGGCGAATGTCAAAATTTATTATAGTTGATCGAATTCGCTTGAAAATTTTTACTCGCGTGTTTTTGGGGTCGCTGATTACGAATCCGATATTAGTTTTGAATTTTTGAAAACTAATATCGGATTCATAATCAGCGACCCCAAAAACCTCCGAGTAAAAATTTTAAAACGAATCCAAAACATTTTAAAAAATCCATTAAAGCAACCCAAAAATACACATTTTTTGTAACTTGAACCTAATTTTTTGAAGAAAATTGTAATTTTTTTTGGTCTTATGAATATGGGTCTTGTAGTGGACAATTCTAGCTTCAATTTAAGTCTATGTAGAAGTTTCTGGCACGTCAGGTTTAGGAGAAAAAAAATATTAAAAACGCTCAAAAACACGTTTTTGGGGTCTTTACCCCCACTTTTCTCAAAATCCTGACGTGATGGCCAATTTTTGGACCCGGGATCGTGTTCAGCGTCAAAAAACACTTTGGAAACCACTATCATATCTCATAAAAAAGTAGGCCTTTTTTTGTTGACCTGTGTAATTATTTGACAATTTCTTTAACAATGCCTTAAAATTTCATAAAATATAAATTCTACCGCATTATTTAATTCTTTTTTATTGGCGAACTTTTCATATGAATTTTTCGCAACACTGAACAACTTTATTAATTATTATAATATAGAACAGATTTTAATTTTAAATAATGTTTGAAAAACGTTGACACACTTAAACAATAAAAGTTTAGAAAAGTTAAAATTTAACCGGACTTCCCCTGAAAATACGGGCTCTGTCTTTATTTAAATCTATCAAAATCAAGTTTGACATGCTTACCATTTAAGTTAATCAATTTAATTTAGGAAACACAATATTTAAAGTGCCCTGATGTAAATTCCACGGCAAAATTGAAATATTTGTAACTTTGGGGAAAAAATTTTTAAATCTTAAAATTCACGTATCTCTCTCAATTTGTATTAAAATTTTTTCAAAAAATACTTATTTTACGCAGAATTAAGAATAATTTAAAAAAATTATTATGAACAAAATCAGTAAATTTTACTACTATTCTAAAAACCTCGTTCACCAAGGATACTAAAGAAGTACTAGGTGGTGGAGAAGGGTGCAAATTTATTTCTGATGCTTTTTTGGCATTACGGACTTAAAAAACATAGTGACAGATACCGTATTTGACTTTTCGTGAAAATTGTAATTTTAACCCTCTCTAAAGGTGTATTTAGTGCGTACTGAGGGGTAAGGGGAGGGACGCATTAGTTTGTAGTGGTCATATTTGGTTTCAGCTCCCCAAAAACATGGAGGTAGGGGGATGTGTCCTCTGGGTCACGACTTTTTTTATTTTTGGGTGCCTATGTTATTATAGTTATTTTACACCATGCATTTTGAATTTTGATAAACGAAAATCGGGTTTGCAATCAACGACCCCTAAATCTCCAGAGTAACCAAATTCAAGCGAATCTAAGTAAATAAAAAAATTAGGCAGTCATTTTATAACCGCTGTTTTGAAATTTTTGAATCTATTGTCAGATTCCTAATCAGCGACCACAAAAAACTCCGAGTAGTGAATTTCAATACGAATCCGATTAATTTTGCTTCCTCTCTAAAGGAAGCCTTGTAGTGATGTCGATTTTGGAATTTCTTAGAATCAAATATATTTAAATATATTTATTTGTCACAAAAAATTTAAATTTTGTATTTTTTGAAATTTTTAAAATTTTATTTCAATATAATTACTCTATAATAAAAGATTAAGCAATTAGTATATGGGCAAATCCATAAAACTTTTGACTTTTAAGAAAAAATTTTTTTTATTAATTTGTATGGACATAGATGTCACATTACATACGCGTTAAAGAATATTTTAGCACCACAAATTCGTATGCGTGATTCATTTTTAATTTATGCCCCCAATGTTTAACATTTATTTTATTAACCTCTTCTGGAACTGAAATATTATAAAGTAAACCGAAAATATGTAAGACCTTCCCATCAATTAAATCAGTTGAAACTTTTAACTCGGAAGTTTTTGGGGTCACCGCTGGACAATCTGAAGTCAGTTTTTCAAAATTCAAAATGGCGGCTTTATTATGACGAATGACAAATTAAAATAGTTGGATTTGATTGAAACTTGTTACTCTGAGGTTTTTGGGGTCGCTGATTACGAATTTAAAGTTTAAATTTAAATTTCAAATGAGTAATTAAAGTTTTTGATTTTAAAAAATTTAACTTCTGAAATTTTAAGCATATTCTTAACTTAAAAAAATTGATAGTTTTTAAAATCCTTGAGCGGCATACTGTTTTTTGAATATCTGTAAAGCAATGCTTCGATCACATTATAAATGGACTTGCTTAAAGTAAAATTGTAGTTGTCCCTTTCAAAAATGTATAAATTTAAATAAAATCACGATTTGTATTAACATCTTTAAATTGTTTCTACAGGAATACAAATATAGGCACACTAACGAAAAAGGTCTTTAAATGTTTCACTTTTTATTGTCTATTTAGAAACTTATTAAAATTTTATTTTTATTCTACGCCGCACTAGGTATTTTCATAAGAAGATGTTTAATTAAAATTTCTTAAAAAGTGTCATCATTCAATCAAACCTTCATATATTTTCTTATAGTGGTAGCATACTAATGGAATAGTGAAAAAAGGTTGAAAAAATACGTCTTATAGCTATTTTCCTTATAGCTGAATTAATATTTTATACGCCGCAAAAATAAAAATGTTAAAATTTATACTTTTTTGAGAGTTTATAATGAAATTTAAGCGTTTTTCAATTTTAAACTCATAAAATTGATTGACAAATTAATATTTTGTTCTAATACTTTACATTAATGTTACTTAGTACATAATTTAGGATAATATGATTAAACAATAAGTTTCAATTTAAAATAATAAGGACTTTTAAGTGTTCGATTCGAGTATCATAAAAGTTAACAGTTTCGTGGATTTGCCCATATATTATATTGAGGAACCTAAATGTGAATGGAATTAAGCACTTGTTTGAAAAAGTCAGCCGCCATTTTAAATTTTGAAAAACTAACGTCATAACGAAACAAAATTTACGTCCTATTTTGATTCTGATATTGTAACGAAACAAAATTCACTTTTTATTTTGATTCCGATACTGTAACGAAACAAAATTCACTTCCTATTTTGATTCTAATACTGTAACGAAACACAATTTACTCCCTATTTTGATTCTGATAGGTACTGTAATACTGCAATTCGGTTTTCTTATAGAAACAGAAGTCGATTCGAATTCTACTTCAGATTTCGTATGTAAAAACGATATTATCTTCTGATATATTTGACATTTGCAACAAAATTTAGGTTCAATGAGACTTTTACATGCGCAGTAGTATTTCATCAAAATTAAAACAAAAGAGAATTTTGATTTTGATATTAGAATCAAATCTAAATAGAATTGAATTTTGATTTTGATATTGGAACCAAAACGAAATAGAGTGGAATTTTGATTTTGATAGTGGAATCAGATCTAAATAGAGTGGAATTTTGATTTTCATATTGGAATCAGAACTAAATAGAGTAGAATTTTGATTCTGATACCCATATCCGAATCAAAACAAAAGTATTTTTTAATTTTGTTTTGATTGCGTGACGGTCCCTGATTTATAACAACGTTTCGGTAGCAGCCGCTGCCCTTATCAAGTTTATAAATATTATAAACTGCAAATAATAGTTTTAAAATCAATTATAAATGTAAAATATAAAATTTGTTTTGTTTAATATCAAAACCTGGAAAAAGTCGTATTTACATTATAAATAACTTTATCATTTTATTTTTTAGTTAAAATTAACATTACATTTTTATACAAATATTTGTTGATAATTTTTACATTAGATGAAATAATTTTATGATTTTTTAACAAATTACAATAGGACGTATTTTATGAGTTTTTGCATGGTGGTCTAGAAGCAGCCACAGGTATGACAAAAATTGGTATGAAAAGTACAAAGTGGGTTTTGTTCGGGCTTATTTCTAGATTAAAACACCGTTTGAACCAAAATTCTACCATTTCCTTTTTTTGAGATATCTACGTTTTCATTTTTCAATCTTTTTCTGCTAAGTTGAGTAAAAAGCATGCGCCTTTTTTATTAACTTTTTATGTTTTTATTACTTTTATTCAATTTTAAACATATATTTATTTTTGAAAAACAATGGTAAGTAAAAATAAGCTATTAAATGACAATATTTAACCGACAACGGTTTAAAGTGAAAATCAAAAAAACTTAAAACGCTGTGAAAAACTTTCGAATTTGGATAAGTATTGAACGTTAAGTTGAATTCTGCATTAAACAATCTTGTATCTTTATGAAGTTAGTCGCTTTTTAGCAACATTCAGTGTTAATCATGCCTAGAAAATTTCTTACAGTAAGGCCAAATCAACGTCAAAAACATTTTAAAAAGAGTGACAATGAGTCACCCAGGTACTAAATGTACTCACGAAGAAAATAGAAAAAAGTATGTGCACCATGTGGTTAAAAAATTTGGTTTGGAAAAAAGAAACCAGAGCATTTTCTTATAAATGCGAAGCACGAAAATTTAATTCAAAACTTTTATAATTCTGATTTTTCTTTGATGGATTCAAATTACTCGATAAGTATAATTATGTTCAACGTGTCGCAATGTTAATTTAGAATTACAAAAAAGAAAATCTTAAAAGATCTTTTCAAAAAATACTAAACTATGGTGATAAGATTCTTCCTAATGTGACGAGAAAAAATAATTGCGAATGCTATATTATTTGTGTGACCGGTGGAAATCATCCAGAAATAGTTGTAATCGAAAAACGACGAGGCCATGTACGCAACCTTTTGAATCAAATTGATCAATCTAATAGATTTAATGGAAATTTTAATGAACTTTTTATGAATTTTTTTAATGAAACTCGTGACTACTTCGTTAAATATTAATATTTTTTCATGAAATTTACACACAAAGTTCTTCAAACTATTCTAAAAGTTCAACAACATTTGGAAAATTTTCAAAAAATTCTATGTCTCAGTAAAGAATTATTTAAATAATTTTGTCAGAAAAATGAATCTTCTATATTCAACTGAAAAAGTTGAGTGACGAATTTTCGAATTTGGAAAACTTCCAGTGACAAAAATGTTTATCAACATGTTAGGAAGTGTTTTGGAAATGTTTCATCATTTGATAATAAATTAAAGACAATACTGCTGTCCAAAATAAAATCCTAGTTAGTCGAATTTGCCGTAAGGTTCAAAGTCGCTTACCGTTTAAGCCACTTTCGTCTTACCGACAAATGCGACTTACTAGGTTTTTACTTTGGGCAGTAGAATATAGCAATATTAACAACGTCGTCTCTGCTGTAAAATTACTGCGTGGCCTTACACGTGTATTAAAATAAACAAGTTTTATTTATTATTTTAATATATGACAAGAAAAATATTTTCTAGCAAGCAAAGTTTTGAAATTTTGGTTTTCACATTTGGTGTGCTTTCGGTCGACGATCTCTAAGGGTACTTTATTGTAAACAGGTATATTTTATAAGTTTTTCGGTTCAATTTTTTTTCTTATAGATTTATTTAGAATGGAAATTTTAAATATTGACTCTTTCTGTCAGAAAGACACTAAAATAGCGCGTTCAAAATTTATTTTAATGTTTTGTTCGAACAAAATCGAATTGGTAGAAGAAATTTTTTTTAACGTTTGGTTAGAAAAAAGTCAAAAGAAGTTTCGAAATTTTTCAAACACGTTGCTAGAAAATCCGAACAGAGTTTCGACATTTTCTTACCATTCTGTTCGGCAAAATTTGAAACAGGTTTTGAAATTTTTCGACTTTATTGTTTTGAACAATTTCTAACCTTTACAAAATAAAAGTGTTAGTTTTCCGAAAATGAAAATTCGGCACTCAATATTTCCAATTAAAAATAAGAGATTAATTTTTTTGTCAAAATTATTTGAATAATTATTTACTGAGATATAGAATTTTTTAATAAATTTCCAAATATTGTTTCACTTTTGGAATAGTTTGAAGAATATTGTGTGTAAATTTCGTGAAAAATTTAATATTTAACGAAGTAATCAAGAGTTAAAGTAAAAAATTTATTAAAATTTCTCAAGTTAAATTTTTTCACGAAATTTACACACAATATTCTTCAAACTATTCCAAAAGTGAAACAATATTTGGAAATTTATTAAAAAATTCTATATCTCAGTAAATAATTATTCAAATAATTTTGACAAAAAAATTAATCTCTTATTTTCAATTGGAAATATTGAGTGCCGAATTTTCATTTTCGGAAAACTAACACTTTTATTTTGTAAAGGTTAGAAATTGTTCAAAACAATAAAGTCGAAAAATTTCAAAACCTGTTTCAAATTTTGCCGAACAGAATGGTAAGAAAATTTCGAAACTCTGTTCGGATTTTCTAGCAACGTGTTTGATAAATTTCGAAACTTCTTTTGACTTTTTTCTAACCAAACGTTAAAAAAAATTTCTTCTACCAATTCGATTTTGTTCGAACAAAACATTAAAATAAATTTTGAACGCGCTATTTTAGTGTCTTTCTGACAAAAAGAGTCAATATTTAAAACTTTAATTCTAAATAAATCTATAAGAAAAAAAATTGAACCGAAAAACTTATAAAATATACCTGTTTACAATAAAGTACCCTTAGAGATCGTCGACCGAAAGCACACCAAATGTGAAAACCAAAATTTCAAAACTTTGCTTGCTAGAAAATATTTTTCTTGTCATATATTAAAATAATAAATAAAACTTGTTTATTTTAATACACGTGTAAGGCCACGCAGTAATTTTACAGCAGAGAAGACGTTGTTAATATTGCTATATTCTACTGCCCAAAGTAAAAACCTAGTAAGTCGCATTTGTCGGTAAGACGAAAGTGGCTTAAACGGTAAGCGACTTTGAACCTTACGGCAAATTCGACTAACTAGGATTTTATTTTGGGCAGCAGTATTGTCTTTAATTTATTATCAAATGATGAAACATTTCCAAAAAACTTCCTAACATGTTGATAAACATTTTTGTCACTGGAAGTTTTCCAAATTCGAAAATTCGTCACTCAACTTTTTCAGTTGAATATAGAAGATTCATTTTTCTGACAAAATTATTTAAATAATTCTTTACTGAGACAGAATTTTTTGAAAATTTTCCAAATGTTGTTGAACTTTTAGAATAGTTTGAAGAACATTGTGTGTAAATTTCATGAAAAAATATTAATATTTAACGAAGTAGTCACGAGTTTCATTAAAAAAAATTCATAAAAAGTTCATTAAAATTTCCATTAAATCTATTAGATTGATCAATTTGATTCAAAAGGTTGCGTACATGGCCTCGTCGTTTTTCGATTACAACTATTTCTGGATGATTTCCACCGGTCACACAAATAATATAGCATTCGCAATTATTTTTTCTCGTCACATTAGGAAGAATCTTATCACCATAGTTTAGTATTTTTTGAAAAGATCTTTTAAGATTTTCTTTTTTGTATTTCTAAATTAACATTGCGACACGTTGAACATATACTTATCGAGTATTTAGAATCCATCAAAGAAAAATCAGAATTATAAAAGTTTTGAATTAAATTTTCGTGCTTCGCATTTATAAGAAAATGCTCTGGTTTCTTTTTTCCAAACCAAATTTTTTAACCACATGGTGCACATACTTTTTTCTATTTTCTTCGTGAGTACATTTAGTACCTGGGTGACTCATTTTGACAAGCACCTATGAATCTGGAGGTTAGTTTTAAAACCACTATATTGACTACCCGCGTAAAAAAATGTTGGCTACCTCAAAGCTACCTCAAGGCTACGTCTAGACTACGTCAAGGCTACCTCAAAGCTACTTCAAGGCTCAAGGCTTATTTGAAGTTCAAAACTCCTCTAAACTTAGGACATAAGGCTCGCTAAAGGCTCAAGGTTGACTTAATGCTCAAGATGAGTTTTAAGTTTCAAAGAAGTTTTGAGCTTAAGTAAGCATGGAATTAAGTTTATAGCTTTAAATAATTATCGAGCCATAAGCGAGCCTTAACGTATTCTTGTGGTATACTTAAGGTAGCTAACATTTTTTACGTAGGATGTTTTAGTTTTTAGCGGGACTTGAACAAATAATAAATTAGAGCCTAGAGCCATGAGTTAGTCTTAAGATCATCATCATCATCATCATCATCATCATCATCATCATCATCATCATCATCATCATCATCATATTTTCGAATTTTTTTCGGCTGTCCAAATATTTCTCAAATCCTATTCGAGTCAGCTTCATCGTCCTTTTTGAAATTATAATCTTCATCATAGTCCCTACGTATTTTTTGAAAGTTATAATCTTGAAGTTGCCTTCTTGATGGCTGACATTTTTGTTTTAGTTTACTTAACCTTTTATATTGATTATCTTTTTCTTGTAATAACTGAGAATAAAATAATAAAATTATTAAAGAATTATTATGGCGAATAAGATTATATTCCCACGTGAAAAGATTACCTGTAAACTCTGCGGAGATTCCGCGAAGTGAATCCCCAAATATTCCGCGGAATTATGATTTTCTCAAAATTTACTGAAAATTAACAAAACAAGTTAAATTGTAAGAAAACCGGGTAATTATCCAGATAAGCGGCTTTTCCCAATTTCGCTTATTTTTGGATAATTCTTTTTGGAAAAGCTTTCATTTAGCTAGAATATGAAAAATTCGTTGGGGGAAGACGAAAAAGTGCATAACCGGAAGTCAGGGATGGGAAACAAAATTAAAATTTTCGTTTTTGTGATTTTTCTTGGTAAATATTAAAAATTTCAAAAAATGTTCTACATAAAAGTTGTAGATCTTGATAAAATACTACTTTTATGTTCTATACATTTTGTTCGTAAATTGAATATATTTCGAGAAAAACGCAAAAAACTGAAAATAACCATAAAAATGTAGTATGTAGAAGGGCTTTTCTTAAATTTGAAAACTTTCAGTTATTATCAAAAAAATCAAAAATTTCCTTCCGCAGGGTTGAGCAGTTGACGATTTTTGAATTTTTTGGTAGCTGCCCAACTTTGCTCGATAAAATTTTCAGAAATTTCAATAAGCAAGGTTGGGAAGTTAACAAAAAAATGGCGCATTTGTCAACTTATCTTCATCGCGAATTTAAAACCTTAAGGTGCATTCACATTTTTGTTTGTGGAAAAGTGAGTATAAGAGAAATATCCCGTCGATAAAAATGACCAAAAAGTTCTGTAAAGGTGTATCTACAATAGCTAACAAAACACAATTTTTAAACCTTAAGGTGCTTTCACACTTCGATACTAAAAGGTAATTTAAACACAATACTACTTTCATGTTCTATACATTTTGGCCGTAAAGTAAATTGAGTATTTGGTAATTCAAGAAAAATGCAAAAAACTGAAAATAACCATAAAAACGCATAATACAGAAAATACACATACATCTGGTAGGGTCCATTTACTAACAGTCATAGAAAGAGAGTCAAGTTGACTTTCTAGTTGGTACTAGAAGGTACCGAACCCAGACCGCCCCCCTCCAACATGTCTATAAAGAAAATGCCTTTTTAAGGTGCCTAGAGAAGATGTCACTCGGAGGCGGGCGAAGCCCGCCGCATCTTTTTCTTTTACCATTTTTAATGTAGAATGGAGTCAAGTTGATTTTCTAGTTGGTACTAGAAGGTACCGAACCCAGACCAACCCCCCTCCAACGTGTCTTTAAAAAAATGCCTTTTTAAGGTGCTTAGAGAAGATGCCACTCGGAGGCGGGCGAAGCCCGCCGCATCTTTTTCTTTTCCCATTTTTAATGTAAAATGGAGTCAAATAAACATTCTGGTTGATACTAGAAGGTAGAATATCAGGTCTGGGTTTGGTACCTTCTAGTATCAACCAGAATGTTAATTTGACTCCATTCTACATAGAAAAGCAAGAGGACTTCTCTCTAAACGTGAAGCGGAACTAGGTGCGGCGGGCTTCGCCCGCCTCTGAGTGGTCTCTTCAAGGGACACCTGTCAAAATTTTTTTTTTTTGTTGTAAGGGGGATTGGTTCTGGGTTCTAAGTACCTTCTAGTACCAACTAGAAAGTCAATTTGACTCCCTTTCTACATAGAAAAGCAAGAGGACTTCTCTCTAAACGTGAAGCGGAACTAGGTGCGGCGGGCTTCGCCCGCCTCTGAGTGGTCTCTTCAAGGGACACCTGTCAAAATTTTTTTTTTTGTTGTAAGGGGGATTGGTTCTGGGTTCTAAGTACCTTCTAGTACCAACTAGAAAACCAACTTGTCTCCCTTTCTATGACTGTTAGGGTGAAATCCCATGACAGCGTTTTGCGTTGCGTTTTGTAACTAGGCCATGAGTGCAAATAGAGCGAACATATATCTGCGTCTCTCTCACATTCGTGTCCTAGTTACAAAATGCAACGTAAAACGCTGTCACATTTGAGATGTTCGATACTCAAGGATTTAGTTTCACATTTTGGAATTGTCACATTTGAGAAGTTCGACACTCAAGGAACAATCTTGTCTTATCGTGCTGAAGGAAGCTGCAATTTTCACTTATATTCGTTTCAACCATGGACTGTCAAGGCTGTGAATTTTCGTGCTTTCAATTTTTAAAACTTCTAGATGACGACAAATCGTTAATAGAATTTTTGAAAGAACACAACGTGATTAAAAAAAATGTGATTTGCCCGCATTGTCAAAATCCTGCAATCTTCAATGATCGAGATTTTTTTTGGAGGTGTCAAAAAACATCTAAAATAAAAAGCGGGAAAAAGACAATTGAGAAGAAATGCAAATTTAAATTGTCTATAAAAACTGGCACGTGGTTCCAAAGATCTGCTCTTTCTTTGGAAACTGCATGCAAGTTTATTGCTTGGTATGTATTCTTGTCACCTCCTAGGCAAGACATTATAGTAAATGAGCTGCAAATTTCCCAAACTACTTATGTAGATTGGGCAAATTTTATTAGGGAAGCCATTTTCTTATGGTGTATAAATCATTCAGAAGGAAAATTGGGTGGCCCTAATAAAATAGTCGAAATCGACGAAGCGAAATTTGGTAAAAGAAAGTACCACCGTGGTCGAGTAATTGACGGTGTTTGGCTTTTCGGCGGTTTTTGTCGAGAAACAAGGGACATTTTTATTGTTCCTGTACCTGACAGAACTGGTAAAACTCTTCTGTCAGTGATTAATGAAAAAATTGTTAAAGGGACAACAATAATTTCCGACTGCTGGAAAGGTTACAACTCTGTGGACCAACATGAGTTTGAGCACCTTACGGTCAACCACTCCTGCAATTTTGTGGACCCTGACACTGGTGCTCATACTCAACACATTGAGCGAACCTGGCGCGATACACGAGCGGCAATTCCGACTTATGGTCGACGGGAAGAACACATGGACGGGTATATTGCAGAGTACCTGTTCAAAAGAAAGTTCAAGGATTTTAGAACTCGCTTCCATAAAATCTTTGAAATTATTCAATATGCCCAAGATCCAAACGAAGTCGCAGAAGTGGAATAAATTTAGCACAAAAACCAGCATTTTATGCTTGCTAAATTGCAATCAGCCCTTTTCAGGGCTCCGACAGAAATCTATTCTCTGAAACAAATAGTTTTTTAGAATTTGCAATCAGCCCTTTTCAGGGCTCTGAAAGGGCTCATGTCAGGGTTCGGTAACTTCTAGTACCAACTAGAATGTCAATTTGACTCTCTTTTTGCATTAAAATAGAGAAGGAATCAAGTAGCGGCCCGCCTTTGTTGTGGTCTCTCCTTAAGGCACCTTAAAGACGACTTTTTTTGCGGCGACACGTTGGAAGGGGCTCGGGTCAGGGTTCGGTACCTAGTAGTACCAACTAAAATGTCAATTTGACTCTCTTTTTGCATTAAAATAGAGAAGGAATTAAGTTGCGGCGAGTTTCGCTAGCCTCCGTTGTGAACTCTTCAGGCACCTTATTCTTCCCTACATCATTATTAAGGTTTTTTTTATTTTTTGAAATTTCTCAAAAAATACTCAATTTAGGAAAAATATGTATAGAATAAAAAAGATGTATTTTGACATGATCTACAACTTTTATAAAGGAAATTTTTTGATATTATTAGTTTTGACCGAGTTATGTGCAAAAAACGAAAATTTTAATTTTGTTTCCCATCCCTGACTTCCGGTTATGCACTTTTTCGTCTTCCCCCAACGAATTTTTCATATTCTAGCTAAATGAAAGCTTTTCCAAAAAGAATTATCCAAAAATAAGCGAAATTGGGAAAAGCCGCTTATCTGGATAATTACCGAAAACCGATTTACGATATTATTTATGGTTATCCAGGCAATCTATAAATATTTTCAACCTAAACTGTCAAAAACGAAGAATCAGCATATTTAACATATCCTAACAATATTAAAATAATTTCAAACTGTCCATCTATCCATAACATTACCCACGATTATCTCGGTATGATCCACAGTATTTTATAAAAATTTGGTACAATTTCAAAGGTAAATTTACTTTCAAGATCGATCACCTGGATATTACCCACGGTTATCCAGTTGGCCTGTCACTATTTTAAACATTCCCAGAGGATCCTAAGTTTCAAATTTAAAAGGTAACCTAACCTGGCAAAAACAATGAATCTACATAACACCCGCGGTTATCCAGGTATCATGTTAATATTTTAAACAATTTCTAAGGTAAGTCAAGACAACCTGTCAAATATGATGCATTAGATAATTATCAACTGAAATTCATGTATCCAGTCATTTTTTGCTCATTTTTAAAAGTAAGTTAGCATAATATGTCAAAGAGGAAACATATAGCTAATCATCTACTGTTGTCCAGGTATCCGGTCAATTTTTTAATAAATTTCAAAAGTAAGTTAACATAGCCTGACAAAGACAAAGTACCAGCTTATCAACCACTGTTATCCAAGTATTCGACCATTATTTTTGACAATTCCAAAGTAAGTGAGCCTACCCTGATCAAGACGATGCATTAGTAAATAAACTACAGACAACAAGTACTGCGGTAATTTTTTTCATCAATTTCAAGAGTAAGTAAACATAATAACATGTCATAAACGATACAAATGATGATTATCAAATATTATCAAGATATCATATGGAATGTTTGTACAATTTCAATGGTAAGCCAGCTGAACCTGCTCAAGACGACACACCATCTACTAATAAACCAATGATATCGAAAGATATTCTATCGAATATTCAAACAATTTCAAGGGTAAGTAAACATAAGCTGTCATAAACGATACACCTGCTAATTATCTAATGTTATCCAGATATTTAAATTGTCCAAACATTTGACTGAATATGTGAATAGCATTAGCTAATTAGCAGGATCGAATATTGGACAGCATATATTTAAATATCAGTGAGATATTAGCTGGTACATCCTCAGGTTATGTTGATTTACCTTTGAAATTGTCTAAAACATTCGATTGAATATCTGGATAACATTAAATGATTGGCAGGTATATTATATGTTATGTTGACTTACCTCTCAAATTGTCCAAACATTCGACTGGATATCCAAATAACATTAGATAATTAGCAATTGTATCGTATTTGACAGGTTATGTTGACTTGTCTTAGATATTGTTTAAAATATTAACATGAAATCTGAATGCCGCGGTTGTTATGTCAATTTATTGTTTTTCCAGGTTACGTTAACTTATGTTTGATATTGTTCGAATATTTGTCGTGATATCTTTGGATATCAGTGGAAATTATTAGAAGGTGCTGCATTGTTTAGGACAGGTTGTGTTGACTTATCCTTGGTATTGTCCAAAATAATGGTCGGATACTTGGATAACAGTGGTTGATAAGCTGGTGCTTTGTCTTTGTCAGGCTATGTTAACTTACCTTTGAAATTTATTAAAAAATTGACCGGATACCTGGACAACAGTAGATGATTAACTAGATGTTTTCTCTTTGACATATTGTGCTAACTTACTTTTAAAAATGATCAAAAAATGACTGGATACATGAATTACAGTTGATAATTATCAAATGCATCATATTTGACAGGTTGTCTTGACTTACCTTAGAAATTGTTTAAAATATTAACATGATACCTGGATAACCGCGGATGTTATGTGGATTCATTGTTTTTGCCAGGTTAGGTTACCTTTTAAATTTGAAACTTAGGATCCTCTGGAAATGTTTAAAATAGTGACAGGCCAACTGGATAACCGTGGGTAATATCCAGGTGATCGATCTTGAAAGTAAACTTACCATTGAAATTGAACTGGATTTTGATAAAATACTGTGGATTATACCGGGATAATCGTGGGTAATGTTATGGATAGATGTATAGGGGAGACCGGGGCTAAACCGGAAACGGGGCTAAACCGGACAAGTCAAATATTTCCGAAACCGTAAAGAATTTCAAATCATGCAAATAACCTATGAACGCGCAATTTCGTAATGCATATGCTGCATGAGGTTTTAGGGACGTGTCATTTTTCTTGTAACAATAGTTGCCGTTAATATATGAAAATGTCATTTTTTGAGGTAATAGTAAAATAAAAATTTTCTCATTTTTTTGAGTTTTTACCGTTAAAGTTCAAGTGCAAATATCATACTGCAATTTTTCTTTTAGCTCAAGGTGTACTGAGTTTAGTAGAAAAAAAGTTTAATGGAAAACATTAAGAAGAAAAAATATATTGCAGGTTAATTATTAAATGACGGTGTGGGGCTGAATCGGACATCGTGGTAAAAAACAACCAAATCTTTGAATACTTTAATTTGTTTTATACTAATTAACTATTTTATATTATATTCTTTGCATAGAACCATTTTATAAATAAATAATTTATATTAAGACTCGAATTCGCAAGCGAGTTGCTACAAACAGACAAGTCTGAAAACTGTAATCCATTTTATATTATATTGATTACTGTTTTTACAGTTTATATTATATTCTTTGTACAGAAGTATCTGCAAATAAATAAAAAAAGAATTGATTTGACTTTTCTACAAAAAAACGAAAATTTGTGTCTCATTCTTTAATTAATTTGCCGTGTCCGATTTAGCCCCATGGGGTGTCCGGTTTAGCCCCACCAATTTTCGTATTTTCGTTTTCGAGGTAGTCACCTTCGAAGCATTATATCTCCAAAGCTACTGTAATTTTTTAAAATCGAACAAGTGCGATTTGTAGGTGAAGATACAAGCTTCAAAACGGTATATTACTCTTTAGCAAAAAATATGTTTTTGTATGAGTTTTCTGGTCAAGGACCAAATCCGTCCTGTTTAGCCCCGGTCTCCCCTACTTTGAAATTATTTTAATATTAATGAATAATTAATTAATAATAATAATAATAATAATAAAAAAAATGATTAAAATTAAATCCATTTTATATTATATTGATTACTGTTTTTACAGAAAAAATAATGTCATTTTTTAATAATAATAATAATTAATTAATAATTAATTTTAATATTAATGAATGATAAATTCACTTTCTTCAATTATTTTAATATTGTTAGGATATGTTAAATATGCTGATTCTTCGTTTTTGACAGTTTAGGTTAAAAATATTTATGGATTGACAAGATAACCATAAATGATATACTTGTAAATAGGTTTTCTTATAATTTAAATTGTTTTGTGCGTTTTCAGTATATTTAAGAAAATCATAATTCCGCGGAATACTTGGGGATTCACTTCGCGGAATCTCCGCAGAGTGACTCCGCGGAGATTCCGCGGAGTTTACCAGTAATCTTTTCACGTGGGTTGGACGTCCACATGAAAAGGGCACATTCTGACACTATTGAACTTATCCATATGACTGAATTCCTTGCAAAATTTTGAGAGTATAAAGATTATGATTATAATTTTATATATTTGAAGAGTTATAAATAAAAAAACTAAGTAAGGAAACACCTAACCATGTAACAGACGGAGGTCAAAGGATTAAATGGATGGCTTTTTGCAATACCTATTGATATTCGATAATTAAATTTAAATATTGATTGCATTTGTCAAAAAAATTCCAATGCTAAGGAAGTTAAATTAATTCAAAAAAAATTTTTTATTCAGCTATAATAATTAAGGGGAGATTCCATTGAATTTTTTTTGAAAAATCGAAATTTTTCTTTTATTTGGTTAGTATAATTATCTAAAAATACGGAAAAAATAGTCTGAAACGATAAAAATAATCTCCCGAATTGAAGGGTAGGAAAAGCATTCCCCTCCTCAATGGTGCAACCCTGATAATTAGGTTTCAAAAAGGTCTACAGGCTTTATTTTTAAACCGATTTAAACCCAAAAATTTTGCAATTAAAGCTTATAAAATTTAGAAATATATTGTCAGTCCGAATTTTAAATTTTTATTTGTATATATTAATTTCTTTATTGAAAAGTTGAATGAAAGTAACAATTTTGCAAAAAATTTTTACTATCTTTGATATAACCGAATATTCAATATTCAATATTAAAAAAATTAATGTTAGGGTATTTCTTGATTTAAAAATTGTTCAAGTAAACTTGCAAACAATATAAACAAATTAATTTAACAAACATTAAAAGTTATAACAAATTGTGAGTTCAGACAAAGCCTTTAACTGATTTTGCTGAAATTTGTTACTCGGGAGTTGTCGGGGTCGCTAGAAGATTTACATCTTTTAAATATAGTGATATAAAAACAGAGGTGGTTAAATCTTTTACTTATTTAGGAGGTTTAATTCTAAGAACTACCTACTCGGTTAGGGCTGAGTCTTGGAGGACTTACAGCAGATTATTTGAAAGTACACTCACAAAAATGATCTATTAACCATAAAACTAATTTCTTTTTAAATCATGTCTTTTAACTATTAGCAGAAATAGTTTTATTGTAAAAGGAATCTTTTAAATACAAAAAGGTTAGAAGTTTATTGGAAGAAAGAAAATCGTTTAAATATTAACTGATTTCTCTTGATTTTTAAACGAAATCTTTTTATGTCAAAAGGATAATTTCAAGTTTTTTGACATTTGTAAACATGTCAAAATAATAATAAAAAATTTAATTTCTCGTCAAATAAAGCAAAGGTAATCTGCACAATTTTTACAATAATTATTTATTTATAAAACAACAGTGGATAAATTTAATAATTAATAATATGTAATAATATTAAAACTAAATTTTTTTAATGAAATAAGCAATGTATAAAATTTAAATAAAATATTAACAATTTCGGGTTATTATAATAATTATTTATATATTCGAAAAATATAATTAAAAATGTACAATGTAATAAGTCATAATTTTTTTGAATTAAAAAAATGTTAAAATTATGATGAAATAAATTTAGTTATTTTAATATATTTTTTCCTACATATCAATATATTATTATTATTTACAGACTTGTGTTATTATTATTTTTTAAAATTTAATTTAAAATATTTTATAAATTTAAGTCAAAAATAAATAAATTAATGAGTTACTGATTAGACGAATAAATAATTAAAGGATATAATCAAAAGGAATTTCCTTTTAATAGAAAAAGAATTCCTCTTAGACAAATATTAAAAGGAAAATCCGCTTATGGTAAAAGGATTTTTTTTACTTAAATAGACTGTTTTGTGAGTGTATGAAATTAGTATTCTATGGTATGCGGTTCAGATATAGGATCTGAACTACGCGGAAAACTTGAAAAAATTACTTGTCTTTCATTAAGCGATTACTGATGCTGCTCATATGTATGTACAAATATGTACTTATCGCAGTTAAAAAATGTAGTCTCTATAATTTAGATAAAGAAAGTTTTTTCACCATATTGTCAGGCTAAACGAAACTAAACAGGGGCGTAAGTTTGAACCCATATCAATACACTACTATAATGACAAATATCTGTGAGGCTTCTTTTTTCATCGCAAAATTCCTACCTTTGTAGTGAAAAATATTATATGTGTTACGAGACAGATGACTTTCTCACACTAGTGCGATTTTCAATCAACAAATTTTGCACTTATATGAAAAAGTCACTTTCTAACCTTTAGCGCACAATATACTATATTTGTGAGTGTTAAGAAACTGAATCAGTTACTTTTGAGTTACCTTCTCAGCGTGTATTCCTGATTCAAAGGTGGATCCATCATTCTGGTCGATTTGGTTCAATGGAGGATACTTTAATCTATACTTATTTTTCCTTTGTATAGCTTTATCTCTTGTGCCTAATAATTTATATTGATAACCAATTAAATGTACAATTTTAAATTTGACAATTTATAATTGTCAAATTATGAATAACAAATTTGTAAAATTTTTTAGTTTTTTCATCAAATATTTTTTCTGAAAAAGTATTGTCAAAGTTTAGCTAAGTAAGGAGAACGTTTTATAGCACTAAGTAAAGAGTCCACTGTCATTATTATGTTTGTACATAAATATTAATTTTAAAATCAATTTTCATTTTAATACTGAAAAAAATATTAACCTTAAAGTAATTGAATGTAACACTTTTTGCCCTTTTTATCAAACTTTAATATATACGTTTAAAATACAAACAGGACTGAATAATCTATTTTTAAAAATCGAAAAATAACATACTGTTCTCGATGAACGAAGTTAATGCACGGCACCATTTATTTTCATTTTTGAAACATTTGGCTAAGTATGATTTGCTTGGATTAGATTTCTCGTTATCAATTTGCACATTTTCTAATGGTAAAATATAAGATTGGTTTTTATTATGTCCGGGACATTCTTCAATGTATTTTACACTAACCAAATCCATTTTTATATTTTAATAAGAATTTCAAGAAATATTTCCTAGCTAAGTTATTACTTAATTACAGAAAAATAATTAAATTTGTTGTAAACAAGTATAACCATTAAAAACTTCACTGTTAAGACAGTTTTGTCGTAAGATAGTGTTTTCTTCTGATAATCTATAAAAATTGTACTTATTTTTAAATCTTGTAGCGGTAATTTATAAAGATGTAATAGCGCAATTCTCAATTAAAAATTATTATTTAGGAATTTATGGAAATCTTTGCAATATTTAAGGTTTTGAATAAATGTGAGTTTTAACATGCTCTCACAGGAAAAAAATCGCATGGATTTAAATCCGGCGATCTTGCGGGCCACTCTCTTTTTGTACCGAGCGCAATAATACGATTTCCGTATAATGATCGAAGAGTCTTCAACGCCACCTTACTTCGGTGAAAACCCGCTCCATCTTGCATAAATCTATACTTTTTCTTCGACGAAATTCCAGTGGCTCTAACTAATCTCGGAACGTAGTTGGTTAAGAAGTCACTGTATCGTTTACCATTCATGTATCCATTAATTTGAAAAGGACCGATCTGAAAATAAAGAAGATTAGTATCAAGAATAAAAAGTTTAAATTTGTTTACCATTAATATCTATATTTTAACAATATTGCTACCATCGATTTAAAACAAAAAAATTTCTCTAGTATTTGTTTATAGTATTCGTGCAAATTAATCAGAAATTTTTTCAATAATTACAAACCACTTTTTTGTAAGAATTTTATACAATGTTCTTAAAAAATTGCTTCCAGGACGCTTACCAATCGGCCATCTAGAATCCCAGCTCACAGATTCACAGAGAATTTTTCTTGATGAGAGTGTGGCATCTCCAGAAACAAATTTCTGTCACTCCAGTAGTGTTCATTTCTGTAGTTGAAGGCCCCTCTCTAGCAAAACGACACTTATCGGTGAAAAGAATGTTATCTATAAAAGTGGGGTCACGCTCATGTCTTTTTACAAGCCACATGCAAAACTTTAAACGCCTTCGACGATCAAATCGGTGACTTAGGGTGTGAACTCTTCTAAAACTGTAGTCATGCAACCTGCCAATTAAATCAAACATTAATAAATAGCATATAATATTAATAAATATATTATATTTTTTAAGACAAATATTTGGAACCTTTAACTTTTACATTCTTTTTAAAAATTCAGTTATTCTTATAAACAATAAAATTTTACGAAAGAGATCAATTTTTTTTATTTTGAATAACATTTTTCAATAGAATCTAATTATTTTCTAAAATTTGAATAAATCCTTCGAAACAATTAAATTATTTTGATAAATAATAAAATTGTTGCTAATAAAATTATTTAAAAGAATTTAATTTTTAATCAAAAATTTTAATAAAAGTTTAATAGTAAAATTATTTATGACAATTATTAACAAATTCGATTATATTCAATAAATGAAATAAATGTATTGTAAGTATTTAACTAATTTAATTATTTTCTATATTTTAAAAAAATTCATTAAATAAATTATATTATTTTATAGAAAACTTGGATTATTTTAAAAATCGGAAAGAAATTGTTCATAAATTTTTATAACTTTCAAAACTTTTAATTAAAATTATTAAAGAAAGTTAAATCCATTATTTTCTTTATTATTAAACTTGAAAATTAATTAAGAAACTTTGAATAGTTATTTAAACTAACTTTGCTTCCTTTACTGTCGCTTGCACCATGGAATAAGAAACATT
Organism: Leptopilina drosophilae; assembly: GCA_032873175.1. NCBI lineage: Eukaryota > Metazoa > Arthropoda > Insecta > Hymenoptera > Figitidae > Leptopilina > Leptopilina drosophilae. The sequence continues at coordinate 30,359,086 of CM065484.1, forward strand.
ATATTTTTTCGCAACTGCTCGTAGTCTGGTTCGAGGATGTACGCGAACATAATCCAGAATTTTTTCTTCTATCGCAGCTGTTTTCCTCGACCTTGGTCTCCCTGATATATTTTTATTATCAGGTTTGATTGGTCCTCCTTCGTTAATTCGAATCATCAACCGTGTAATAACTTAGTGTCCGGGAAATCGTTGATTATCTGGGTACTTTTCTCTATATATTTGAGCAGCTCTATGACAGAATAAAATTAGATTAGATTCAGAATAAAATTCTAAGACAGCACTTTTTGTTTTTTTTCGAAATTCTAAATAGTTTTAAAATAAATTAAAATTAAGTGGATTGCGAAGTCACGATAAATGTAAAGCATGTGAACACCATTTCTGACAAGCGGCAAACTGTTAGCTACCTTAAGTATACCACAAGAATACGTTAAGGCTCGCTTATGGCTCGATAATTCTTTAAGGGGAGATTCCACCGAAATTAAGGTTTTTTTAAAAAATTTTTTTATAGGTAGTAAAATAAATATTTCTTAGCTAAACTTTTTTTACAATAAAATACTTGTGTTACAGTAATAAAAACCATTTTTTATTTATTTATTTTTTTAATGGAGTCTTAGAAAATGGCTGCCGAAAGTGGTCCCCTCTAAAAGTTGTTTACATTTTTTCTCTGCGACAATTAATCTAAACTAAAAAAGTCAAAAATTTTCTTAATCTATACCATTATGGCTATCGTGTAAACTAGAACAAAAAAAATTTATTGAAAAATAACCAAATGGCAGACTTTTTAATTTTTCGACCATAATTTTGCAACTTAAATTGTTTATAACTTTTATAAATACTAATGGATCTTAAATATCCTAGTTTACACGAAAACTACACATTCAAGGAGCATGCTGTCCAAATTGCAAGTTATTTCGTTGAAAATTATAAAAATGAGAGTGTAAACAAGTTGAAAATGTGTAGTTTGGAGAAAAACGCGTTTAAAGTTTGAAGGACCAAATATACAAAAATTTAACTTAAAGTTATATACATAACCTTTGATATGTAACAGTAGACATTTCTTATTACTTAAGAACTACTCTTTCAAGCGGTGCGAAAAGAAAAAATGTAAATTTAAAAATAAACAAATTGCAGTTAGATAATTAATGAAAAAACATGAATTTTCGAGGTGGAAAGGTGATGTTATTCCTACTCTCCTGCTAGCGAGTCTATTCTTATCGCTTCAGACTATTTTTTCCGTATTTTTAGATAATCATACTAACCAAAAATTAAAAAAAAAAAATTTCGGTATTAAAAAAAAATCAGTGGAATCTCCCCTTAAAGCTATAAACTTATTTCCATGCTTGCTTAAGCTCAAAACTTCTTTGAAACTTAAAACTCGTCTTGAGCATTAAGTCAGCCTTGAGCCTTTAGCGAGCCTTATATCCTAAGTTTAGAGGAGTTTTGAACTTCAAATAAGCCTTGAGCCTTGAAGTAGCTTTGAGGTAGCCTTGACGTAGTCTAGACGTAGCCTTGAGGTAGCTTTGAGGTAGCCAACATTTTTTACGCGGGTAGTCAATATAGTGGTTTTAAAACTAACCTCCAGATTCATAGGTGCTTGTTACAGTTCCCAGGCATTTGGAACATGTTCTGTCTGGTTCAAAGAAGTTGAACAAACTTTGTTCGAAACTGGGGTTTTCTAAAATGGTGTTCATTAAAAAAAAATTCCCTTTTTAAGTTTCTTTTTATCAGGCCGCATTTTAAACATTCTCTTCGTATTTGAGACTAAGGTAAGTTTTCAGACAATTTTTGTGACAAACAAAATGCATTTATGGAACATTCAACAGAAATTCTATCTTCGTACGTAGTAATTTTTTTTATCCAAGTTATTAATAAGCTCCTTCAAAATAACTCCTCTTTTTTGATAAGCTTCATCAACCCCATTATTTTTCACGAACATAGCTAAACTCATTGTTGCATTTACTGCTTCAAACTGAGAAATTAAGAAGTTAAATTAGAAATTATCAACAGCTGCAAATAATGAAAATTTGCAACATCGAATCGATTCCACAGGTGTTTGAAAATTCATGTTCCACGTTGTCTATTACTACATTCTAAAATAGAAAAAAAATTAAATTATATGTAATACCTTCTTTTGCCATTTATAGCCAGACATTCCCCATTTTTCGAGAAATGGCCATTGGTTTCGTGTCAAGGCACGGACACGACACGAATTTTTCGTGAAAGTCTCTGTATTAAAAGGAATTAAATTATTAAACAAACAAAAAATTCTCGATTTTTAAGGTTTTCCATATATGCTAATTGAAATCAGTGGCATACTTATTGCTTTTTCAGATTTAGAGAAGACTATACCTCCGCGTTAATATTATTTCCATTTTTAAGAACTGGAACTTTCTTCGAACATCCATGAAAAAGTTTCTCTACTGAATTTTTCTTGTTAATTGATTCCTCCGTTTTCTTCGTTCTCCTAACTTTTTTAGACAAATTATTCTTGATTTCAACTAAATTTTCTTTCTTTTTCGATGCAATAATTTCAGATTTTTTGCATTTTTTCCGACTTTTCTTCCTTTTTTATTGCTGTCAAATTTTCTAGTTTTATTGGACCTAAACGAAACATTTGTGTAGAAAAATAAAATTTCGGATACCATTTTTTGTTCTAACTACACGAAAAAATACATTTACGACATAATCAGTAAATTATTTTTAATAGCACTAAAGGAAGCAGTTTTTTATTTGAGTAAAAATTGATTTATATGCAATCGAAAAACATTTCGAAATATTTAAGTAAGAGCGGACATTTCTGATCGGACAATATGCTTTGTGCAACGCCAGTTGACTGAAAAAAGTATTTTTTATACTTTTCTAATCAATAAATATAGTTCTATGTTGATTATAATGTATATTACACTGTTTTCAGAAAAGTTTTCAGGAAAGTACACTTTTCTGCATAGTGTGCGGAAAAGTAATAAAAACTGTGCGGAAATAGTACATTGTACAACAAGTACAGAAAGAAGCTGTTTTCCGACGAGTACGAGGACAATTTGCACGAAGACGGAAAATCTTCTCTCGTACGTGTTGCACACAGTACTTTGTGCAACAACTGTTTATCGTGGGTCAACCGTGGCAATACCGTGGGCATAGCGTTTGTCAACCGTAGCAATACCGTAGGTCAACAGTGGCAATACCATGGGCAAAGCGTGGGTCAACAGTTGCAATACCGTGGGCAAAGCGTGGCAATACCGTAAGCCTAGCGTGGATGAACCGTGGCAACACCGAATTCATACCGTGCGTCAACCATGGCAATACCGTGGGCTAAGAGTTTGTCAACCGTGACGACACCTTTGGAAAAGCGTGGGTCAACCATGGCAATACCGTTGGTAAAACCGTGGGCAAAACGTGAGTTAACCGTAGGAGTACCGTAGGAAAAGCGTGACAATACAGTTAGAAATGCGTGGCAAAACAGAAGGCATAGCGTGGGTCAACCATGGCAATACCGTGACTTGAACGTGAATCAACGGTGGTAATACCGTGGCTTGAGCGTGAATCAACCGTTGCACTACCGTGGCTTGATCGTGGGTCAACCGTGGCAATACCGTGGGCAAAGCGTTTGTCAACCGTGTCGATACCTTTGGTAAAGCGTGGGTCAACCATGACAATACCGTTGGCAAAACCGTGGGCAAAACGTGGGTCAATCGTGTCAATACCGCACCGTAGGAAAAGCGTGACAATACCGTTAGAAATGCGTGTCAAAACAGAAGGCATTGCGTGGGTCAACCATAGCAATACCGTGACTTAGGCGTGAATTAACCGTGGCAATACCGTGGCTTGAGAGTGAATCTTCCGTGGCTTGGGCGGGAATCAACCGTGGTTAGAGCGTGGATTAACCGTGGCTAGAGCGTGGATCAACCGTGGCTAGAGCGTGAATCAACTGTGGCTTGGGAGTGAATCAACCGTGGCATGAGCGTGAATTAACCGTGGCATGAGCGTGAATCAACCGTGGCAATACCGTGGCTTGAGAGTGAATCTTCCGTGGCTTGGGCGTGAATCAACCGTGGCTAGAGCGTGAATAAACCGTGGCATGAGCGTGGATCAACCGTGGTTAGAGCGTGAATTAACCGTGGCTAGAGCGTGAATCAACCGTGGCTTGGGCGTGAATCAACCATGGCAATACCGTTGGCAAAACCGTGGGTCAACCATGGCAATACCGTTGGCTATGCGTGGGTCAACCGTAGCATTACCGTGGGCAAAACGTGAATAAACCGTGACAATACGGTGGGCAAAGCGTGGGTTAACCAGTGGCAATACCGAAGGCATAGCTTGGGTCAACCGTGGCAATACTGTAGACATAGCTTGGTAACTTCCTGGAAATTTTCAGGTAATACAATAATGTCTGCAGGTTAGAAGCTTCCCATTGAAACTTCCTGGTAGCTTCCTGGAAGCTTACCATGAAAAATAGAAAGTTCGGCAAAGTGTGATAGAAAAAAATGATGATATTGGTATTTTTTCGAAAATTAAAAATCTTAATTTTTGGAGTTTGGCGAAAGACGGAAAAAGTCGGCAAAATAAACTTCGTTGATTTTTCCCGTCTTTTGCCAAACTCCAGAAATTAAGATTTTTAATTTTCGCCAAAAATTACTAAAAAATCAATTTATTATTCTTCCATAACTATTTTATTGTTCCTGTACTTTTTCTAACTGTCCGCGTACTGTAATTATCGTTGATAATCACGTACATTCCAAAATGTGGGAAACGCTCATAAGCCACACTTTGCCGAATTTGGATTAAGAAGCATAATACAGTACAAATATTTAAAAGTAATAAATTTTAATTCTGAATTTTCTTTTGACTAATAATATGAAAAGCTGCAATGTACTGCTCCGTATGGCAGGGTGCGCAGGCATAATAATAACAGTTATTATTAAATTTTTTTAAATTAATCAATAGTTAAAGATTTATATTTTCTAATTGTGAAATAAAAATCCCATCCTCAATTTCAACCCTATCGTCTATTGTAATATCGCGAAGTAGAACGAGAATTTCTTCGATCGTGGATTGTTCTTGAATCGTGGAGTTTCATGGTCAACGGGAGGATCTTCAATCATGAGAGGTTCTTCAGCTAAGGAATTATTTTGAATTAAAGGAGGTGGTTCAACTGGTGTTTCAGAAGCCTCTTCTTTATTTTCTTCTTCATCGTGTCCCAACACAATCCCTTGCGAACTCACATTTAATGCTTCCAACCGTTCTCTTGAATCTAAAAATAAACAAATAATTTTCATTTGTAATAGATAGAACACGTAATAGTCTTTCGATAGGACGAAAATAACTTAGACGAGACTGGCTAAAATCGCTTAATATAACGAACGAAGATTTTGGGAATTAAAAATAAAAATACATAATTGCAAACGTATTGAAAATATTACTCAGCGTAAAAAGAAATTAATTTATTTAAATTTTAATCTGAGTGACAAAGATCTTAAAAAAGTTAAATTTGGTTTATACACTTTTTTAAGTTGATAATTTTACTGACTTTTTAAGATTCTAATACAAAAACCGAAAATTATAAATAACCTCACAAAACCTATTTCTAAATACTTTAAATAAAAAATTTTGTAATAAAAGGTTTTTTTGTATTTTAAATTTTGTAAGGAAAATTATTTCATTAATTATCAAATAATATTTTTGAATAATTAATTTAAAAAATTAAACAAAATGTAGGAAAAATATTTATCACAAACCGTTACAAGCAATTATTTTTGCTTTATAGGTTTTCCCCTACCAAAGCACAGTCGCCAAATTTTTATTCTTTTTCACAATTTGCTCCTTTTCAATAACACTTATAGATTTTTTTGAAATCCTCTGGAAAAGACAAAACATATTGATTAATATTTTTGTCTATTTAAACTGTCACTGTAAATGAAATCAGAATATACCAAATTCAATTATTCTTTTATTTTGATAAACTTCATAGATTATTGTTTATATTATTAATAAATGTAATTTTTATTAATATTAGTATTCTATGACAAACCCGTAATGTACTGCTCCGCGTGACAGGGTGCACGGGAGTAATTGTAATAATTATAATAAAATAGTGTAATGTAAACACAAGTTTAAAATGTCACTTAAGTTTATTTTACTTTGCATGGCAGAAGAAAAGACAGTCATTCCTTTTGTTTACATTTCTATTAAAATAATGTATTTCATCATGATGCACTAAAATCTATTAAGGTCGAGACGATTCTAGTAGCTATGAGCATTTGTCTAATGAGGAAATTTTTATATAAAAAGGGTGAACATTTCTGATTAGAACAGAGAATAATAATTTGGAAACCAGCGTTATAACATCTTTAAGAAAGAGAATAATTTATTGGAAATCAATCAGTCATCAATCTACTATCTTCGAGTGAACTCCAAGTATAATTTAAAAAGTGATCAACAGTTTATCCACAAGTATTATTTTGAAAGTGTTTCCTCTAAAAGTGAATTTTAAAATTATTTTCAAAGTATTGCTTTGAAACGTACTACGGTTAAAAGAGAATTATTTCCCTTAAAGTGACTTTTACTATTTTCAAAAATATCAATTTGAAAATAAATTCAAGTATCTATCTTATATTGAAACAACACATTCCAAATTTCGAAGCATCAAAATTTGTTAAGGAGGCGACGTCCGTCTGGAAGAAAGCAAATATTACCAAAATACAATACACTATCTCATTAGTGTAAAGAAGAGGACTAATACACGAACATTCAGGACAACTGTTTGAGGCTCCTTTTGCAACCAGCCCTCAACACCATTCAAGATCGGATTGCCAGATAATATCACCACATCATTCAACACCAGTAATCGTTATCCTTAAAAGTAAGGTTTATAATTTAGAACTATACTCATTGTATTTTTGTCAATACTTTTCTTTCTAGTTGGTTTTTAAATAAATTATTCTCTCACAACTTTTAGTAGGCTCAATGACTTATCCTCATCCCAAATTAGATTCTTTATTGAAATTAATTTAAAACGAGAAAGGGGCCGTTCAAAAAATACGTAACGCGTTTTGGGGGAAGGGGGGGTCTAGCAATTTATTACGGTAAGGAGAAAAAATGGCGCTAATGTATATAACATTCTGTTACGTGGGGGAGGGGGGGGGTCCAAATTTCCGAAAAATAGCAATACGTATTTTTTGAACGGCCCCAAACGTTAGGTATATTTTAAAAAGGTTTCTAGTTTTGACGTAACAATAATAATAACTTAATTATTTCGGATTTAAATTCTAACGATCAAAATTTAATCAACTTTAGATTTTATAAATTTGTTTATTTAAATAAAGTGAATATCCCCTTTTTATCTGGTAGAAAATAACTCCGTTTGTCAGACGCCAGTCAATTTTTATTGGGAATTAACAAACCCCAAAACCCTTTCACTTTCAACAATTGATAATAATAAACTCTAAACTTTTTAATCTTAAAGGAGATTACGTCAAAACAACTGGGAAAAAGGGAACCCAGAATTGAGACACGACTACTCAAATAAATCCACTTACCCACGCTGCCGCTATAACCTCCAAATTTTTCTGTCGGTTCCGGTCGTCACAAGGGGATAACTCCAATAAATCCGCCTGAATCACTCGTCAATTCTTTATTTTTTAAACAAATTTTACATTAATTCTACTTTATTCTCACTCAGAAATTCACACTACTATCTCAAACAAAAAAAACTTTAAAGACAGAACGACGCTCTCTCGTAGGTAACGCAACCAACGACACGCGTAGTAATTCTCGTAATGTAATCTCTCTGCACACTCTGCCGCATCGTAATAACAATTTATTTTCTTACCACGGGTGGCGCCACTTACTGGTCTCACAAATAACGGCGCCAACAAAATTTATTTCAACTTTCATTCAAAAGGGGCATTGACGATTACTTCGTCACAATGCCCCCTCCCTTAAGCTTCTATAACTCATCAAATACGATCTTACTACAATGAAAAAAATAAAAAAATAAAAAGTTAATGAAAGAAACAAATCCGAACACAAAAATATGAACTGAAAAATCAATACCCGAAAAGAAAATAAAGGCAACACAAAAAAACTTCGACTATAACTCTTATAGAACTCACTTGTTTACAACAATAATAAAGAAAAACTAAAATTATAAATTTCCAATGACTTTCGTTCTTTAACACTCACGCTTACTTCTTTGGTAGTCCTTCACCTCGTCGGCGCTCCTCAATCAACTGGCAAACAGCCAGATTGATTGTCTCAGCAGGCAAACCTGCCATAACCCTGGTCAATTCTCGGATTGCCTCTGTGTCGTCGCTTTTCTTCTCCACGGTTGTCACTTCGTTATAAGCTGGTGGTGGTTGTTCGTTGATCAGCATCAGTGTACTCCTTTCTGGTACAGGATCCATAATGGGCGGTTTTGCAGGTCCAACTGGAAACTGGGGTTTCGGTTTAACCACTGGCGACTGTGGTGGGGACTTCTTGTCAATTTTCTTAGTTAAATTGAATTTTAAACTCAACTCCTCATTTCTTTTGCACATGTAAGGCAGTAAAGGATTATCCTCTCTTCTCTTGAACTCTACTTCAGTTTTTCCTTTACAGTCCTCTCCTTCCTCTTCCCTTGTCAAAGTTTGTCGATCTGCCGAATTCCGCCGCATCATCCATCTCCGATAACCTTCCTTGCACCTCGGACAATTTGCTACAGTCACGAATTTTCGGCCACAGTTGACACAGCAGGATTCAGTGACTTTCTTCGGGCAGTTTCTCCTTTTATGTCCTTTTCGCCAGCAATTTTGACAAGCATGTGGAGGAGGGTCAATAGAAGGATCCGTTGGGATGGATTCCATGTCATTGAACATGACGCCAGTGGTTTTTCGAGCCAGAGGCTCCATTTTAAGATCCTCCCTAACTTCCAATCCTCCCACATCCCTAGTCATTTTTCGAATTTTAATGTCATCTTTCCTATTTGGTGGACCCGGAGGTGTGATTGGTCTCTCCACATCCTCTTCTTCATCCCTCGGGTTTACCAAATCTTCCTTTTTTAGAATTTTTCTTCTTGCTTCCTTCTCAATCTCCTGTTGATCCTTCAACATTTCGATTTTAAGGACGTTCTTTAATGGTTATTTTTAACAAATAAGTTCAATTCCTCCACCGCTAGGCGGTGACCGTAGGTGGCTTAATCTTCCTGTTTCTCACGCTTCCAACTTGACTTTGGCAAATCCGGCATCGGTAATTCTTCTGTTAACAGGCTGGGAATTACCTGTACTATCCTTTCCTGCTTAGTTGGCTTCGATATCGACACCCTCGTCTCATCGTGGACTGGAAAGTCCAGATATGATGGAGGCAAAGCTACATCGGATAGTGGGTCGAATAACGGTTCCGTTCGATGACAAGATGATGATCTAGCACGGTTTATGACTTTACGAGGCATTCTGTCTTTCGGATAAGGATGACTTCTGCGATATTCTCAATTTCGCCTCCTCGAAATCTCTCTTCCACCTTGGTCTCCAGAGTCATTCCTTGCTGAAAACCTCTCGAATTTCCAGCTCCTTCTCCCCTTGTCACGATCGCTCCTTTGGTAATCTAAAATCAAACAAATAAATTAACGTTTATTTAATTAAATTATGGGGGTAAATATTATTTTAAATATGTGACATGAACTTTTGGTATTCTACGACTGTCATTCGTCTGTAATATGAAGACCGATGGTGACAATTGCTCTACAATCTCAAATGGTCCTTCATATTTAGGTGCTAATTTAGTCGCGAACTTCCGAGTTCCACTAGACAATTTATGAGTTCTACGTAAGACCATATCTCCTACTTTAAATGACACTTCTTTACGATTTTTGTCATAATATTTTGTCTGTCTGTCACGTTCTTTGTCAATAAACCTCCCTACCAAGTTTATGAGGGCGTCTAAACGCTTAATTCTGTCTGCCCACTCCTCAGGTTTGATCCTTACTACACTTTTAATAATTTCTACTTCTCGTCGAAGACTTTTTACCTGTCTGGGATCTAAATTTAAGTACGTGTACGTCCCAGTCACGATGATCGTTTCCGATGAAGATCGAGATCATCGTTTTTAAAGTACGGTTACTTCTCTCCACTGGGTTCGCTTGAGGATGATATGGAGGTGTAGTTAAACGCTTTACTCCAAACTCCTCAAGCGCACTTTTTAGTTGCTTGTTATCAAACTCCTTCCCATTGTCAGTCAGTAAGAAACTTAGTGTTTCCCATCGGAAAAGGATCAATTCTTCAAACGCTCTCGTCACTGATTTTCCGTCCGCTGATCTCAATGGTTTGAGCTCCACCCATTTCGAAAATAAGTCTAGAAATATCAACAGGTATTTACACCTACTCTTGCTCGGTGAAAATTCCATTCTATCAGCCGCCACCACTGCGCAAGAACGTTCCATAATCCTTTGTCCCATCAATCCCAAAGGTCCTGCTTGGGAGACCTTGTGAAATTGACATTGAGGGCAATGAGTCACAAAATGGTGAACGTCATTCCAAATTCCAGGCCAGTAATATTCTCTTGCTACCCGGTTATAAGTATTTTCAACTCAAAGATGACCTGTTAAAGCTAATGCGTGAGTGTCACTCAACACTCGTTCCCTATACTCTTTAGGAACCACCAACTTCCATCCGTCCTCGTCACCGTCAATTGGAAGAAGAAGTGGGTCACTCCTGTGTCGGTATAGCAATTCATCTTCAATAACCCAGCCAGGGAATCTTTGAGGAAATTGTCTCACCATTTCTCTTCGCTTTAAGTACCACGGGTCGTCAATGGTTTCGATCGCCTCGATTCCTTCTTCGTCAGACTCTGTCATTCTAGATAGTGCATCCGGAACTTGATTTAATGCACCTTTTCTGTGCAAAATATCAAAGTTCCAGCCTTGCAATTGCAATGTCCATCTTGCCAGACAAATATGGCCTAAATTTCTTGATAGACCAGAGTAATGCCAAGCACTCTTTTTCAGTCACGCTATAATTTTTCTCTGCTCCTGTCAACACACGACTGATGTAAATTATAGGGGGCTCTCCATCGTCAAATTCCTGAGTCAATACCGCGTCGATAGCAAAATTACTTGCGTCACACTGAATAGTGAACTTTTTGATAAAGTCAGGCCTGGCAAGAACTGGAGCAGTTGTCAGTTTTAGTTTTAACAAATCAAAAGCTTCCTGTTGTTCCCCTGTCCAAGTCCATTCTTGACCTTTTTGCAGTAGTTTAAGGAGTGGTAATTTTATCACACTATCATTCTTGATAAATCTTGCATACCACCCTACCATTCCTAAGAATGTGCGAAGTTGTTTTACATTTGTAGGAACAGGATAGTTCTCTACCGGTTCTGTTTTCTGTGAATCCGGGCGGAGTCCATCACTGTCTAACAAATACCCGAAGTACCTAAATTGTGAGCAACCAAACTCACACTTGTCAGGATTCACCACCAACCCTGCTTCCGCCAGTCTTTCCAACACTATTTTCAGACACTTTACATGCTCTTCAAAAGTGTCCGTCACAATAATGTCGTCAAGATATCCAAATACAAAAGGTTCACACTCTGGTCCTAGCAAGTCATCAATGAGCCTTTGGAACGTTCTCGATGCGTTTGTAAACCCAAAAGGCATCCTGCAATATTGCCACAATCCAGACCCCGGGATAGCAAAAGCGGTATACTTTTTGCTTTCTTCTGCCATGGGAATCTAGTGATAGGCCAGTTTCAGGTCAATTTTCGATAAATAACGGGCTCTTCGTAACTTGTCAAGAATATAGTCAATCGAAGGAAGAGGATATGCATCCTGAATTGTTACTTTATTTACATCCCGGAAGTCCATACATAACCGAAAATCATTGTCTCCTCTGTTTGTTATCACTGGCGCTGTTCTCCAGTTGCTTCCCGATGGCTCAATTATCCCTTTTATATATAAATAGACTACATGTCCTTGTGCCCAAGTAATCATAATTAGAGACATTCTTCTTTGACGGAGCTGCTCTGGTGTCTCATCTGTAACTGTAATGTGATGTTCCGTTCTATTTGTCACACCCAAGGATTCAGTTTGAGGTAGGACTAGACGACTGACAATTTCTTGTATCAGTTCTCTCTGGTCATTAGTCAGTGCAGAGATACCAGCGCATTCTTCAAAAATTTTCTCTCCACCCTCTCTAGAATTCTTCGTACAAAACTCGTACCAATTTCCACCAAACACTCTCCACAACCCATGTCCTAACTGTACATCCATATTCCAAGCCTTGAGAAAATCAACGCCCAGAATGATGTCTTGTGTTAACTTACTTAACACTTTGACACTAAATTTCTTGGAGTGATCATCCACAGTGATGTTCAAGTCAAGTATTCCAGTCGCATCCGTTATGCCTCCCGTCGCACTCCTGATTACTGTATTACTAGATTCAATTCGATCTTTATAAGGTTCTGCTACTCTATCGCTTATTACTGACACCATAGCACCAGGGTCAAATAATGCTTCATAGGACTCGTTCCCCAATGTCATTTGAAAAAAATATCGATTGTCCATTTGGTGACCATCTACGTCCTTGTCGAGTTTACAGTCTGGGTTTACTGTGCTTGTCACAGTCTCACCTCCCCCTTTTACCGAAACCACTATACCCTCACTCTCTATTGATTGGGAAGGTTGGAGGGGGTACAGACACGTTCTGTGCTCCCCACTGGCCGTTTCCCAAAGCCACTCTCAAATTGGTACAGGTGGGACAATTTAAGAAATTTACCCCTTGTGTTTTGCAAACTAAACACATTTCAACCTGTTGAGGGCGATTAGGGCACTGAGGTGTTGAGTGTCCTTTCTCTTGACAGCAATAACATGTCCTCTGGGGACACTGAGAAGAACGGTGGCCAACCCTCTGACAAGTAAAACAGATGCCTACAAATGGGTTTTGTGTCGATGATGGTGCTTGTCCTGTCATTGTCAATTCCCTATTGCTCTGATAATGGTTGGGCTTGTTGTTCATCTTATTTGCCGTGATAGTTGCATAATTTTGTGGTAAATTAGGAATCTTTGCTGGAGGTGAAGAATTTGTTAAGGTAATTGGTTTAAGAGCCTCTACCTCAACCGTATCCTTTTTAGTCCGAGACATTTTCTTGTTCTTAGACTTTTGTTGTTTATTTTCCTCCTTGTCCGTTTTTGAACTTGTCGCAATTCCCTTGTCCTGGTCAGAGGTACAAGTCAATTCTTCCTTTTCTAACGCTGCAACCTTTTTCACATGTTTCTCCTCAATCTTCTTATTCCCTTTAAATGCCGCCGCAGAGAAATGCATTTTCTCTTTCCCTGGTGGTGGGACGTATCTGTCTTCGAAATCTTTCATCCTTTCATACTGTTGTAAATTTCTCTCCAACTTAGAAAGAGACTCCATCGCCGATGATTCTACTTGTCTTCGGTATGCTGGGGTTAACCCTTTATACGCGATTGTTACTTGTTGTTCACGAGGCAGTGGTCTTTTTAAGTGTCCCATGATGAGCCTTAAACTGGTCAGATAAGCAGAGATTTTCTCTCCTTTTGCTTGTGTTCTGCTTCGTAGTTCATCAATAACCTCGTCATCATCAACAGTAGTCAGATACTCATGTTTGAAAGCTCTCTTAAATACTTTCCAAGTCTTCACTTCACTTCAAACCGTCCTGAACCAACGACTCGCGACACCTTTAAAACTACTGGGAATTGCTTTTAGCAATTCTTCGTCAGAAAACAATTCTCCTAGGCGGCAATCTTCAGTTCTTTCCAACAATTCTTCCGGGTCGTCAGAATCATTACTTGAGAACTTGATATCCCAGTCTTTTAATATTTTGATAACCTTTGAACGTCTTCCAGAGTCACGATAACTCCTTTTCGTCCTTAGTTTGGCGCTACTCTCCGATTCCGAATTAGAATCAGTATTTAATTCCTCAAAAAGAGTTCTCCTCACATTCCTTTTTCTTACCTCTTTGGAACCTCGGGTCTTGTCATTACCGTCACTACTAAGAGTTACTCTTTCTCTTCTCACCGATCTGTTGTCATACTCCGAAATTCCTCCCAAGTCACTTTCTCTCTCGCTCCCATCTGCCGCTAATCTTGACAATTTCTCCTGTTTCAGATTGTGATTAGTCCTTGGATTCCTATGATTATATTGTGAAAACTCATTCCTTGAGTTGACCTTGGATGCAGGAGGGGGTGGTAATTGTTCCTCAGTATTTACTCTTACATTTTGGGACTGATTCTCGTTCGTTACTAACGGTGGAGTTTGCTGTGTGTTCTCCGCCTTTGACAATCGAGAGTCATGTCCTCCCCTACCATGTCCTTCAAGGTCATTTCCAAACGATGTATTTTCAAACTGTTGCTGCAACGTCAATTGATGTCGTATTTCCGAACTCAAGGTAAGACGGCCTACCGATTCCCTCCAACTGATTACACTAGGTGCACTTGCAGTTGACATAATCCTTGGTCAGGAGACCCCAACATTCCCAAGTCACGAAGTGAGCCAGGTGTCATCTCCACGTCACTGTCATATTCCCGAGCACTACCTCTAACTACATTTATGTTTCTTTCTTCTTCTTCTGCAGGAGAGACAAAAGCTTCCAAAAAAACGTCTTATCAGAACTACTCAAGTCATAACGGTCAAAAAACGGTACATCTAATTCACGAGGAAACTGTATTTTAGTTGGACTCTAAACAATCTCTCTTTTAGCACTTGAGTGCTACCAGTAATACAATATTGATACTGCAACAGAGTTGTGACCACTTGTCCAATTTGCATCTTATCAATTGTATCCCAAATTGACCTTGCTTCTTCAACTTGCATCAATACATGCATTTTCCCCCTATATTGATTAATTTCTTGTAGTGACTCTTCCATTTTCTCCACTGAGTCCACGAAAAAATCAATTTCCAAACACTTCTTTTTCCAGAGAAAAACAGTCAAAAAAATTCATTTTACAAAACAAAGAAAAAAAATTCTTAATCATTGGTCAAAAGAAAATAAATTTTCAACTCTGTCAACTATTAAATTAGGAACTAACTTTTATTAAGTGATCTCAAAATTACTCGGTATTATTATTATTATTAACTATTAGGGTTGCAGCCGCTTAGCAGCCGCTGACGCTTGGATAATCCCTTTACGTCCCCAAAGTCCTACTAAACCGCCTGACCTAAGCCCAAAGCCCCTTCCATAGAAACAGGACCGCGGCCAGTTCTTTAGTAGCGATTGCTGTTTCCTCAAGGAAGTAACAACCTGTGATCTGATATCGTTCCCTCACCAAGGCAGGGCATCGACACAGAATGTGAGCTGAGGTTTCGTTTTCCTCACCACATTTACGGCATTTGGGATCCTCGACGATGCCCATCTTATGCCTGTGATAGCGTAAATCTCCATGGCCTGTTAGCAAACCTGTTATGATTTTCGCCTCTTTCCTATTAAGCCTGCGGAAATCCGCCGCTCTTTTAGGATTTAAGTTTTCCCCAATGAGTGCTTTGGCCTGTCTACAACCTGCAACTGCCCGCCACTCTTTTTGGTGCTCTAGTGTCCGTAATTGTTTAAATTCCAAAGTCAGACACTTGTTGGAGACACCAACTATTGGTTCTGGTCCGATAAATCGTTTCCTAGCACCTTCTTTGGCCAGTTCATCCGCTACGTTATTACCCTTAATTCCACAGTGTCCTGGGACCCAGATGAGGGTAACATGGTTAATTCCAGCTAGCCTGTTGAGCGCCTCGTGGCACTCTCCGACCAGTTGGGATGTCGTAACATATCGTTTCAAAGCGCAAATGGCTGCCTTGCTGTCCGAAGCAATATAGATATTTCTATCTTGGCAGCGCTCTAGAGCCTCAGAAGCACCGTAGAGAATCGCTACAATTTCGGATTGTAAAACAGTAGTGATGGTTCCCAAACTATATGCGAGAGCCACCCCCACTGCTTCTTGATAGACACCTGCGCCCGCGCCAATTCTTCCCTTCGATCCGTCCGTATACCAGACAATAGCATCTCTGGGAAGAAGGGCAGGCCCATCATGCCAATCCTCTCTATTAGGTATACTTATTCTATACTTCTTGTCAAAGAGGTAAAGTGGAGTCACCTTATCTCTAATCATATTGAGAATGGGTTTTTCCACCAAATTTCTGGGGAGACGCCATCTGCCAACTTCCCTACGGCCTATGTCCCCACCTAATCTCAGGGCAGCTTTCGCCGCCTCTGCTTTAATGGTCAGGGGTAAAGGTTCCAGTCCCAGAAGAGCACCAAGGGCCATCGTGGGCGTAGTGCGCACAGCACCAGTGATGCTCCTCAGGACCAGCCTCCTTACGCCCTCCAACCGGTCTTTTGCCGTTTTAAGTTCAACTCTGCTCCACCAGACCACAGACGCATAGGTCAGCCTAGGAAGCAGAATCGATTCGTAGATCCACAAAAGTGTATCCGGTTTAAGACCCCAGCTACATCCTATAGCTCTCCTACATTGCCATAGAGTAGCTGTGAGTTTATTACACTTCTCATCCAAGTGTTCTTTCCAAAGAAGCTTACTATCCAAGATGACTCCTAGGTACTTCGCTTTCTCTGTGAATTGGAGTTCTTTTCCAGCCAGTTTTAGCATACATGTGGCTTTCCACTTGTATCGTCTGGTGAAAATAACAACTTCCGTTTTTGCTGGATTGACTGACAAACCAGTTTGTCCGCACCATCCATCTACCATATTTAACGCCTGCTGCACCACACCTAGTAATACATCCAGATGAGGACCGCGAGCGATTAATAAGATATCGTCCGCATAACCAATCGCATGATATCCCTTCTCACTGAGGAGTCTTAGCAGTTCATCCACTACCAGACACCAAAGTAAGGGCGATAGAACTCCTCCCTGAGGACATCCAGAATTAACTGTTCCTCGAAGGGTTGAGCTCCCTTTAGTTGTTAATAGGTTCCTGTTACCCAACATGTGACAGGTCCAGTCAACAATGGTTGTGGGAATACCATGAGAGATCATGGCTTCCATTATAATCTCCGAGGAGGTATAATTGAAAGCTCCCTCTATATCCATGAAAACACCCACTGCGAAACCCTTATCCTGTAGCTGTCCATCTATTAAGTTAACAGCTCTGGCAAGGGCTGATTCTGTAGAACATCCCGTTCTATAGGCATGCTGATCTCTATGCAAAGGATTTTGCTTTAAGATCTCACTGCGGATGTATCTATCCACTAATCTTTCAACCAACTTCAGAATGAAAGATGTTAGGCTAATTGGACGAAAATCCTTTGGTGAGGTATATCCGTTCCTGCCAGCCTTTGGTATGAAGACGACTTTAGTGCCCCTCCACGCTTTTGGGACATATCCAAGTGTTAGACTTGCCCTGATAAGCCTTACCAACGGTCCGACCGCCTGATCCATCGCACTTTGCAAAAGGACGGGGAAAACGCCGTCTGGTCCGGGAGACTTATAAGGGCTAAAGGATTCCACGGCCCACCTGACCCTCTCGGCAGTCACGATTCCATTAGCCAACTGTCTCCGCGGCCTATATTCAGCCTGCGGTAGTTTACTCAGAGGCCGAGAATCGGGACCGCCCTTCTCAGATCTAGAAAAGCCTGGGAAATGGGTCTGGACCAGGTGAGCCAAAGTCTCCTCGTCCGACTCGGCAAATCCTCCGTTAGGCAGTCTTAAGGTGCCTAAAATTGCATCTGGGTTTTTTGAAAGCAGTTTGTCTAACCGCGCTGCCTCTTTGCCCTTATCGATGCTGGAGCAGAAGGCAGTCCAGCTATCCTGTTGTGCCTTCCTTATTTTATTTCTATAGTTGTCCCTCATTTTTGCATATGTGGACCAACTGTCAGCCGTGCGGTATTTTTTAGCACGTTTAAATAACTTCCTGGTCTCTTTTCTGAGGTTTTCTAGCCTCTCATTCCACCAGTAGGTCTCTTTTGCCGAACGAACTTTCGTTGGTTTGCAGCTGTTCTCAAAAGCTGTTATTATGGCTGTTGTAAAAGTACCAGCCACCTCATCCAGGGTTTCATGATCTCTAATCCTGCCTGGTAATACAGAAAGTGTCTTCTTCAGCTCTGCGCTATATTTAGCCCAATCCGTTTTCCTGGGATTACGAATCCACTTGGTTTCCGAAGGGACCACAGCGTCCAGCTCGAAGACTATCTGTAAAAAATTACTCGGTAACAGAATTTAAAATTACCAATGATCCTTTATTTACAAAAAGGGATTCCTCGCCCGTGTGCTACGGTCATGGCCCTTTAAAAATTTTCAAGGTTTCACCGTCAAGCCTCTCAATTTCTTCCCAAGTCAAGTCAAAATTTAAGCCTTTTAGAAAAATACTCGTACCTACGTGACGAATTTCAGTCATGCGCAAAACTTCTCGTTTAAAAAAAAAAAATTTACTGTGAGAATCTGTTCAAAAGAGAATATAGATCTCCCAACGCGCAGGCGTCACCTGTTACGTGAAAAATAAAGACCGATAAACCAATTTTATTACACTTAAAAATTTATCAATTCGATAAAAAGTGTCTGAAAATTTAACTCTACGCTCTACACTTACAGGTTATGGCGTCTCTCGATAGACGCTACTCACCATGCAGTCAAGAAAATTCTCTCGCGATGCTTTTATATTATCATAAAAATTACACAAGATAAAATCTCCTTTCTCAGGTCAATACACTAAAATACATGTCAAAAATTCACAATAATTTTTTTAATGTCGTGTCTCAAAAATGTCTCAACAATGGCCCCACGTTGGGCGCCAATTTTTTAACGATATAATTTTAATCAACTTTAGATTCTATAAATTTGTTTATTTAAATAAAGTGAATATCCCCTTTTTTATCTGGTAGAAAATAACTCCGTTTGTCAGACGCCAGTCAATTTTTATTGGGAATTAACAAACCCCAAAACCCTTTCACTTTCAACAATTGATAATAATAAACTCTAAACTTTTTAATCTCAAAGGAGATTACGTCAAAACAACTGGGAAAAAGGGAACCCAGAATTGAGACACGACTACATAAATAACTCCACTTACCCACGCTGCCGCTATAACCTCCAGTTGTTTCTGTCGGTTCCGGTCGTCACAAGGAGATAACTCCAACAAATCCGCCTGAATCACTCGTCAATTCTTTATTATTCCAACAAATTTTACACCAATTCTACTTTATTCTCACTCAGAAATTCACACTACTCTCTCAAACAAAAAAACTCTAAAGACAGAACGACGCTCTCTCGTAGGTAACGCAACCAACGACACGCGTAATAATACTCGTAATGTAATATCTTTACACTCTCCGCCGCATCGTAATAACAATTTATTTTCTTACCACGGGTGGGGCCACTTACCAGTCTCACAAATAACGGCGCCAACAAAATTTATTTCAACTTTCATTCAAAAGGGGCATTGACGATTACTTCGTCACAAAATTTAGTTTTAAATATGAGGCAGTTTACTTGTAATGTCCTAAGTTGAAATTTCAACTGCTTGAAAAAAATGGAAACTTGGAGAATTTGTTGTTCTGTCAAGTAGAAATGTGCTCCAATAACCGTTTATGACTTTTTTAAAAATTTGGAGGGGGTAAAGGAAGGTCAATTTTATAACTTTTGCTATTCACCGTCTACTTTTTAAATTTTTTTGTATTCATATTTGAAATGGAAGAAATTTTGTTCAATATGTTTCTGAAAGGTTTTTTCATGCTCTTTTGATTGCCTGGCCTTACGCCAGGTGCCACGCAGTTTAGTGGCTTTGCGTCGCGCCACGTATTAATTTTTGTTATTTTTAAATTAATAATTCAAAAAAAAAAGAAAAAGGGCATTCTGGAAATTTACCTGCCGATAGAAAAAACCTCAGCTTTCGTTTAAAATAATTTATATTAAAATAAAACGGACCGATTTTTGGAAAATTGGAATTTAAATATTAATTATCAAATAGTAGGGTCAATTTTTAAAATATTGTGATGTATGATTTTAAACATTAATATTTTTTGATTGAAACTTCTGCTTACGTCAGTCAAAAAAAGACGCATTCAATAGAACTTTAAATAGATAAATTTCGTCGTCAGGCGCTAACTAATTTTTATAAAGATAATTAATAAACTTTTAACTTGACTCGGACAAACAAACAAAAGTCTCTACACCTCTGAGTTTCTCTCTTGCTCAGAGGGAATTCTGCTCAAACAAATTGGTAACAAAAAACCTGCGACGAGACACAACTGGCTCAAGACTGTCAAATCGACTTATTCACGACGACTCGGAAATAAGGCTTCCCTTGTTTTCTTCCTCTATCTCTCGGTCCTCAGGCTGGGGCTTTTTTACAGGGGCTGAGTATATCCGGATGGAAAACAATGTCAGGGAAACAGCTCAACACCACTTCAAAATCCTCTGCTTTCAAACAACAAAACAAACTCAACCAAACCTCTAAAAAACAAAAATGCCTTAGCGGAGAAGGACTGGTGTACCGGCGCGGCACAAGCAATTTTCACAATATGATGTTAAATGTATTGCCCACACAGCGTCTCATTTTCCTCTTCACATGGCCGTCTTCTTTACCTCGTGTTCTTCAATTCGATACCGGCTCTGCCATCTATCACTTTCTCCCGTTAGCTAGCCGCGCGACCTACTTTTGACACTACTAGTGGGTCAGCTGTCAGCGCCAGCTTTCCTCAATGATCATGATAATTGGTATGTCAATTCGGTGGCTTTTCCGACGAGTGGCGTGACGATTTAGAATTTTCATCAAGAATAAAAAGGTGAAAATTCACATCGTCACAATCCCCTCCCCATGACCGGTACTATTTTACATAGGATGTAACGATCATAATCGTTTTCTCTCTTTTGGGGTTAATCGTTGCCACTTCCCGAATACTTATATGCAATAATCTTTATGAATTTCTTTATTAATATTACGCGCTTAATTTCAAATTGCGCATAGTACCAATCTTAGCCACCAGGCGTCGCGCGCGTCGCTGCAAGAGCAGACGACAAAAGCACATGGCTGTGCAACCGGCGCTACGCATCTTTAGATTGGTGCGAACCTTGTCTTTGAAAAGAGCCACTGCGCTCATTTATTTTTGTAAAATTCTATTGTCAAATAAAATAAAACTCCTGTCTAACTTCTATTGTGTGTTCTCTGGATTATTGTGCGTTAAACTATCCTTCACCTAGCGCCGAGCAGTGTCCGAGGAACGAGAAATATTGGTAAGTTCGTCTTTTCTCTCCTCTTTTCTTGGCTTCGCTCATGAAGGAAAAGCGTCTTCCCAGCATTTCCACCTTTCAGGGATTTTTGGTTAGTAAATTGTGCCCTTCGGATTAAGTCGAACCCTAATTCTATTAAAATATCAAATTCTTAATTTCGGTGGCCACATTTATGGCGCCCAACGTTATTTTTTACAGCAAAAAATTGTGAATTGATCACATTTTTGGCGCTCAACGTAGTTTTTGTCACAGCCAAAACTGTGTTTTCACACATTTTTGGCGCCCAACGTAATTTTTTATTAGCCAAAACTGTGTTTTCACACATTTTTGGCGCCCAACGTGTTTTTTTAGTCAATTTGTCTAAAATTCTTCTCTTTGTACGAGTTTTCGTTGAGAGTTCCCCTCGCGTCGCCATTGTGACGTCACACAAGGTTGACTCTCCCTCGATACTCACACAATTATACCTTTGTCGCGATTCAACAGCAATACACTTGCTTCTTGTCGAATTAACTCAGCTGTTTTTCTGACTTATTCTTTCGCGTCAAACGTTAAAAAAATGAAACTAGCCAAATTTCCTTGAAATCTACTATGCTTAATTATAAATTAATGAAATTGATTAATGCATGAATTTTTATTATCTATCTAATTTCTCACTGCTACTGTTCGCATCAATCTCGCACTGCTCAATAATTTATCGCAATAATTTACAAACAAAAAAAATAAATAATGTAAAAGTTTATTGAAATTTTTTCTCACCGAATTCATCAATCGCTATTGTAAATTTTGCGCTTACTGCTTACTGCTTTTCGCTTTATTACTCGCTTCAATTTATGCTTCTCAATAAAACATGTATAATTATTTTTCGCTAAAATAAAAATAAAAATTTATTTTATTTTCTCCATAATTATCATGGGTGACAAATTTAAAAAATTTTTTGTTTTGATAGTAGCCACAAGCGCTACCATACAAGGCGAGATCCCCAATACAAAAAAAAGTAAACACACAGCTGTGTTTTTCATCA
This sequence comes from Leptopilina drosophilae, assembly GCA_032873175.1. NCBI lineage: Eukaryota > Metazoa > Arthropoda > Insecta > Hymenoptera > Figitidae > Leptopilina > Leptopilina drosophilae. Next base: position 30,381,264 of record CM065484.1, read on the forward strand.
AATTATTTTCTGAAGAAATAAATTTAATTTAATAAAGATTAACTACCAATTGAAATCAAAGGAAATAATTAAGTTAATTTAAAAATAAATTAAATAAAATTTACTTAATAATTAAATTTATATAAATTCAATTGATTAAAATAAAAATAATCTAAATTAATCTAAAATGAATTAATTGGTGCAAAATGTAATTAAAACTTAATTAGTTAATTTTGACGAAGCACCATTTTCTAATTTTTTCTTCTTTTTGCTCATGCGCAATTATGCACATGTGTGACAAAATAATAATTAAATAAATTTTTGTCAATACTGTAGCCAAATCGCTACAACAAAATACGAAATTTCCAGCGCGTTCAACAAAATAAACAGAACGGTGTTTACAAATTATACTTGCTTCTTCCTAGTCAGTTTTGAATTTACAGACAAAATAAAATTTTAATTTTGTCCAAACCAAATTCCCTCAAAATAAAATAAAACTTTTTATTTTTCTTTTAAATTAATAAAATGAAATTTTATTAAATAAATAACTAAAATAAAATTTCATTAAATAAATTAATAGAATAAAATTTTACTGAATAAATTAATAAAATAAAAATTAATCAAATTGAAATCGAATTTTTAATTGAAATTCGACCAATCAATTTTGTTGAAGTATTATTCTTTCTATTTTCCCGTTTTACATGTTACATCCCAGTAACAAAATTCTCTTTTTGAAATTGAAGACATTAGCAATGAATCATTGTTGATGATCGCACAATTAGAATGTCAATAATAGAGATATTGCATTTGAAATAAGTATACCAAAAAAGGCAATAGATATTAAATTAATAAGAAAATTATTAGAGAAATGATATTTATTTCTTTTAATAATTCATCAAAATTAAAATAAACCTTTAAATAAATATAATTTTGTGATAGAACAAAAGGCCATTAAATAAGAAGTAATATTTAATTAACTAATTATTTCTCACGCAATACTCTTGTTTCAAAATTAATATTATACGATTCTAATAATAAACAATATGTATCTTTCTATTCTCTATGCATTACTTTCTAAGAATTATTTTGCAGCTGCATAAAGTATGGAATGTCTTTTTGAAATAGTTGATCTGTATATCGATCCTCATAGTTGACAAAATACAATGTAATTATCTTACTCTTCATAGAACTAAAGCTATGAGATTCGATATTTAGATGCACACCAACATAAATTGTAAACCATATTATACACATATATGAGTGGACTTGACTCATATTAGTATGTTGCGAAGGCACGAGCTTAGTTTTCTTCCTGGGAAAGTTTACTATCTCATGGAATAGTGATACTCGCGATATACTATATGTGGTGCAGGTGGTCACAAAGCTCCAAGAAGTGACTCAATTCTTGGGATGATCTAGGAGTCGAGCTTAGAGATGGGGATGATCTTTGATCTTTTGTCTCCCACTAGGGAAGATTTGCTACTATAAAAACCCATGCAAATCCATCGTCATCCGTCAGTTTATTTCGATACAAAGTCATTGTTACGTTCGCGTCGTGACAGCTTCATCTTTGAGCTTGACCCTTCGGTAATCATAATTTTGGCCGTAAATCTTGCATTTTCAAACAGTATAAAGTTTACTCGTTGTTCTAAAATATTGAACAAGTATTCATTATCGCCAGACTTGTGAGTCGGCATTATCAAAAATTAATAGATTTTCCGTCGTAGCCTAGTCTATTCTCGAGATACGATTTGCAAACGTGACGTGTGTGCTTTCGGAAAATAAGAACTAAAAACTGTGACAAAGTCCCAACCGTTCTTTTTCAAGAGTTGTAAAACCTCACAGTGTCAACGACTATAGGAATTAAATTCCTTGTCAAAAATTCATCATTGTATCTGCCCTCGAAACAGAGGTAATTGTAAGTACCATTTTAAACAAATTGTAATTTCACACCATAAACACATTCTAAATTTATACATGTCATTCTTTCTTGTAATCAAAGATAATAAATAATTTTACCATAAACATTTAAGATCATTCATTTACTTAATTCAATATTATTAAAATTACTAAATTATTAAGAAAAGGTAATTATATAACAATTATATTTTAAATAATTGCAAGACGACCCCCGTAGGATCGATAGAAGAGAACGTACCCACATAAAAATAAATGGTCAAGCTTTACCAACTTGACTTAATCAGCCTACCATTCCTCCGAAATAAATTAAATAATAATTAAAATTTTAAATAACCTCGCTTTCCGCTCGGGATGTAACATACACATGCGCAAATATGCACATGTATAATTATAAATTTAATTAAAAACTAAATTAATAACGTTTAACAAATAAATCAAATAAATTAAATTGTTGATTAATAAATTTTGATTTATAATTACAATTTTATTTTCTCTTATTTCTTTCTTCCAAAATTAACCAAAGTTAGTTCGACTAATTAACTAAATTTATCAATGGTTAAATAAGATTTTTATTATTTTTTTTCAAAAAAGAACTCATTTTAACTATGGGAAGAAGAAGCCCTAAAAACAATCAACAACTAAAAACACAAACTCGTTCTCAAACAATCGCTTTCAGAAATTCCGACAAAATGTTGAGAACCCCACCCAAACAAAACAAATCGGTTTCCGTAAACCCTGAAAATCCAGGCAACACAACCGCACGTGTCGAAAAAGATGCAACATTGCGCTCATCTAATGACAACATTTTGTTGCTATCACCCACGATTGATCCAAACCAACAACACCCCTCACCTTCAGAAAGTCTTAGCACCGTACATAGCGATGCTTACGAAACAGAAATCGCAAGCGCTAACACAGCTATGGCTCACTTAGGAGACAACACAGCGAACATTAGAGAAAACACCTCTACATCGCGCCCTTTACAATCTTCAACCGGAACAATCTTGAAAACAACAATCAAACGCCGCGGTCGAAAACCTAAAATTTCACATACACCAACCATAACTACACACCTAAAAACATTTTATTCTCGATTTGAAAACTTCGCTACCAACCAAGCAACTGAAAGTAGCAAACTTAAAAATGAAATTCAGCATATGTTCGAGCGCCATCTTGAAGATACGCAACAACATATGCTCAATTTATATAGCGAAACCCACCGCGAAATAAACACACTTAGGTTAGAAACAACAAAATCTGTAGAACAACTTCGCACAGAAATGACAAACATGAAGGACATTATGAACAAGATGTCACAGCTCCAAACGACGCATGCGCAATCTCCATGGCATGACTCTCGTTGGGCATACGACTTAAGTGGAGAACACGTTGCGCAACCAACCTGCTTACCCCCCACCACAACCACTACCACGGTTACATTTACGGGAAGCACTATGACTACAAGTCAAGGTGCAACTGCAGTCGCAGCGCCAACACTTCCCCCACTCTCGTTCCCTACACCTTCGCGACCCTGTCTTACGACAAATCGCGCACTTCATTTCTCTGAAGCACCAGATTTTATAATTCCAACGCCTTTAGCAAACAAAGCTACTAATAATCATGACTCAATCGATTCTCCTGAGAACACGGTTCTTAACGCTTCTCACGCGCAACGAACCCATGTTCCTAATTTGTACAAAATCATCAAATCATGGGATTTACAATTTCCAGGAAAATTAGATGCAAACGAATTTCTCGATGAATTCGAAAGAAAAATGATTGCATCAACAATAGATCCTGATGACGTGCTTCCGATTTTCTCCCAAACTCTAACCGATACAGCCTTCACTTGGTTCAATATGTTTCGCCATAAATGGACAACATGGACCCAATTTTCTAAATCGTTCCGAAAAACATTTAGCGATGTAAATGACGATGCACAAATTTTAAACAAAATTCATCGTTCGGTACAATCAGAAGACGAACCAGGAATAGACTTTGTTGTGAGAACCGGCGCACTTTACAACAAATTACGGAACAAAATCCCAGAAACAGTTCAACTCGATAGAATCTACTTAAATCTTAACCCAAATCTTCTCACACACTTCGATCGAGATACCTTTTCGACTTACGAAGAACTCTTAGACCAGATACGCAAGTATCAAGAAAAAATAGAATACATGCAACAAGCGAACAAATTACGCGAACAAGTCGCTAAGCGATCTTGTAACCCGCGCAATAAAAATCAATTGAACGCAATTGATTCGCAAATATCTCAGTCTAAGACCCCTCCCGTCGAATCTACCGAAACCGAAACAAAAATAGAAACAAAAGCAAAACCGAAAGCGAAAAACAATAAACAAAGAGCAAAAATAGAATCAGAACAAAATTCACCTAAAATCGATACTTATCAAAAACAAATTGATTCACTAACACATAAATTAAATAGTATCGATACGCCATTCAAATTAAAGCCTTATCGCCGCAGCTTAGAAGCGAACAAAATTATCAACAATCAGGTTGATGTTTACTTAGACAAAAAGTTCATAGTCAGAAGCAATGGACGTTTTGCTAGCCCAGTGGTGCTCACTTATCGTAAGGATGGTAGGCCAAGAGTATGTATGGATTTCCGTAAGTTGAATCGCAACACGAAGAAATCAGCATATCCTTTGCCACGCATGGATACCATACTTGACGCGCTATCTGAAGCTAACATAATTAGCACGATCGATTTGACCTACGCGTTCCACCACATACCAATTGACCCGAAGTCGCGCGAATACACTGCCTTCGTCGTCCCCGGTCGTGGACAGTTCGAATGGGTCAGAATGCCCTTCGGACTCAGAAACGCGCCAGCCACTTTTCAGACTCTAACCGACCGACTAAAAGAAAAGTTCGTAGAGCACGTTCGCGAAAATAATCTTCCCGAACATTATTGCGAACAAGTCCACGCTTATCCTGACAATTGGATAATAATATCCAAATCTTTCGAAGAACACCTTCTCCTCCTCGATGTAGTTCTCACCATTCTACACGAAGAAGGATTGTCAATTAACCGCGAAAAGTCCTACTTCGCGAAACCGTCGGTAGAATACTTAGGATTTATTCTCGACAAAGATGGTTTGAAGCCAAACGCTAAGCGCGTTAAACCAATCCTCGAACGGGCAACTCCTCGTAATCGAAAAGAGTTACGCCGGTTCAATGGTTCAATAAACTGGTACTATCGTCACTTGCGCAATATCGCAAAAGTGCAAGGGCCGCTAAACAAATTAGCGAGCCCAAAAGTACCATGGAACTGGACCGAAGAACACGAGGCCGCGTTCAACGAAGTTAAAGAGTCCTTAAAAAGTGCTTTAACTTTAGTCGCGCCTAAGCCTGGCTTACCCTACTACTTGTATACCGATGCAAGCGACACTGGTATTGGTGCTATTTTGACACAGCAAGATGGAGAAAAAGAGTACTTCATCACGTGCTTAAGCAGACCTTTAAGGGGTGCGGAATTAAATTACACCACCACCGAAAAGGAATGCTTGGCCGTAATCTTTGCTATTAAAAAGCTCCGCTGTTACCTCGAATGCGCTGAATGAAGTTTGTAAAGATCCTTCGCGATATGAAAGATACAAAGTTGATTCGAACAATCAACTATATTATTTCAAACCTAACCTAATTTAGGAAACCATCGGCGACAATAACGCCTGGAAAAAGGTTCTGAAAGAAAATGAAATTTTACCGATAATTACCGAATATCTTTGCACTTCCCAATCAGCGCATCAGGGAATCCATAAAACTTATCAGTCGATAATTAACCATTTCTATTGGCCTGGCATGCGCGAAGATATCAAGCGTTACGTCAATGAATGCGAGATTTGCCTCAGGTGTAAACCGATAAATACACCCCCACAAGGTTTAATCTATCCGCGCAAAATTACGGAACCCTGGGAAACAGTATCACTCGATATCGTAGACCCCCTACCTCGGTCAAAATCAGGTAAAAATTACATTCTAGTTTGTGAAGACACGTATACTCGTTATATTGACTGCTTCGCGCTATCCAAAGCAGACGGTCCCAAGATTGTAAAATCATTAAACACTCTTGTTAACCGCTGGGGAGTGCCTAGAATTGTTATCACCGACAATGGTACAGAGTTCGTGAATCGCAATATTACATCGTTCTTACAAAAAATCGGTTCTGTGCAACAGACCACCCCCGTGTATCATCCCCAGGCAAATCCTGTCGAGCGCGTAAACAGTAATTTGAAAACGATGTTAGCGAGTCTTCTCGGCGAGAACCAACGCGAATGGGATATTCTTCTCGAAGATATCCAGTTCGCTTATAACACCACCGTTCACACTTCCCTCGGAGTTACACCAGCCTTTTTAAATTTTGCCCGTGAACCGAGACGAACAGGTGAACCACCAGGTGACACCAACACCGACATTAATACAAACGTGACGATTAACGCTTGGTTAGAACGTATGAAACTAATAGATACGCTTCGCTCAAAAGTAGAACAATTCATGAAAAAAGCTAGCAAGAAGCAAGGTAAAGCATACAATAAAAATCGGCAGAATGTTATTGATTTCAAAATTGGAGATCTCGTATTCTATCCGAATAACACTTTATCAAATGCTGCACGTGGTTACAGTTCTAAACTGGCACCACGTTACAAAGGCCCAGCAACAGTCGTAGATAAATTGGCACCCATGATAGTTGTTATCTGCGACTCGCATGGCAAAAAGTTAGGAAAATATCATGTTAATGATTTGAAAAGAGCAAGAAGTAATCTTAGGTTGCGTATTATTTTGTAAATCTTTCTTTCAGAGATCACTTCTATGATATGGAGTCTTCAAAAAGCGCAAAAGCATCGACGACCACCGACGTTTCCGAAATCATGGCCGTATATCCTGCGTCAACTAAAAAGGGCCAACAGGGTGACGTTACCAAATCAAAATTCGATGAATCACCGACGGGGTTAGTCGCGCTTTCCAAGCCCGCTTTTGACAAAATTGTCGCTGAGCGCGATACTTTCTTAGCCCAATTAAGAGAGGCTAACAAAATTATCTACAAACTGCGCAAGGAGGTCAACACTCCGGCTCCTATCGCCAACGTAGACATCGCTGAGCAGTCTCGTGAAATTGTCCAGCTGAACCAAGAGCGCCGTGAGCTGTCTAGTCGCCTAGCTGCTTTAGAGGAAAAGTCTAAATCCTCTGATGAAGAAGTAGTTGAACTTAAGGCTGAACTTAAGGGCTTTTCAAGCGTAGCATCACAGAGGTTTTCCGTGCCATATCTGAATTGCGTGAGCCGAAGCTGCGCCCGAAAGCTCCAAAAGGTTGCCTCAACTGTGGAATCTCTGGTCACAGTTATCATTCCTGCAAGCAAGAATACTCGGGACTCTTTTGTCAAATCTGTTCTCACCCAGACTTCTCGACTGACGATTGTCCTTGGCCGCACTACACCGAGCTGCCTAAATCTGCCTGATCACATGCGATGCAAGTGTTGCTGGCGTCCGCGCAACCTACCGGACCCGAACTGCCACGAGTGCCGCAAACGCATGATTCAAGAAAACATCATGCTACTCAATCAGCTCGCCATTGAATTGGAAAGCAAATGCTCACTTCCTCAGACTCAACCGAGGAAACCAAGCAGAAGCGACGACAATTCTTCACCAGTGAAAGAAGATCCAACAGCGCACAATACTTGTGAGCAAGAAGCCCTACTTCTCGGCGCAGAAGCTCTACATAAACTCTCCCCACACTCTTCAGATGCCGCTAACGCCACCCTTTGGCAAAGTCTAGCCCAGGCCTACAGCCTCGTCGTGGATAAGGACGACACCGTTCAAGAAGATGACGACGAAGATGAGAAAAAGTGATCCTCCTTACTACCATTAACAAAACTTTAGTTACAAAAAAAATTTACTTTCTTTGTGTTAATTTCATCTCATATTTTATGCGCCGTTGCGCACAAGTTCTTTACTATTATTAATCTTTAGTTTTAAGAGTGTATTAGTCCCTCGTTACAAAGATCTAATTTTTGATATTCATCTTTATTTAGCGTCGTTACGCTTATTACTATTTTTAGATAACATTCACCATTATTAAGATAAAAGAAGTTCATATATCACTATTATAATTTTCAAGTTTATCAAGCTAAACGGCCAAATCGTGCCTATGATATTGAAAAGGTATTAATTAAAACTAAGAGAGACTGTTACGTTATTATAGATTAAGTGCCAAAGAATTATCGAAACATAATGTGATTGTCTACCTCATTGTAAGACTTCGATTTAAGATTGCGCTTCCTATTAAACTAATACGAACAGTGAGATATTAGATAAGGTTTTTCTTAAGACACTTTTCCCTCTCTTCTTTTAGTTTACCGATTTCAATTGTTTTAAAATCTTTTCATTTCAGTTCTGAAATACTAATTTTGTGTTTATAAGCCAATAATACATGGACTGGAGAAATTTGACGAACTTAAATTAATTCTAGGTAGTAGCAGCGATTTAGAAGGGGGGAATTGTAACGATCATAATCGTTTTCTCTCTTTTGGGGTTAATCGTTGCCACTTCCTGAATACTTATATGCAATAATCTTTATCAATTTCTTTATTAATATTACGCTCTCAATTTCAAATTGCACGGCGCTACGCATCTTTAGATTGGTGCGAACCTTGTCTTTGAAAAGAGCCACTGCGCTCATTTATTTTTGTAAAATTCTATTGTCAAATAAAATAAAACTCCTGTGTAACTTCTATTGTGTGTTCTCTGGATTATTGTGCGTTAAACTATCCTTCACCTAGCGCCGAGCAGTATCCGAGGAACGAGAAATATTGGTAAGTTCGTCTTTTCTCTCCTCTTTTCTTGGCTTCGCTCATGAAGGAAAAGCGTCTTCCCAGCATTTCCACCTTTTAGGGATTTTTGGTTAGTAAATTGTGCCCTCCGAATTAAGTCGAACCCTAATTCTATTAAAATATCAAATTCTTAATTTCGGTGGCCACAAGGACCGTCATCATCTTGATAATCTTGGCTTCTGCTCCTGGCTCTCCTCAATCTCTCTGGCTATCCTACTTTTACTCCGGCTCCCATACTCCTTCTATCTGGTTCTTCTACTCTCTCTGGCTCTCCCACTTTCTCTTCGATCTAAAACATTTAATTTATTAGCAAAACAACATAATGATTTACAAATTTGCAGCAGCTAATTATGGTTTTAGATCAGTGATATGAACTTTAGGGACTCGCCGGCTTTGTTCATCTCGTAGGATAAAAACAGTTGGCGACAGGACCTCGACGATCTCATATGAACCTTCGTATTTCGTCGCTAAGTTTGTCCTGAACTTTTGTGCCCTTCTGCACTTTTGTCTCGCTCGTTCTTTATCAATGTTTTTTGCTACCATGTCTCTCAACACGTCTAGTCTCTTAACTCTATCAACCCACTCTTCCGGCTCTATTCTCACGACTTTTCTTTTACTCTCGACTTCTCTTCGCAGGCTCTTCATTGACTTGGGATGTCTTCCATAATTTAGAAACGCCGGGGACGTTTTGGTCGCTATCTGTGTCCCAGTGTTCACTGCATGACAGAATTCATGCACATGAAGGTCCCACTTTCTATGATCAGCACCAATAAAGGTGGAGATCATCATCTTAAGAGTCCTGTTGCTCCTTTCGACTGGGTTGGCTTGTGGATGATATGGTGGAGTTGTGATGTGTTTGACTCCATATTCCTCAAGTGTCGACTTGAGAAATTTGTTGTCAAACTCCTTACCGTTGTCGGTTAGTAAGTACTCCGGCGTTTCCTATCTAAATAGGACCAACTCCGCAAAAGCTCTGGCTACCGACTTTCCGTCTGCTGACCTCAATGGCTTGACTTTTATCCACCTTGAAAACAAGTCTTGAAACACGACCAGATACTTGTAATTGCTCTTAATCGGCGGGAACTCCATAGTATCGGCTGCTACCACGGCCCACGGCCTCTCGACAATTCTCTGGCCCATTAATCCGACTAGTCCGGCTTGAGATACCTTATGTAGTTGGCACTGGTGACAGTGTGTAACATAATTGTGCACATCGTTCCAAATACCTGGTCAATAGTACTCTCGTGTTATCCGATCATAAGTTTTCTCAATCCCCAAGTGTCCGGCTGATACTTGGGCGTGTCCGTCTTCCATCACTCTCGCTTTGTACTCCTCTGGCACTACCAATTTTTAGCCACCGTCGTCTCCTGTAATCGGCAATAAAAGTGGGTAAACTTCTATGTCTGTAGAGATTGTTATGTTGTTATTAGCCCATTAACGCTCAAATGACCACAATTTTAAGATAAACTTTAACACACGATTTAATGTATTTTCAGGTAATAAATTATAGCATCAATGAGATATAGGAGGTTTTGGGGGTCGTTCTTCAAGATTTTGGGGTCAAAATAGCGATTCGACCAACACAAAATCCAATATGGCGGATTTTTTTGAAAAAACACCCAAAAAAATCATTGATTTTTTAAAAATATTTTTTTAGAATTAAAAATTTTTTTTAAACATTTCTAAAGTATGCTATTGGAGACCAAAATAGTTGTACTTTCAAAATGTAAAATAGAGAAACTTTGATTTCAAGATGGCGGAATCGAAATTTTGAAAAAGTGAATGCATTATAGTAAAAAAAATTCACAGCAATATTCACAAAGTATCCAAATTCGATTCAAAATTTATACTCGGGTGTTTTCGGGAACGCTGATAAAGAATCCCATGTCGGTTTTTCAAAGTTCAAAATGGCGGACATTTTTTTGAAAAATTTCATGGATTCACTTGAAACTTGTCACTCGGGGGTTTTCGAGGTCGCTGATGACGAATCCAATTATAGTTTTTCAAAATTCAAAATGGCGGATCCAATATGGCGGATATTTTTGAAAAATTTCTTGGATTCGCTTAAAACTTTTTACTTGGGAGTTTTGAGTGTCGCTGATGACAAATTCGATGTCAGTTTTTGTAAATTTACAGTGACGCATCTAATAAAGCTGACGCTTTTTTTTAACAAAATTTTTCGTTCTATTTTAATGGTGTTTCCAAATTTTACCACGTAAAGGTGTACGAACCGAAGAATCTTATTTTTTTGTTTTTAATTTAAAGAACAGTTTTTAATTTTCAATTTTTTAAAATTTTTTGTAAGAAATTTAAAACATCTTTTGCAAAAATATTTTTTGAACATTCCTGAATTTTCTGGCTCTCTGCCGATAATTGTCAGAAGAAGTTTTGTTTTTTTTATATCAAGCTTCGTGACTTTCTTTTGGGTAGAAAAGTACGAGAACCTGTTGCAATTTTTTAAATTTATATCTTATGTGCAGTTCCTTCGTTCTTTAATTCGATATTTATTTGTTTTTTACCACCATTTAAATAGTCAAGTACACACTTCCATCTCTATCCTATTCTTTTTCTGCACAAAACATAACTTATAGTTATGACATAAACTGACATGGGATTCGTTATCAGCGATCTCGAAAACCCCCGAGTGACAAGTTTCAAGTGAATTCAAGAAATTTTTCAAAAAAGTCCACCATATTGGATCCGCCATTTTGAATTTTAAAAAACTATAATTAGATTCGTAATCAGCGACCTCGAAAACCCCCGAGTGACAAGTTTCAAGTGAATCCAAGAAATTTTTCAAAAAATGTCCGCCATATTGGATCCGCCATTTTGAATTTTGAAAAACTGACATGGGATTCGTTATCAGCGACTTCGAAAACCCCCGAGTATAAATTTTGAATCGAATTTGGATACTTTTTGAATATTGCTGTGAATTTTTTTTTACTATAAAGCATTCACTTTTTCAAAATTACGATTCCGCCATCTTGAAATCAAAGTTTCTCTACTTTACATTTTGAAAGTACAACTATTTTGCCTACCAATAGCATACTTTAGAAATGTATAAAAAAAAATTTGAATTCTAAAAAAATATTTTTAAAAAATCAATGATTTTTTGGGTGTTTTTTCAAAAAAATCTGCCATATTGGATTTTCTGTTGGTTGAATCGCTATTTTGACCCCAAAATCTTGAAGAGCGACCCCCAAAACCCCCTATACCTCATTGACGCTATAATTTATTTCCTGAAAATACATTAAATCGTGTGTTGAAGTTTATCTTAAAATTGTGGTCATTTGGGCGTTAATGGGTTAATATGCACATGGGACATGATGTTGTGCACGTCTTCTGTGATCTATGTCGAAGTCCCACTGTTGCATTTCCAGGGCCATCTGGCTAATCGGACTGTTAAATCCTATAAGTTCCTGAGCCATTTGAAGGCACTGTGGGTTACCTCTCAATGTATGCCCTGAACTTCTTGATTGACCACAATAATGACAAACACTCCTTTTCTGTCACGTAGTAGTTTTTCTCTGGCTCGGTCAAAACTCAACTTATGTATACTGTCGGATGTTCTCCGTTCTTAAACTCTTTCGTTAGTACGGCTCCGATCGAGTAGTTGCTGGCGTCACATTGTATCGTAAACTTCTTTAATAGACCCGGGCGGGCCAACACTGTTGCCAATGTTAGCTTTTGCTTCAGCTGTTCGAATGCTTCCTGTTGCTCGTCCCTCCATTCCCACGTTTGGCTTTTGTGCAGCAATTTCAGCAATGGTATCTTGATTTCACTATCGTTGCGAATGAAACGAAAATACCACGCTGCCTCTGTCTTGTGTGGATCTGGCCTTAGACCCTCGCCGTCCAACAAGTATCCGAGGTAGGCTCGTCACGACTTTCCTATTTACATGGCGTTAATTAATTCTCATGCTTAGCTAACGCGTGGAATTTTAATTAATGGCAAAAGCACTACCTAATTTTTATTTCACGCACCTTGTTACTCTACTCATAATTTTATGAGAAATATACATATGACAGGGGCAAAATTTATATTTTGTTTTTATAGTGAAAATTAGTTGTGCTGTAATTAAAAAGTTGCTACAAAAAATGTAACATCAATTTGCCAAAAAATGGAAAGTTTTCATTTTTTATTTTTTGGGTTTTGTGAAAAAAGTTTTGACTTTTATTCCTTTTATTATTTTTCAATGAAATATGGCTAGGGTTTTAAGTTAGTCTAATACCAAAGAGACTGCGAAGTTTCATTGTAATCAGTCAAGCCGTCTTTGAGTTATTAACGGACAAAATATAACGGACAGTCATACATACATACATACACACATACATACATAATTTTTTTATTAAAAAAATAAGTTAATAATGATAATTATTAACTTTAATAGTACATTAAGCAACTAGTCGCTAAGGCCAATCATTTATTTTCAAGACTGATGTTTGCAGTACGAGTTGTAGGCGAGGGCGCCGAAGGCGCCCGAGCCGGAAACGAGTACAACAAACAGCAGTCGAGGAAATAAATGCCTTAGCCACGTGTTGCTTACGATACTTTTTATTCCAAAGGCACAAATACAAGAATCATTTAACAAGTGCTATTTTGTATTCTGAAGGTATAAAGAAGATGTTTATACCCCTAGGTAATGGCAAAACCAGTGCGCATGTAAAGCAAGCTGATCGCGGGGGGGGGGGGGCCGGGGGGCATGCCCCCCGGCGGGGTCCAGGGGCGGAGCCCCGGTGGGGGGTTGGGGGGGGCGAAGCCCCCCGCCTAAAAAAACCAACTCAAAAGAATAAATTAACTAAATAATATTAAAGATAATTAAAAACTATTACAAGTTGTGAAGTTATAAATAAGTCAATGTCTATATTCAAAACTATTTATTTATTTTAAGTTTGTTTACAAAGATTTAATCTTTTGTTAGTAAATCTTATTTCTACAATATTTAAAACTACATAGAATTTGTGTCTTAAAATTAATGTTTGATTATTGTCTGTAGAAAAATTAAACTCTCAAACATAAAAAATTAAATTTTAGAACCTCTGAACAATAAATAGTACAACTACAATCTTTAGTATTTTAATCAGTCTTTCGAGTTTAAACAGACTTTATAGGCAATGTTAGCGTAACTTATTGAAAATGTATCGTTACGTTACAATTTTCAAAATGAAGATTTTTATCTTTTTGCAATTTCTCTAGTGCAGACTTCGAATTCGGAGAATTATTTTCAACATCAGTCTTTTGACGTTTAGCTGAGTTACTAGTTTCAGCATTTTCTACAGAACATTTCGGCGAAATGTTGTTTGAACCGTTATCAGTAGTTGAAGGCAAGTTAATCATATTGCAGTAGAGAGAGCTTACATCCTTTTTACTCCGCATGGATTCATCGATGTAGCCTTCGGCAACCGTACTACTCTTCCAGCCCCCGTGACGTTTAAGAACTGTTAAATCAGCTCCGGCATCCACAAGTATGGTTGCCGAAGTTCGTCTGAAGCTATGGCCCGTGTACTCCTCAGGATCTTCCAACTTGAGAAACTCCGCGATTTTTTGTGGAGTGTTCGCGAATTTATGTTTGCCTATCACCTGTGAAATATTCAAAATAAATTGATTACTATGTTTAGTGGAAAAAGCAACTCAAAAGATAAAAGAAATAAAATTACATTTTAAAAATATTTTTACCTGGATAGTACATTTTCCATTTTGAAAATTTAGGAAAAATCGATCATTCGCGATGCCTGTGGGACGAAGATTTTTATATTTTTCAATATAAGAGCAGAATTCCCCTGAAATAACGAAAGACTCCGCGATTTCATAGTTTTCGTCACTGGCACTTTTACGTGATAAAGTTCGCCCTGTCGAGTAACATCCTGAACTTTGACTTTGACTAATTCGTCACTTCGAAGGGCACCAAAAATGCCAAAGATCATAATAACCTAAAAATAAAATGTTTTTTTGTAAATTTTATTTTTGTAAATATAACTTTTGTAAATATAATTTTTGTGAATTTGTGTAAATATAAATTTTGTGAATTTGTGTACATATAATTTTTGTAAATATAATTTTTGTAAATATAATTTTTGTAAATATAATTTCTGTAAATATAACAATTGTAAATATAATAATCACATGAATTAATAAAAATATAATTTTACCTTTTTATCTAAGTGACAATTATCAGGAGCAGTTTTCAGGAATGTCTTCGACATTTTTCCGCACTAAAAACTTTGGATTTCTTTGGCTCATATCCGTGAGACTTCTTTTTCAAAAAAGCAGCTACTTCCAAGAAATTTTCCAAGTTAATCCTTTCTTTCAACTGAAGCATTGATTTAAGCATCGAATATTGGGACCAGAGTGTTGTTGGCTTGTATTTCTCAGACAGCTTTTTAAAATACGCTAAAAAGAACTACTTCGTTAGTTTCGGTAACACTGTTGCTGTTCCTCCACTCCACGAAGCTTGCGTGTGCCATTTCGTAAAAGTTTTCTTGACTTTTCTGGCACAATGTCAGCCAGCGCTTGGTTTGCCATGTCGGAGACTTCGATGTTGGAATATTATTAGCCATATTTTAAAAATATTCGGTAGAAAAAAAAGATAAATTATTGAGAAAACTTGAGACACTGAACAACACTTCACATGTGCACGCACGAAAGGGCAGCCATTTGTAATTTTGTGACGGAAGGTCAGGTTAGGTGCTATATCACGTGATACACAGGGTTTGAAATGCATTAACCATTTCACATTATTTAGACCTTTAGGAAACTCGTCACTACGTGAGTCAAGAGAAATTCTAAATGTATTGAAATGGGATCATTAATGACCAGTGCTTTCATTTTTACCCAGCTTTTTTGTCCTAGGAAAAACAAGAAATCATTTTTACCCTATGGAAAAAATGAGCCATTTCCTATGTTTTTCTCGAGGCATGAAATGACACCATTTTCGTGCCTGAGGAATGAAAAATAATTTTTACCAAAATCTACATATATTTTTCTAGTAGTTATACTAGATAAATGTGTAATGCGAAAATAAAAAAATAAACATGATTTTTTCTAAAAATATTGAATATTGTTAACTTAAAGTAACAAAAAGTATACACAATTAAAAATTAAAAAATCGGTTTATCGGCATCTTTTGAAAATTTTATTTTCTTTAATTTAAGACCGAGAGTATCAAAATCCGATAAAATTTGTAGGCTCTAGTCAATTATGAACAGTGAATTGTAAAAAATATCAACGTGCGCAGCGAGAGTTTAACGTCATGAAAAGCTTTACACGGCTGCAGTTTTTAATTAGGGGAGACTGAGGTAAACCCGCTCACTTTTTTCAGAACGATAAAAATCTAGGAAATTATTCTCTAAATCCAAGTTAATTCATATAATTTGAAAGCTTATGATTTCTACTAACAAAATAATAAAGAATTTTTTATTTATTTTTCTTAGTTTTACTTAGGGAAAATTTTTAATACACATATACCAAATTTCAAAATCACAATTTTCCAGGGTAAATCCGCTCACCCCTCGGGGTAAACCCGATCACTTGATTTTTTTAAGAATTCAAGGTAATCCCGACAGTTTTATTTTGTATATATTAAATTTCTCCTTATTTATGTCTTCAGTATGATTTATTAATGTGTAATGATCTTAATTTTTATTGCCAAAGGATTTGCTCGCCGGATGGAGTCCGGGTTAAAATACAAATTATCTTTTATCAAATAAATTAATAAAATGGCATAAAGCGTCATTACAAAATTTAAGCAAGCTAGTTAGTCAATTTAATGATATCGATAGGCAGGGTGAAATCAGTAACAAAGCAGAGTTTTAAACCTTCGTAAGAAAATATATTCAAAAATGATAAAGAAATCATACATAATTATTAATTAGCGAAGGTAAATTTAAAATGAACCAAAAGAAATATAACAATAAATAAGAAAATAAATAACTCGATATAATGCAAAAATTATCTAACCGAAATCAATCGAAACTCTAACTAACTAGTAACATTGCAATAACTCTCTACCTGTCCGCCGAGCAGTGAGCTCAGTAATATATATAGATATACTACGCGTACAAAAATGAATGAATTTTACTCTTTCAGACATTTTAAAATTCTCACGTCATAAATAATGCTATATCATTACAAATGATAAATTATAAGTTCTATAAATAATAAATATTGGTTTATTAAATAATAAGTATAGGTTTCATGAATTGCAACTGTGAATTTAAACAATATTTTATTAAGAGAAAATTAAAATATAGTTACAATTTTTAATGTAACAAGTTATAGATTTTATTATTGATAAAATATAACAAATGAAATTCGAAATTTTTAATTTAAAAATGAACAATGATAAAACGTGAACTGAACAAAGACAACAAACTTAGATTGCGTTTGCGTTGTTTATTATAACCGTTATAACCTAATAATCACTAATAATGACTAGTATAGACATGATTTTGCTCAATGTTGCCAACAAATATTGATAGTTCGGCGCCATCTGTTGAAAAAAAGCCACAAATCGCGAAATGCGGGACATTTAAAATGTTAAATATTCAACTAATTACCCAATAATTCGATAATATTGTTAGAAAATAAATATTATTTATCTTTTAATAAATATTTTTAATATTGAAAATTTTAAGATTGCCAAAAAAAACGCAAATACAGTTAATACTGATTCGGCTTCCTACACAAATTTAATATGTGAGCGGCTTTATCCCGACTTCATGTGAGCGACTTTACCCCGAATGTATTTCTCAAATTTCAGAATAAATTTAAATAAATCTTTTTGAAGTCAAACAAAACTACACATATATTTCGAAAAAGGACATCCAATAGCATAAAAAAAATTTGTCAAATAAATTAAGTCTCAAAAATAATAATCTAAAAACTTAAAAATCCGAAGATCATTTTTTTTGCACTTCTAAAAAGAATTGACCGCCTCAGATCCTATGACGAATTCATGAAACTAAATGAAAGTTCGTTAACATTAGTTGTATGTTAAGTACTATTCACAGCCCCGCCGATGGTTGTCCACTACCGAACATCATCGATGTCTTTGACGTGCTGGGAGAAGCGGATCCACTGCCAAATATCATTGATTTCTTTGATGTATTGGGAGAAGTGGATCCACTGCCGAACATCATTGATTTCTTTGATGGGCTGGGAGAAGTGGGTCCGCTGCCAGACATGATTGATTTCTTTGATAAGTTGGGAGAAGTGGGTTCGCTGCCAGACACGACTGGCATCTTGGATATGTTCGGTAGACCTTGCCGTGGTGGCGGGGCTTTTCACTAAAGGACAATCAACAGGGTGGTCCCCTGATTCTAAAACCAAAAAAAAAAATGAATATCAATCATAATAATAATGAATTACCCCAAGGAGGAACCCCGAATGGGGACAATACTCCCGACGGTGTCTCTTCAAACACCGCCGCAGGCCCCACGGATTTTGGGGGGGGCCAAAACATGAACCAGCTGACAAGCTATGAGGCAAATGTCTCAGACCAGTTCCTGGCTATTCCGGGAATTTTTAAAAGCTTGCGCCAAGGATTCAAGCGACAAAAAAACGTCAGTCGTGATATCCAGGATGGCGTGACGGTTTTGGAAAGTGCGTTCGATATAATCTGTAAGAATTTACGTTTTATCCCCGAGCCTTTCAAAGACCAAGAGCCGCAACATCCAACTGTGGGAGCTCCACAGCAGACGGAGAGCACTACTGCAGCTCTGGACGGCAAAACGACATGCCCTAATAAGGCAAAAGGCGTTAACAAACGCCCCAGGGAAGGTGCAAGCCCAGATGCGAGTCCGCAACGGGCGACTCAAGGCGGGAAGAGAATCAAGCGAAAGGATGCTCCACAGCTTGGTTCTGAGTCGCTAGTTGGAACGAAAGAGGCGCCCTCAAATAGTCCTGGCAAGTCGTATGCTGAGACCGTCTCGAAGGACGGAGCGGACAATGGGGACGGCTTCAAAGTTGTTAAGAAGAAAAAGAAACGGGCTCCAAAAGAGAAGCCCTCAGGTGAGAAAAAAGAGTTTCCGAAGCCCCCTTTGAAGCTAAGGAGCACGGAAGCCGTTAAAATCACGGCAAGAGATCCAAGTTTGTATGAGGGTATCTTGCCGCTGATAAAAGCGAAGGTAAACCCAGAAGATACGGGTACCGTGATCCGGAAAATCAGGAGAACTTTAAAAAAGGAGGTTCTCGTGATAGTGAAAAAGGGTGGAGAGATCTTAAAATTTGCAGATGCACTGTCTTCGGTCCTGCATGGCAAGGCTGAGGTCACACCTCTAATAAATAAAAGGTCTCTAGAGATTAAGGACTTGGATGAAGCCACCACAGAGGATGAGGTGACTTCAGCACTGAGAGAAAAACTGGGTAAACCCAACCTGACAATGGAGTGTCGACTTTTGCCGCGGTACAGAGGAACTAAGTTTGCTCTGGTACGTCTGACAGAGGCAGAAAGAAACACTTTGCTAAAGTTTGGTAAAATAAAAGTCGGCTGGATAAATGCTCCAATTCGCGAGCATGTTGAAGTAGCTAGGTGCCAAAAGTGACTAGGTTACGGACACAGAACTCTATCCTGCAAAGGCCCCGACAGAAGTAAAAACTGTCGGAGATGCGGCGGAGAGAGACACCTCGCGAAGAGCTGTAACGATAAGCCGAAGTGCCTTACTTGCTTGGACCTGGGGAAGCCGGAAACGGATCACGAGTCCGGTAAGAGAGCCTGCCCGGTTTACAGGGAAGAACTGCAAAAGATTAAAAGGGCAAATCCTTAAAATTTTTGCAGGTCAACCTGCATACAAGTAAGGATGCACAGTTGCTCCTAATGCAAACAGCAAGGGAAAATGAGGTCGATATCCTGCTCTGCAGTGAGCAGTATCAAGGAAGCGACCTCGCCCCTTGGTATCAAGATAAGGCGAAGAGAGCCGCCATAAAGCTGTGCAACCCAGAATTGCGGGTTGACAAGTTTCTGGAGACGAGCAGTGGGTTCGTGTGGATAGAGGTGGCTATTATACGTATGTGTAGCTGCTACTTCTCACCCAACGACCCACTGACAAACTTCGAAGCCAATATCGAAGACCTAGAAGCGAGCCTCACAGAATCCAGGCTGGATGTCATCATCACTGGCGATTTTAACGCAAAGTCGCCAGAGTGGGGTGAGACGAGACTCGACATGAGAGGAATTCGTATTGGAGAAATGATCTCCAGAAACGACTTATTGGCTGTAAACCGAGGCAATACATTGACTTTTAGACGAGGTGTGATAGGATCAATTATAGATTTAACGATCGCATCGTCTAAACTATTTAGCCGCATAAGCGACTGGCGGGTCTCTAAAGAATATACCGCAAGTGACCACCAGTACATTGAGTTCTCAGTCTCGATCGGAGACACACGAGGAGGAAAAAGACAGGATGTTCCTAGTCGCAAAACCTCCTCGTGGAATATAAAGAGACTCGACAAGGAAAAGTTCGGCCGGTCCCTAAGAGAAGCCCTTTTAATTGAGGACTTAGGCTGGGTGAAGAGGCCGAGCAGTCTGGATAGGGAGGTTCTAGCGGTGAGGAACATGATAGTCACCGCTTGCAATGCGTCTATGCCACGCAAACGCGCCATTCCCGTAAGAAAATCCTTGCACTGGTGGTCAGAGGAGCTAGCCTTCTGAGGAAGGAATGCCTCAAAGCAAGAAGGACATATACTCGATCTAAGGGAGATCCCTTGCTGAAAGAGGCTTTCAAGGGGGCGAAAAAGAACCTCAAGAAAGAGATCCGCAATTCGCGACGCCGTAGCTGGAAGGACCTTATCGAGGAAGTCAATAAGGACCCATGGGGTCTGGCTTTTAAAATCGTTACTAAGAAATTAGCGACGAGGCAAAAGACCCCTGGCCTGGACAATCCCGATTGGGTCAGAAAGATAATAAATTCTTTGTTTCCTACTGCAGAACCATACCTTAGAAGGGACTGGAGTTTTTGCAAAGTCGAAGAGGAAGAACTCTTCACACTTAGTGAACTACAAAAAGCAGGCAAAAGATTGAAAACAGGCAAGACGCCTGGAATCGATGGGATAAGTAACGAGATCCTAAAGTTGGTTATCGACACTTCACCCCAGATTCTGCTTCGATGCTTCAATCTTTGCCTTGAGAGAGGAGAGTTCTTCCGCGACTGGCAGCGACAGAGGTTAGTCCTCCTAAGAAAAGGTGAAAAACCTCTAGATAAGGTTTCATCGTACAGGCCTATATGCCTGCTAGATACGATGGGGAAACTTCTAGAGGATATGGTTCTGCAGAGAATGCAAAGCCACTTGACCGAAGAGAATCGTCTATCCGATCACCAATTTGGTTTCCGTCAAGGCAAGTCTACAGTGCCATCCAGGCAGTAGTAGACATAGCCAAAGTAGGAAAAAACAATCATCGGCTTTGCGGATGACGCGTTGTTCGCGTGCACTGCCGAAAGCGAGAAGGCTCTTGGGACATTGGTGAACGAATGTCTGCGACGAGCAAAAAGCTGGCTGGATACCAGAGGTCTAGAAATGGCCCTGGAAAAGACCGAGGCACTGCTTGTCACAGACAGACGTGGTTATGAGCTCCCACGAATCGTGATAGATGGATTCGAGGTCAAGTGGAGTAAGCAAATTAAATATCTTGGTGTGGAGTTGGATGGAAAGTTAAACTTCCACCACCACATGGCTACGGCGTCAAATAAGGCGATCGAGTAAGCGGGTAATCTTTCACGGTTAATGCCAAATGTAGGCGGATCCCGTGAACAAAAAAGAAGACTGGTGGCGAGTGACGCCCACGCTAAAATGCTCTATGCAGCACCAGCGTGGGCCCCATCCCTGAGGAGTAAAAGATGTTTGACCATCTGTGAAAAGTTACTGTCAGCGCAGAGATCGATAACTACGCGTATCATCTCTGCATATAAGACGGTATCTACGAGTGCTGTGCAGGTCCTTGCAAGTGTCCCGCCAGCAGATCTTTTGGCGAGGGAAAGGGAAGAAATGTTTCTCTTTTCTAAAGAAAGAATTTTCCAGGATGAGGAAATAAGACAAAGCAAGGGCCTGATACGCAAAGAAGCGAGGCACAGGCTTATAGAAAGATGGCAAGAAAGATGGGATGGTGAGAAAAAGGTCGATGGACTTATCGCCTTATCCCGGCACTCGCAACCTGGATAAATAGGAAACACGGTCAGGTTTCCTATTATACGACGCAGGCGCTCACTGGTCACGGGTGTTTTAACTCGTACCTGTGTCGCTTTAAATTACGCGAGGATGAGGTGTGTGCGTACTGCCAGTTCCCCGTTGACAACGCAGAGCACACCCTCTTCTCATGCAGGAAATGGGACTTGGAGAGGCAGGCCATGTTCGAAGATGTAAGCAGTCAAGTTACACCAGAGAACATGGTATCGCTGATGACCCAGTCAGAAGAAAATTGGCGGCATGTCGAGAACTTTATAATCTCGGTTATGTCGAGAAAGGATCTCGACGGCCACCAAAAAGCGTAATTTAAACAGCTTTTAATTTGTTTGTTTGTTTTTTATTAATTTATTTTGTGATTTATTTGTCCTTTTACAATTTGAATTTATTTTGTTATTTTTATTTTTCCTTATACACTTTTAATTTATTTTGTGTTTTATTTGTCCTTATACACTTCTAATTGATTTTGTGTTTTATTTGTCCTTATACAATTTTTACTTTTTGACATTATATATCTGTTAATTTATATGTTTCTGTTTTAGACCCGTTTAATATTTTATCTATTGACATTCTAAATTATTTTAACATTTGTTTTTTTTTTACTTTTGTTGTGCTGTTAATTCCGCTTTTATATTGAAATAGTTTTGAATTTTTAACTATTGACGCAGGAGAACCGCAGGTAAAGAACAAAGTCGCAGCAGCGACAGAGTTGGAGCGCCACCCTCGAAGGCTAAAGTCTTACGACAGTTCCGAGGGAGGGTAAAGGGCTCCAAAAGAAGGGTTACGGGTTTTAGTGGGTCGGGCTGACAGTAGGTCGCCAGTATTCTAAATTTACTATATTATTTATTTATTTTTTCTTTATTTTCTTTTGTTTTATTATACCAACCCCACATAACCTTGGAGTGCGGAATCCAAGGTATCTTAGGCAGATTTCCCAAAATTCCCTAAGCAAAAAAAAAAGTACTATTCACAGTACAAATATTTCTATCTTAAGTTGAGTTTATAGCGTCAAATCGCTAGTGAGCGGGTTTACCCTGTGCGCGAGTTTACCCCAGTCTCCCATAATAACTTTTTTCTAATTGAGGATTATTTTTTTTAACGGTTTTTTAAATCGGAGACGTTTAAGGAATGTAATACAATATTAATTTTTTCGTTATGACCTGAAGAACAGATTTGTTTATTAACATTTTATAAACAAATTATACAAAAAAATTTCTACATTAAAAAATTTTAAAACGAAAAAAATATTCGAATAGTGTTATTCAATACGAAAAAACCTATGTTTTAATTTTTAAGTCCGTCTTTTGGAATACGAGAAAAAAAATTTTTAATTAAGAAGCACTAAAAATTTCCATTGTTAATAAGTTTTACAAAAAAAATATTTTGCTTTAAAAAGAAAATATTTTAGTTTTAGGTGATTCGTTTTGGAAATTTTGACCCTATAATGGTCTACTACAGGCCTTAACAGATAATGCCAATTTTGGGGACGTTTTGTGCCAGTATTGAAGTCAGTAGTAGTTGTCATTTTTACGTACTGAACCAGTAACACACCTATTGTCGATTTCTACCTGGGATATGTTTATTATCAAATTAATATTTACTTGAGACAAGTATTTTTTTATTTTAATCAAATAAATTGTTTTTAAATCAATAATGTCACATTATTTAAAGAAAGTTTCCTTTTAATTGACTCAAATAACAGTTATTTGATTCAAATAATAATATTTATTTTAAAACAATAAAATATTTGCTAATAAACAAATAATCGTTTATTTGAATAAAATACATTTTTTGACTGTGAATGAATCTCATTATTTTAATTAGAAGATGAGTATGTTGCGTATACGTACAAAAAAAGGAGGAAAATGTTTAATAAAAATGAAGAATATTTGTCGTCATCAAGACCACTTCTTTTATCCTTTTAATCTACGCAATTTTCTCGTTCTGAGGTAGAATAATTGCTTTTCTATCGCCGCTCATCCACTTCTCGATTTCCTCCACTCTGCAAAATCATAAGAATAGATATTAAAAATGTTCACAGAAAAATCTTTGAGAAGTCTCTCTCCCTACTGTCACAGTGTTTCGTTTCTCACTGCATGGAAAGTCTGATCGCCCGCCAATGGGTGCGTAGCGTTACCGTTTTCGATAGACAAACTTCCTAAAAAGTTTAGAAAATAATAACTGGGTACATGGGTCACTCAATTTGGGAGTGCAGATGAACAAGCTTAGTGGTGGCGCTGACGCATAAGTTTCGGATGAGCAGGCTGCTTAAAGGTTTTTCCGTGCATAATTATTTCTTTTAAGTTTTTAAATGTAGACGCCAACATGAAAAGGGACAATTTCAGCACTATTGGACTTATCTATATGGGCGAATTCCGTGCAAAATTTGGAAAATTTTGAATGATCTAAGAACATTTTTAATGAAAAATTCGATAAGTGACAGAATTTCAAATATTAGAATACAAGAAACCTTATTTCGAGAAAATCGGAATTAAAGATTTGGAATACTATTTGATTATGTCATCTTTGGTACTTCTGGGAAGTTATTCAGATAAGAATTGCTTCTAGTCCAAGGCATCTTAAAAATAAGAAACCAATAGGTTTAAAATTTTTAAATCCACCCACGATTTTTTATTAATAAACCATTTTTCACAAGGTTAATTATTGCGTAAAATTTTATTGTGTCATTTCAAGAGAAAGAATATAAATTAAACTTATTTAATTTAATTATTATTTAGTTTATTATTTATTACTTAGTTTAATTATTATGAATAATTTGGCTAAATATAGAAATCTCCATTTTGGCGTCTACGAAAACAAAGATTCAAACGAAAACAAACAATTATTCTCTTGATTTTCTAGGAAGTTACTCAGATTTGAATTGGCCTGATTTATCGAAACCATACCACAACTACAAGCTGTGTAGTTGAAAGAAGAAGAAGAAGAAAGTTACTCAGATAATAATTGTTTGCAGTCCAGTGCAAAACATATAGATTGATAATTAAAAAACCGGACAAGTGCGAATAGAACTTGTACTAAAACCGAGGGTTCCGTACCCGTACTGAATTTTTCTTCAAGTCTAAATATAAAAATAGATACGAACATAAATCTGCAGTCTACTAGGTCAAAAATTGTAACCACCAGGGATGATTACACGCTCTTTTGACAAAATTTTTAAAAATATCAATTTTTCGTTGAGAACCACATAAAGATCAACTCCAAATATTTTTTCTGTATTATTCCTAAAATCTACACATGAAAATACATAAATAATGCAAAACTGCTGTTAGTGATGCACAATTATCCGAGAAAGTTGGGTATTTCGTTTGATATCGTTCGATTTTACTAGTTATGTTCAGAGCAATCATCTCTGTTAATGTTTTATTTTTTCTATATCGTCTCGTCTCATTTTTTAAACAATTTCAAACGATCTTCTCGTTAGTTTCAAAACTGTCTTCTTGTTGAAATGTCAGAGAATAAAGAAAGCAGAACACTTCTTTTGAATAGGTAAAAAATTAACAATTTTTAAAAATAATAAAATTGATGACACTAATTAATTTTATAATGAAATATAAATAATTTTTTTCTTTAATAAGAAATGAAAAATTGAAAAATTATGCTCACAGTAGTCAGTAGTCTTTTGAGCAATTCCACGGGTAGTGATCTGAAGAATTTTTGATGATCTCATCGATTTCAAAGGAACTTTTTGGATTTGTTCTTTGTTATGTGTAGAATTTATATCCGAAAAACATTTTCCAAAATTTAAAAAAAATTTTAAGATATCTCTGATTCAAAATTTTTGTCATTTTTCAAAAAAGCATATAACTATTTTCATTTTATTCGATTGAGACCGGTTTTTTTTTAATACTCATAATAAGATGCAGTTTAAAAAAAATAGTTCATAAAATAAAATTTTTACGAGAAAAAAAATAAATTGCTCTGCGCGGCATACCGGCGTATATCGCCCGCACAGTGGGGCAAAAGTGGGTTGTCGTCGATAAATTAGTCTAGAGGTTACAAATTTTATTCGATTTAAATAACTTTTTATTTTAATGAA
Source organism: Leptopilina drosophilae (assembly GCA_032873175.1). Taxonomy (NCBI): domain Eukaryota; kingdom Metazoa; phylum Arthropoda; class Insecta; order Hymenoptera; family Figitidae; genus Leptopilina; species Leptopilina drosophilae. The sequence goes on from CM065484.1 coordinate 30,407,246, forward strand.
AGCTTATAAAATTGCGCATTAATCTGTGGTCGTAGAATTTTGAAAATTGTTAACAGTTTTTTTTATTTAACAATAAATAGTGAAAAAAGAGGGAAAAAAATAGTATTCAAGTATATTTTTTTATTAAAATGCATTTCTTTTCATGTATGCTTCAATAATTGAAAAAGGAGTTCCAGTTAAACAATATTTATTAATGTAGACTAAATAAAAAATTTATTTAATTAGTTATAAACAAATAAATTTACGATACGAATTTTTTTGAGACAAATGAAGGTTTTTATGTTTTGAACAAAATATTATTTGAGAAAATACAAGAATCTCATTTTTTATAAGTACACCCTGATGCTTTAATGCCTTCCTTCCGGTTTTGACGGCGTTTTAAAAAGTTGTGGCATATCTATAAAAATATTGTTAATTCATGACGTATGAAGAATCTTGAATGTCACTAATTAACAAAATTTTGATGGACATGTCACGACTTTTTAAAAAGCCGTCAAAACCGGAAGGAAGGCATTAAAGCATCAGGGTGTACCATTCGTATAAAATGATTTTAATAAAATAATTTTAATTCCAATATTATTGTTTAAGGGAAAAACTGTTTTTTTAAAAAACGAAATTTTAATTGTTTTTTTCACTTCAACTCGCGATTATTCAGTCAATTTTACGAATTTCTTAATTAAACAAAAACGAAAATACGCGTTATTTTATCCTACGAGTGACTAAAAAAGAAAAATGATGTTTTAATTATAAAATAAAAAAGTTATTAATTTTTTATTGAGATATTGCAAAATTCGTAAACTGAAATTTTCACTAAGCGGGGAAGTTGAGCATATTTTGAGCAACAAAAAATTTCCAGCGAGAAAGTTGTTCATTTAGGTCTAAACAAGTTTTTCCCGAAAGTTACAGTTCAATTAAACAATTAGTTAACAAATGGCGAATGTTAAAAGTCGTTGGCTGCTGAACGCCCAGCGCGCGTTTCTCACCCGTATTATGTATGTAGTTAAATAACACAATATTTTATTTAAAAAATAAATTAAAAATAATTTTTGTTCATTAGTAAAAAAAGTGAATTACAACGAATTCTTTAACTTTCAAATTGACATTTTTATGCATTTGTTAATTAATTTTGATTAAACAATAATATTGGAATCTGACAGAAAAAACTCAAAAAATGAATTCACAATATCTTTAGTTTATAAGTAAATAATATTAATTAAAACGAACTCTTTATCTTTCCAATTGAAAGTTTTACGCATTTGTTAATTAATTATTGTTTATAAAATTGTTAAATAATTATTTTATACGAATGGTACTTATAAATAATGAGATTCTTGTATTTTCTAAAAAAATATTGTGCTTAAAACATAAAAACTTTCATTTGTAAAAAAAAATTCGTATTGTAAATTTATTTGTTTCTAACTAATTAAATAAATTTTTTATTTAGTCCACATTAATAAATATTGTTTAACTGGAACTCCTTTTTCAATTATTGAAGCATAAATGAAAAGAAATGCATTTTAATAAAAAATATACTTGAATACCATTTTTTTCACTATTTATTGTTAAATAAAAAAACTGTTACCAATTTTCAAAATTCTACGACCACAGATTAAAGCGCAATTTTATAAGCTTTCATTAAAATAAAAAGTTATTAAAATGGTATAATATTTGTAACCGCTAGACTAATTTGTCAATTTCCTCAGAATTTCCGTAAGAAAAAATTTGTTAAAGTGCAGAAAAAAACTAAAACAAAAACTTTTTCTCCCTTCGTCGCACAAAAACAAGCTAAAACTGTCAGATTGAAAAAATAAGATATAGGTGGATTCCACGTTAGTTCAACACACTTATTTTCATGACTCTCAGTTTTTTACCTAGAAAGATGAAAATTGGTAGGGGAAAGTGGGACAAACCGGACCAGTGGATAAACCGGACCCCTCTCAATGTTTCCGAAATGACGAAATTGGAAAAAGTGTTGTTTACAAATTTAAAACAACCATGTTTATTATAGGTGGATTCCACGTCAGTTCAACGCACTTATTTTCATGACTTGTTGGGATTTGGCTGTACTTTTGTAAATTTATTACTTTTATAGTGACAAACAACTCCACCAAATATTTTTTCAAAATTTTGAAAATTACCAAAAATATGGCATTTTCAAAATTTTTGTCTTTTTTTAAAAAAAGTGCTATAACTTCGGTTCTAATTAACCGATTTTGGATTTTAAAAAAAGGATTTCTTTGGTTTTAAGTATATTTTAAGATACAATTAAGGTAAAAGCACCAGTACTTGGGCATTTTTAAACTAGTAGCTAATTCAAGTACGATTTTTACAAAGACGATATAGTTTACTTGCAAAAATTTTTATAATTCGTTTGAATTATGATTAAAGGATTGTATTTTATAATAAATTAGTCAAAATTGTCATTTCATTTAATTTTTAATGCATTAAATAAATAATTGCTCCTTTGCCGCAATAGTTGGACATGCCATTTTAGGGATCCTGTAGTTGGATATGACAAGGACCAATAGTTGGACATAAGAGAAATGCATGTAAATTTTTGTCCAAATACTGGTGCTAAATGGAGCTAGGTTAAAAAGCAGAAGGTAAAGTTGGACACTTGATTTTGAGTAGCTCGTGACATAAATCTTTTTTTGATAAATTTTGGGCTTTAAAATAGAAAACTTGAATGTTATCCAAAAGTTAACATTCAAAAGGATTATATATTATTCTTCTTATTTACATTGGAAGCATTTTTAATTCCTTTTTTTACTGTCCATCTATGGGTTCCATTTTTTGCAATGTCCAAGTACTGGTGCTTTTACCTTAATATAAAAAAGAAAAATTCAAAAAATTTTTTTTTTGAAATTTTAAAAAATTAAAAATCCGTTGTTGAAAAAACATCGTCTTCGATTTTTTTTTAAATTTTACTAAATGTTAGGGCAAATGCGCTTTAAATGTCCTGTATGTTTCATCTTGGGATCTCAAAGGGATACGGAGTAAAAAAATGAAACGTAACCACAAATTACGAACATATGGGGCAAAATTCCTTAACTGCCCAGGTAAAAAATGAATTTTCTCTAAACTTTGCTAAAATGTTACTATTATTAGTGGAAATATAAATATTAATTTTTTTTTAATTTTATAAAATATTTTTTGAGTTAAGGATTTTTAAAATTTGGATTTTTTTGAAAATATCTTTTTTTCGATTTAATATATTGATAAATAAAATTAATCAATTTGAAAGTATACATAGTGACTTTTAAAGGGGTTTTTACGGGCTAGAACCTGGTGATGAAAAAAAGTTGTTTTCTGTCAATTTAACCTTAAAAATCAAGTTCATCAAAATTTCATCAACTCCTTCACTAGAAACGTAGTACGGTTTCTGAACTTTTCGTCAAAGTTGACGAAAAATTCGTGAACTTTTAAAAAATGTTAAAAACAAAAAAAAATAATTTCTAGACACTACTTTTTTGATAGTATTTCACTTAATTTGATAACTTGACACCTATACGCACCCAACTACACAGAATACACAATTTTATCGCCATTAAAATTCGCAACTCGCTTCACGGGATTCGAACCTAGTACCCTAATTATATTCCTAACAACTAACCGACACGGCTAAATCTATATACACTGACAGTACTCCTGCAAACGACACGATTAGCTTTGTCTGCTGTTGTCTGCTACAAAACTCAGGACCGTGCAAAGTATAAAACGATCCTTGTCGTAACTTCTAATTTATTTTATGAATTATTTGTTTCACAAAAGAAATTAGCACACAAAAATATTCAATGAATAATAAAAACATTGATTCTAAATAATAAATTTAATCAAACAAAGAATTTGTCCGAGTGTAAACACTGATGACACCGACTGAATTATGACAGATGAATTCTTGATCAGCCATATTTGATGCGCATTGCGAACTGCGCATACTACTGAGAATCGCGAGTTCACGACTTTTTCGTCAACTTGTACCTCTACTTTTGACGAACTACTCATCCTTAACACGTTCATCAAAAATTCATTAACTTTGTTTCAGTTTTTCGTTGACGTTCGCCATTTCTAATCAAAAGTGAATGAAAATTTTGAAATTTTGTGTCCCATCCAAAAGTGATATACTTGTTCACGAGAGATTCGTGAACTATTTTTTTCCGTGTACTAGTTTAAAAATGCCCAAGTACTGGTGCTTTTACCTTAATTGTATCTTAAAATATACTTAAAACCAAAGAAATCCTTTTTTTAAAATCCAAAATCGGTTAATTAGAACCGAAGTTATAGCACTTTTTTTAAAAAAAGACAAAAATTTTGAAAATGCCATATTTTTGGTAATTTTCAAAATTTTGAAAAAATATTTGGTGGAGTTGTTTGTCACTATAAAAGTAATAAATTTACAAAAGTACAGCCAAATCCCAACAAGTCATGAAAATAAGTGCGTTGAACTGACGTGGAATCCACCTATAATAAACATGGTTGTTTTAAATTTGTAAACAACACTTTTTCCAATTTCGTCATTTCGGAAACATTGAGAGGGGTCCGGTTTATCCACTGGTCCGGTTTGTCCCACTTTCCCCTACCAATTTTCATCATTCTAGGTAAAAAACTGAGAGCGCTAGGGGGGCGGTACATGCCTTTTCGCGAAAAACGTCCAACATTTGATTTTTTTGTGGAAAACTCTATGAAGATCAATTCCAATCACGTTTGCTATGTCATGTGTAAAACTGTGAGCACTACGGAGGGGTACATGGTAATTTTTGTGACCGTCCTAAAAATAAACAAAAATTCAAGTTTTTCTCCAAAATTACTAAATTGCGATTATCTCAAAAACTGGAACTAATGAAATAGGCTCTTTTCTTGTGGATGTTCACAATAATAAAAAATTACAATAAATGAATAAGAAAATAAACATATATTATGTTAAATATAAATAAAACCAAAAAGTAATTTATTTAAGAAAATAATATAAATAATTAACATATGGGCAATTCTCTGCAATCTTTAACTTTTGAGTGAAAGAAAAAAAATTACTAGCACATTAATAAAAATTTGTATATAAATTAAGATTAGTATGTAGAATTTAATTTTGTAGTTAAAAATGTAATATTTTGAAGGTCTCATATATTTTTATTCATTTCTAATTAGACGATTTTTTTATGGTTAAGATGAATTATTTTCTTTATTGTCGATTGTTTTGGATTTGAATATTTAGGTTGCATTTATTTTTTTGCATTTAAAATGAATAATATTAATTATTTTTTAATATTCTTTTTTTATTATTCTTCAGATTTTACATTTTAGAAATAAAGGAGTAGAAAAATGATTAACTTTGAATCAAAAAGTAAGTAAAAGAAATTGAAATTTCTGAACAAAACATTTAACAACTTTCAAAGTTAAAAGTGAAGTTGTCAATTTTCAGACTGACAACCTTGAAATCCTCATTCATTGCGTCACATTTACGGTCCTGACTATTTCGGTCCTGACAGTTTCACGAGTACTTCCTTATATTTCGATAATATGTGAAAATTTTAAGGCGTGCTTTTACACATAGTTAAAAAAATAATTGTGCAAATGTGCATACAAATTTGATAACATTTTATAGCTTCCTTTAGTTGTGCCAAGTCATTTACGGTCCTGACATAATCGTATTCTCTTCCGAATTTAAGAACAATAATATTTAATAATTTCAATATAAAGTATTGCACATAAAAATTTCAACTGGTCACAGTTTCAGTAGGTTTTAAGCTTTCATTCTATATATTGATGAATTAATTTTAGAAAGGCACTCTTGTAATATTTGCAAGTACGTTTGTATTTACGGTTCTGACACGAAACTAAAGGAAAGCTTTTGAAATTAAAAAAATTTGTTTTCCAAATGCTTATTATTTTCAAATTACTCTTAAAATAATCCTTAGATATTCATTTACTTTTATGTATTTGTCTTTTAATTCTATTTTAATGTGACAACTTATAAAATTTATCTATGTTTCCGAAAGTGCCTTAAGGGACTCTCTGATTTGCTTACTTTTCAACATTAAAAAATATATAAAAATTACTAAATAAAATTTAATAATTTTGAAACAAACATATTATATTATTATAAAACATTCTTTACATGGAACAATAATTATTTTTAAAAAATATTTTATGTATATTGAGTAATTACATAATAAATATGAGACACTGAAAGGTTAAGGTTCCAGAGAATTGCCCATATAAAATAAAAATGTAATAAATTAATTTATTATAAAAATTAACTTGAAGGGGTTACATACCTTTTCGACACCTAAAAAGAGTGATTTTCATCATTATTTTTAGAGTTCTTATTAAAACTTTAATGCAATAATGTACATTGTACCTAATAGTACATGTTGTACCTAATAGTACATGTTGTCATGAAATGTTAGCAACTTTAAAACTGAAAAAATATTAACATTTGTAGAAACTGAAGCTGTTTTACCAAAACACTTTTTTTTATGGTCGCTTGCGGTGTGCACGAGAAAACGGGAACAACTCAAATCAAAAGCAAAGGAAAATTTGTGAGTTTACTATTTTATCTTGTTCGTGAACGAAGGGGTTTAAGAAAAATTTTTTTTCTAGAAATGGCAAATGATTTCAGCAAAATTCGAATTTTGAGGTTTTTTAAAACTGGTTTTTTGACCGGAAAAAAATAAATTTCGCTACAAATTAAAATTCCTTCTTTCACGAACTAACTATTATGTAGGGGAATGGATCACTTTTCACTGCTTAACTTCGTCATTCTTGCTTTAATAAAAATTGCATCACGTGGAACACTTAGCCTAACATTTCAGCTTTTAATTAAAAAAGTACGTCCTAATATCACTTATACTTTTTTTCTAGAACTATGTTTTTGGAGAAATGCAAGGTAAGAAATTTCGCCACTGGCCGGGGCGTAATGGATCAGCAATAAAATTATAATTTAAATTATAAAATATTATTCCGGTATTGACAATTTTGGTTTATATTGTATATTTATAACAAAGAATATTGAAAATGGAACACTTATTTTAAACTGTAAACACTTTCATGCAATTTTCAAATTTTAAAAACTTGCAGCGAAATGCAAAATCCATTACTTAAAAAACTTATTCTCCAGTTATTTTTTTTATAAAGGGTTAAAATTGGTTATTATTTTATTCAAATTTTAAATATAACAGGTTTTTCTTAATAAAATATGCGAGCCAATACGCCTCGGCCAAAGTGATCCATTACGCCCCGGAGGTTTTTGTTAAAAATTTTGTTATTTGTTATCGATACCGTAAATAATAAACAAGAATTGTTAATTGTTCTTTAAGAACAAATGTTTAAAGCTTAAAACCTGATTAACAAAAAATTTTTACAAGTAATTTTGAAAAAGATATAACAAAAAAACAAAGATTTCAAAAATTTACTTTCGAGCGTCAAAATCACTTTTTCTCCCATATTTTTAACAATAATGAATAAATAACAATGAAACTTGGTACAAACTTACAGTATATCAAGTACATTATTTTGACCAAAAACCAAAATTACTCTGATTTACCACTTTTGAATAAATTGAAGTAATCCATTACGCCCCGGTCTGATCGCTTTAGCGGTTTTAGAGAAATCATGCACACCTTAACAGCAGTTTTCAAAAAGACGATTTAAAGATAATAGCGTTTAAAGTTTCAAGTTCAGTTCTATCCTCTGAGGAATACCGCGCTAAAAACATCAATATCTTCGGTTCTAATGCACCGATTTTAATAAAAATTTGGGAAAATATTCTCGAAAATATATACTTTTAAAATAAGAAATAAATTTTTTTTTTATTTTTTGAGTCTCAAAAAGGTATGTAACCCCTTAACGAACAAGTCTTATACTTATTTATAAATTTTTTAATTAAAAAAATTTAATTTTAAAAATAAAAATATTTTTTGATGAAATTTGAAATTAAAGAGAGAAAATTCTAAAGGGGTAGAAATTTTGAAATAAATTTAGTAAAAACTAACGTGCGAGGTACGTGAGTTAAATTCTCGACTCCAGTTTCCGTTATAAGAACATCATCCTCAATTCGAACACCTCCAAATCCTCGGAATCGGTTTATTTTCTCAGCAACTAGAAATTTGCTCTGTTCACTATCAGCGAATGCTGCGTCCAATTGCTGTAAAAAAATTATGCATTTTTTACATATATGTATATCTTTTATTTACAAAAAAGGACACAATAGAAAAAAGAACAAAAAGAAAGAAAACAAAAACTGTTCCAGAAAAGAAAGAAGAAAACTAAAGAGAAAAGAAACAAATAGAATATATAAAAACAAATAAATATAAGCAAAAAAAGGAACAATAAAAAGAAAGAAGAAAAATATACAAAATAACAGAAAAAATAAAAAAAAAGGGGAAGAGAAAAGAAAACAATCAATACATATTCAATTTTTAAAATTTTAACACAATTCTTCGAAAGAATTCAATTATCTTAATTATAATATCAATTTTCTTGACAGATATTCTTTGTAATACATAATATGTTGTTTTTATTTTATTTATTTGAAAATTAACAGAGCAGTCCCTTTTGTACGTTATAAAAGTTTAATTTGTAACATATAAAAAATACAGTATTAAGTTTAGCACTTTGAAAGTTAAAGTTCGGTATAGGTCTAAACTATGTTGTAGTGTATTTTATAGTTTATTCATAAAAGTAAAATAACATAAGTAAATAATACATTTGTTTCTCTGTTGAGTCTATTTAAAAAATGGATCGTTGAGTGAATCTTACAGTTCAGTAATAAAGTGAAGTACATTACTATGTAATACATTTTTTCTATTGAATGAAATTATAAACAATCAATCAGTAGTGGGATTATGCTTAGCACTGGCAATAAATAGAGAATTTTACTGTTTAGAACTTAAAACTAAAATTTGGATATTAATTTTTGTTGCTAATATAATTAATAATCTTATTCATTTGCTATTTTCTAAGAAAATTATAAATACAAGTTGGAATAATAAAAAGAAAACGAATATAACCCTCATAGTTAGCATTTTGACATGAAATTTTGTCAAAATTCTACGCTTTATGGAGCTAATTTTTGCATAGCACTTAAAACAATTGAAAGATTAATTTTAAATAAAACTTTTTTCTGAAAATCATATACACGGTGGTCATAGAAATAATGCTTATTTGCAAAATACATGTATGTTGATAATTTTGTCTCTTAAATAATTAATTTGAAGAAAAGAACTTTCTATTAAAATGTTAATTTTATCAAGAAAAACTATGTACTAACTTTGACTTCATTTGAAATAAATCCATTGGCCTCCCTATTAATAAAAAAATGTTACGATGATGACTTAGATCAGATAGAATGAGTTAAAAATTGATAAATTCGAGCTTCGACCTTTTTGCACAGCTCTATTGTTTACCATCTTTTCGCAGAATGCACCTAGAAAGTGGCAGTTTTTTCCTAATTTTGCAATTAACTAAATCTTATATAATTACTGATAAAGAATAAAAATTTAACTATTGTTTAAACAATTTTTAAACAAACTTTTGTTGTTACTTACTACCTTTTTACAGAATGAACCTACAAGGTTGAATTTTTTTTTCTAATTTAGACATTTTCGTAGTTTGTTAAAAAAGTACCTTTTATTTCTTATACTTATATTAATTAGTATTTAAACAATTTTGTTTTTTTGAACAAATAAATATTTATTTTTTACTTAGATTACCGTAATTTAACAATTATCACACTAACTTTGTAATGTTTATACTGTGTACTGCACAAATTGGTTTCTTGCACTTCATGCAAAGTTTACGTGTACTCCTTTATCTGTAATCATAAAAGATTTAGTAAATTGCCAAATTAGGAAAAAACTGAAACTTTCTAGGTGTATTTTGGAAAAAGTTGATAAATAACAACAATAGTTTGTTTAAAAATTGTTTAAACAATAGTTAAATTTTTATTCTTTATCTGTAATTATATAAGATTTAGTTAATTGCAGAATTAGGGAAAAACTGCAACTTTCTAGGTGCATTATGGAAAAAGTTGGTAAATAACAACAATAGTTTGTTTAAAAATTGTTTAAAAAATAGTTTAACTTTATTCAACTTTTATTCTTTATCTGTAATTATAAAAGATTTAGTAAATTGCAAAATTAGGAAAAAACTGCAACTTTCTAGATGTATTCTGGAAAAAGTTGGTAAATAACAACAATAATTTGTTTAAAAATTGTTTAAACAATAGTTAAATTTTTATTCTTTATCTGTAATTATAAAAGATTTAGTAAATTGTAAAATTAGGAAAAAACTGCAACTTTCTAGGTGTATTTTGGAAAAAGTTGGTAAATAATAACAATAATTTGTTTAAATAATTTTTTAATAATAAAACATAAATGTCATAAGACATTATTAAGATACAGTATTTGTATTAACACATAATTATATTCAAAACGTTTGATGAATTTTAATCGTTTTAGGAACATAATAGTAAACAAGCGTTTGGACACCCCGGGTGGCCATCTGGTATTCCGCGTATACAAAAATTATTGGTAGCGCGAAGGTTAACAAAAAGTTATTTAAGATAATAAGAGTTTTATTTCTGAACTCTATAGTATATAAGGTTAAAGAAGTAAAATTAAATTAATTTCATTAAATTGTAATAAAATAATTTTAAAAATATTATAAAATATTTAGAAGTTTAATTTAACAGTCCCGTTTGTAGGGTATAAACCGAGGTAAGTTGTAACAAAGCCGATTTCTCGAGAGCTACGTTTTAAAATTTATTTTCATATGATAAAGAGTAACACATTAATAAAAATGGATTTTTAAAAAAATTTATTAACAATCATAAACTAATAAGAATAAACTTTAAAACTTTTGTCATAGTTTTTCGGAAATTGCAATTTAACCGTCTTTTGATTTTCTGTGAAAAAAATTCCGTAAGCAAAAGAACCGTGAATTGACACTGTACTGTAAATTTAAAATAGTGATAGTAGAATATCGTTATAAAATTCTTAATCATAGAAACGATATTCATTTATACCGTAAATTCGTGTTACTATCACTGGATAATATAACTTTTACGAAAAGTAAGTATAAGATGTATATTATTTGCGAAACTTAATTAAATTCATTGTAGATATATATAAATTCAGTAAAAAAAGTTCTGTTTCTTCCATATAGTGTCCAAACAATTCGAAGATAAAAAAAGATGTTCTCGCATGACGTGTAGTCACCAAAAAATAATAGTGGAATGGGTGGAAAAAATCCCTCATTAACATCAAGCATAAAAAATAGATTTTCAGGAGAAGCAAATCATAAAGAGTGGATCAAATTGACTAATTTATTGAATAAAGATAACCCTTCAAGTGCAAGAGAGGAAGAAAAATGTCAGAAGGTGAATTTATTCGCTTAATTAATAAATATATTAGGTTTTCTCGAAAAAAAAATTTTCGAACTAAAAAATGTTTTTAATCGTATATACCTAATTAAAATTTCAATTTAAAATTTATACATTTTTAATTTCATTTAAAATATTACACTTACATTATAAAATTATTTATTACAATTAAAATTATAGAGTATAAAAATTATTAAATTATTTAGCATTTCTTTTTAAGTTAGAAACCTCAATTAAAATTTACCACCATAACAGTAAATGTTTCAAAAATAATTTTTAATTGCAAATTGAATGTAATAACAAATTATAAAAAATAGTAACTAAAATGAGTATATTATTTAAAAATATGTATAATGATTATGTATGATTATGTTTGCGTCTAATTTTTTAATATTTAAGAAAGTTCTTTCTCTTATTATTTCTTTTTTAATATCAATTACTTTCTCTTTCAAATGTCACATTTCTTGTACTAAAAAATCAGTATGAAAAATTTTTAATAGTGTTTGCTGTCAATGTTGAAGAGAGCCAATGTTAAGAACTCGAAAAATTAGGGGCTAAATGGTTTTGAAAAACGGCTGTTATTCGTAATTGAAACTAAAAAATAGAAGTTTTAAAAAAGAAGCTTTTGTAAGTAAATTATAACCAAAATAAATACAATTTATTTATTAAATAAATAAATATAAAATTCAAGAAAAGTTAAAATTTAAATTTACTTTCTTTTTCTTACAGATCAAATCAGAATAAAAAAAGAGGTTAAATTACCTTTTGTTCTTCGAATAAATTTATTTTTTGTTACCTACTCTTTTCAACAAATTAGTGAAAGAAAGCACAAAAATTTTTTTTAAAATGATTTAATTATTTTTTAAATGTAATTCTAATTAACTTACTCGATACTTTAATTTATTTGAATAATTCAAGAATTAAATAGATAATTAATTTAATAATTTAGTCTAATGTAAATGATAATTACTATTTAATTTAATAATTAAATTATAAACCTAATTTCTTACCATATCTTTAATATAAAGATAAGTAATAAATCTTTTAGAATTTTGAATATCATTACATTGCACAGATGGATCTACAATTGAATCAAGTTTAGAGGAATGATGGAAGAAAATACATTTTGGAAAAATTATTCACCAAACATTTTGCGTGGATTTCCTATTGAATTTCTATCGGAATTTAAAAAAAAATTAGTAGTAAAAATTACGTGTGTGATTCTTTTTAAAAAAATTTCAAAATTTGCACAAAAAAATTGAAATTAAATTTCATAAAAGATTACAGTAAATTGTGAGAATCGCCGCTAAGTAAAAAGCAAAAACCGCAAAATATCTCAAAATATTGGCTGTTTTTCGACAAAATCGAATAACTCGAGTAAATCTTAACCGATTTAGCTCATTCTTTTTTGTTGGATAAAGAATCAAAAGAGAAATAATTTTGTTAAATTTATTTAATATTTTTGATACTTTTATAAAATTTAAGCTAGAAAAACTAAAAAGAATAGAGATTTTTTGAGATTTAGACAAACGAGAATAAGGTTAAACTCCTAAACGGATTTCTAAAATATTCTAGAATATTATTAACTAGGTTAAAATCTAAGTATACATTTTAGGAATTTTGAATACACTTCGTATTTTTTTAAATATTTTTATTTTTCGCAAACAAATTTAATTTTTAGACATTTAGACAAACCTAGGGAAATTGCGAAGCACAATCAGTTAGTTTCATATCAATCAAATCGAACGAATAATTACCACATTACAAGAGTTGTTTCCATATGTCACACGAATTTCTATAGGAATTTGAGCACTTTGGAATGAATACCTCCTATGAATTATCCACACATAAGATTTCATAATTTAAGTACTTATTTCCAAAAATTATTTGTAAATATGGAGAAGATTCTTAACTAGTTCGCTATTCTCAAATTATTCTTAAAAATTAGAGCCTGAAACGTCAACTTATACGAGAGTAAGACAACTCGCGGAAAACCACTCCTCTTAATTAACTACAATTATTAAAAATAATTTCTTTATCTTTCAATAAACTACTGAAAGTTTAAAATTAAAACAAAATTTCATTGCACGTCATTAATTTTTAAACATAATGATGTCCAAACACACTTTTAAAATTAATTTAAATAAATAATCTTAATTTTGAAATTGGAAAAAATTGTTAAATTAATAGTTAAGAGAAATTTATTAATTCTAATTAAGTACTTCCATTTTGTAATAATACTTTATTTTTTGTTGAATATAATTACCTCTTAGTATTTTAATTGTCAAAATGTTTTAACGGTTATGTTATGAAATTATTGTAACTTTTATATTTTAATACACCAAATTAAAACAAGACAGAAACCATGTATGTTTTCAATGTTTCGCATTTAAAATTTATTTTTTTTGTCACTGTCATTTCTGATGGTACTTTCCACAGGGGCTAAAGGGTTTTTACAAATTGTAAAAAGCCTTCTAAAATTTATAATAATACATTTTTAGAATAGTTGTTCACATAAGTCTCTACATAAAAAGTCTCAGTTTATTGGGTTATGTTTTATTAAGAAAAATTTTTATTTTGTGACATAACATATTTATTTAAATAATTCACATTTCTAACTAAATTTGTTTTTAACAAACAAGTATGAGCACTTAAATGTATTGATTAATTCAGTTTTATTGAGACACCCGGTAATACCAACATTTACAAAACATTTACTGTAATCCCACTACAGAAGTTCTATTATTTTAATGAATAATAAAACTCATTGTAGAATTTCAATTACTTTTTAATGCAGTTTTGATTAAATTTTTAAAAAAATAGTATTATTATTTACTTTTGTATTTAAATAATTTAATTCTTATAGAATTTTCTAATAAAAATTGATTTAAAAAGAATGCGGTCATGCTAATTTTCAACTTTTTTGACACCATCCCCCTTTTATGTGGTATTTTTTAAATAGTACAAACAAACAACATTTTTACACAGTTTAACCTGTGACATCTTTGCAGAATTGAGCCCCCGGAATCAATAACTCGATTTGTTCTCGGACGCACTCTTTAATACCAGACGGGTCGCAGTGAGTGGTCCAGAGACGCTTACTTCTTCCCGACTGGTACTATCGCTTGCGTCTGAGCGCAAATCAAGTTATTGACTCCGGGCGCTCGATTTAATTAATTTATAAAATTTCCCTGAATTGCCTATTATAATTTTTATAGGGAATGAAAATAGAATTTTTTAGCTCTACTTGGACATAAGTTTCAACAAAAAAGGAGACGACGTGTTTTGAGATATTTAATAGGTTATCTTTTAAACTTAATTTTTTGATTAAATTGTACAATAATTTTAAGGTGCAAAATACATAGTTCGTGTCACAGTGTCTGGCAACGCTGATGCATTACCGAAAGTTTGTATTTTGACAATAGACGACGAATAATGGGTGGAAAATGTGATTTTGTTACGATTGCAATGATTGTATTTAAATGCAAAGTGAATTTGACGCGATCAATTCAAGGGGGGTGGTATGTTGAAAAATGGAAAATTAATGAGCTTGAGGAGAATGAACTGGTGAGAGAAAATTAATGGTGACGTATGTAAAAGAAAGAAAGTGGGAAAATGAGACAAGAAAGAGAGCAGTTATCTCCGTACCTCTGATCGAATTGCCATAAAACTCAGTCATGTAAATTTCATATATAAATTGAAATAAATTTAGAGTACTTATATTTTCATTGATGAGTTTCATTTTTCACTAATACGCTATACGCAACACATAATAATTTACTATTAGTGGTTGTAAAAGAAAAGTTTTTCAACTTTGTGATGAAAGAAATTTTTTTAAAATAATATAATTGAGGCTCCGGATCTTAAAAGGGCATACGCGTGAACACGCGGCCAGTCAGAAGGCTCCTGGAGATAAAATTTTAAAATTGTTCAAAATTAATTTTAATGTATTGTTTCTTGAACAGAATTTCAAGACGCATCTTTTTTTCTCTTAATTGAAAATGAAAGAATAATTTTTTTGATAAAATTATTTAAATAATTATTTACTTAGACATAAAATTTTTTTAAAAAATTTTCAATCATTGTTTCACTTTTGAAATAGTTTGAAGAATATTAAGTGTAAATTTTGTGAAAAAATATTAATATTTAACGAAATAGTCACGAGTTGAAGTCAAAATTTCATTAAAATTTCTTATAACTTAAAAAATAACGTTTTTTGCAATTTACGTGAAAATGAAAAATTATAGAAAAAAATGTTAAGAGAAAAAAAGATGCGCCTTAAAATTATGTTCAAGAAACAATACATTAAAGTTAATTTTGAACAACTTTAAAATTTTATCTCCAGGAGCCTTCAGACTGGCCGCGTGTTCGCGCGTATGCCCTTTTAAGATCCGGAGCCTCAATTAGTGACTGACTTTTTACTTTTGAATTAGTAAATTATACTAAAAAATTAATAGAAATTACTGTTTATAAGTAAAATTTACTAATTCAAAAGCAAAAAGTCAGTCACTAATTCAAATTAAAATATATTTTTACTATAATTCAAATTTAGAGAGCACAATATTGTTCTTATTTTATATTCTAGCAGTCGTAACGTAGGGTCTACTTGCAATACAATTGGTACGAAATACACTCTACATAACTCCAAAAACTGGTGGAAATTTAAGATTAATATTTAGTACATTAAATGAAATGCTATAAATGCATAAAGTACTTGAAATTGTCAAATATTTTTCTCAGTCAAATTAAATTTCCGATTGGTGAGCACTAGTTGCGGAACTACCATAGGGAAAACCGAGCAAATTCCCAGGGCCCCGAGATTTTGGGGCTTCCGTGATCATGACGGTTTAAATATGAAAATTAGATTATTAATTTTTAAAATTATTATTTTAATTTATTATATTTATAATTATTCTTCATTTTAATAAATTAATAAATTATTACTATTATTTAAAACTAATAGTCTTATGTTTTAATAAATTCCAAAGATAAAAATTTTACTTTAATTTGTATAACTTATTAACTTATTATAACTTATCCAACAATTCTACGGAAACCGTTCTACGGAAATTCCGTACGGATTTTCGTAAAAAATTTCCTGTACGGAATTTCTGCAAACATTACACATTGTATATTTTTATAGAGTATTCTATAAATTAAAAAAAAATTAAACTGTTACCAACTCCATTTGGAGTTAGTAACAGTTTTTTCTAGTTTTTAAACTATAATATTATTTCCATATTATAATGTTTTTAAAATTTGTTTTCATGAATTTTACACGGAAAAAATCCTTAGATAATAAATACTGCTAAAATTTATCAACTGCAATTGGAGTTGGTAAGAGTTTTCTTTTAAAGTTTTTAATATTATTTTCTTATTTTTACTTTTTTTTAATGCAATTTTTATTAATTTTATAGAAAAATAATCCTTAGCCTATTAATTTGTTTAAAAGTTATATGGAATACTTTACAAAAATATACAATGTGGAATACTTGCAGAAATTCCGTACAGAAATTTTTTAGGAATTCTTTCGGAAGTTTCCTTAGAGAGGTTTCCGTAGAATTGTTTTACGTGCGTGCACTCAAACAAAGTTCTGGTTGGATTTACCAGAGAACCTGTTTTTATCTAAAATTTTTTGTTAAATATACTCTAACCAGAACCTTTTTTCAGTGTGCTACTCGAAAAACTCATTAATTGTTTTAAAAGAGAATCCAGATTAATTTTATTATTACTGCAAGCAGGTATTTCCCAATATCAATCTAATTTTATTTCCACTCGTGGGTCCCAGGATTTAATGGCCCCAGGACCCCGACCTCTCTTGTTACGCTATACTGGTACGACAACTAGTTTATTTTTAAAATATTTCCAACTAAGTATTCGCGAAAACTATAAAAAATTTACTAACTTTGGAAATTTTTTCGAATATTAAGAAATAATTTCCTTTTTTGTCGGAAAAACAATTTTTCTTTTAACTTTAGAAATAATTCATAATAATACTGGCAAAAATTCCACAAATTTTAGAAACTTTTTAAAAAATTAAGAAATAATTTCTGATTTTTGTCGGAAATATTATTATTCTACTTATTCACGGAATTATACCAGAGAACACAAAAGTTACATAACGTTTTAAGAACAAAAAACGTTTTAAAAACGTTCCTGATAATCTGTGCCGTCAGAGATGTTATACTGATACTGGAAAAATACACTATTTTTGCATACTTTTCTGAAAATTAAGGAATAATTTTCGATTTTTATAGGAATAGTATTTTTCCACCCAATTCTGGAAATATTTCCTAATAAATATTCGGAAAAAATGTTTTTCTCCTCATTTCGTAAAAATTTACCTTCATATTAACGGAGAAAATGACGAAATTTTTTTCAGTGATGGCAAAGTTAGTCAAACTTTGACAATCAAAACTTCGCTTGCCAAAGTTAGGCCAAGTTTGGGTCGACCTTCAAACTCTGGCGGATAACCTAAATTTGCACCTGATAGGTATATGGGTGATTTTCAAATAACTGTGATTTTTTTGAATAAGACATTTTTCTGCTAAAATAGTGAACCAAGTTTGAAATTTATTACATATTCCAGTACATTTTTGTTATTAAAGTATATGTTCAAATGAAAACTACAAGATTTTAAATATTTCTAAAGTTACGATGGAAAACGCAAAGAAAATGCAAAAGTTACATGCCACGGACCTGACATTTTTCCACGGTCCTGACATGTGTGTCACAGTTAAAACACGTAAAGAAATAAAAAATCGAATAAATATTTTCTTTTCAATGTTCGCACTTCAAAATAATACCAGTAGAAGTCAATTAAACATAAAATTGAGTAATAAAATCACGATGACGTTAACATGTGTTGGTAGAAAGTAATTAACAATTTAAAACATGAAAAAGTGCTCGTGTACGTAGAATATCATTGTAATAAAAATATTTTTATATGTAAAACATCTGGTTAGATTTGGCCTACAAAGTACACTACCGTCCGAAATTGTGCGAACGCTAACATCTCTAGCTATTAAAAAACACACCCGCACAGAAACAGTGATAACTCGGTTAAAAATGACGCTAGATGGTTTTTTTTAAATTGCATTGGAAAGCTTATTAAATTTCCAATGAAATGTCACTATTTTAAGTTGTATTGCATAAATAGGAAGCGAGATATCATGTTATGAAGACAAAAAAATAATTCTATTTTTTTCGGAATTTCTTACTCTGACTTTGACTCCTGGCACAGCTTAGCAAAGTTTATGAAAAAAATTGTTACTTTTACACACTATTCCTTGTAACCTAAGCTTTAAATAGAGACCAAGAACAGCAAAAAATATTTACGGGTTCCCGAGATATTACAAAAAGAGTCGGACCGTGCCAAGCAGAATTTTCAATCATCGATTTCTCTAATTCGCTGTTGAGTCAATTACTTGTCTGTGAAAAAAGTGTCGAAAATTAATTTTACCAACTACATTCTTACTGGGATCCACTTTTTAATTTAATTTATTATATATCGATATTTAAAAAGTGAATCCCAGTAAGAATGTACTTGGTAAAATTAATTTTTGACACTTTTTTCACAGACAAGTAATTGACTCAACAGCGAATTAGAGAAATCGATGATTGAAAATTCTGCTTGGCACGGTCCGACTCTTTTTGTAATATCTCGGGAACCCGTAAATATTTTTTGCTGTTCTTGGTCTCTATTTAAAGCTTAGGTTACAAGGAATAGTGTGTAAAAGTAACAATTTTTTCATAAACTTTGCTAAGCTGTGCCAGGAGTCAAAGTCAGAGTAAGAAATTCCGAAAAAAATAGAATTATTTTTTTGTCTTCATAACATGATATCTCGCTTCCTATTTATGCAATACAACTTAAAATAGTGACATTTCATTAAAAATTTAATAAGCTTTCCAATGCAATTTAAAAAAAACCATCTAGCGTCATTTTTAACCGAGTTATCACTGTTTCTGTGCGGGTGTGTTTTTTAATAGCTAGAGATGTTAGCGTTCGCACAATTTCGGACGGTAGTGTACTTAAAAGATAGTTTCAATATTTGCTTACGTGAAAATTTCAGAACAAAATTTAAAAAAAAACGTATGCCACGGACCTGACATTTTAACCCTATTTTCTTAATTTTAACTATGATAATGTTAATGTAAACAAACTGAATATTAAGTATCTTTAAGAAGAGACTTCTATTAAGTGATTTATGAAGTGAGTGGCAAAAAATAATAATTTTATTAGTCATTTATCTATGGGGACATGCAAATATGACAGTTATTTGAAAATCACCCATATATAATTCGTCAAGAGGAACAAATGTTCGGATGTATGTGTGGGTGTGTATGTCACCGATTCTTGTGGACTTCTATTATACGTTTTGACGGATTATGATACAATTTTTTAGGTGTATTGCAGTCACGATTAAGCTGAAAAAGTAACGTTAAAACTTTAACGAAAATAAAATCCTGATTATTAGTGACTATTCAAATTTATTCTCATTATGCTCATAACTAATTGAATTAAAGTTTTCAAACATTAACAATGGCTGAGTAAAATTTAAAATTTGTTGCCATTATGCTAATAACCAATCGAAAAGGCGTCAAAAAAGTCCTATGTGTTCTACAAGCTGTTTCACAAAGAGCTGTTGGCTCAGTTTCTGATGCCCTTTCAATTGGTTATAAGCATAATATAGGCACACAAAAAATAAAAGTTGTATGTTTATTAAACCCGACCTACATGTCTTACAGTATTTTTGCCTGCTGAAAAGGAATATAAAGTTAGAATTCTTCCATCACATTTTATTTTTTTAAATCGAAAAACCACTCTTAAATTTGCAAATCTGAACTTCAAATTAAAAATATGAAATAGTGGACTGTAGTTCAAGAAACGCAGTTCCAAGACATTCACTTTTGGTTAGCCGAACCCTGGGCCGATGGTTGCAAAACTTTGGTGAAAGTATTTTAAATTACTTAAACTGTATTGGTCTGCTGAACTCTGGGCCATAGTTGGTCCAATGTTTGAAGATTTTATATATATTTAACGTGATATACTTCCATGTAAGGGTAGAATAGTGGTCAGCGTATAAGATTTCGGTGCGTTAGGTTAAACATTCGATCTCAGTGAGATTTAAATATTTTCAAAAAACGTATGTTTGAAATTGTGTTTAATAATATTAGGTAAAAATTTTGATGTAATTTAAATAAAGTATAATCCACTAGACCACAAGAAATAAGGAAATATTAGGTAAAGGTTATATCTAATGTTTGTGATAATAATAACGTTCTATTTGTATAAATAATTTAATTTTTTAATAATTTTTTACTCTTGTTATTGCGTCAATGCATTGGGGTCCAAATTTCCGAAAAATAGCGTTACGTATTTTTTGAACGGCCCCAAAGTGGTCGCTGGCATATTCTTAACAAATTCATAAATCGTGTATATTTTGTTGTTATAGTCTCTAGATTAATTTTCTAAAATTCTTGCTATCAAATAATTTATCTTTTGAGCGTAAATTGTAATAATTAAAGATGCGAGAGTCATGAGAAAATATCTATTTCAATACACATTTAGATCGGAATTATTTAATATTTTTCATAATTAACTTATTAAAATCCGTCATTGTAAGCATAAAATAATTAAATAACAAAGAAAAAATTCTACTTTACAATTATAAATGTTTATGTAATTTGAAATAACAAAATTAAAAATAAGAAATGTGATAAAGGCGAATAATTTTTTCGTTATTTTTATTAATTTCAGACTTAACCATAAAATGTGTATTTTCAAATCTATTTATCTTTTTTCTGGATGCATTATAAAATTTCATATTTTTCACATGATTAAGTTTGCTTCAGGCTTATAATATATTTAATTTTTGCGAGGTTATTTTACTTAATTTAAAATTAATCCGAATTTAAAATTTTGACTAAATTCAAACTTTTGTATTTTTCATTGAAAAGATATCAAAGACAATTTAATTAAAGAAGTAAATCTAGAGAATTGTATGACTGAATTCTCTAGATTGTAGAGAATTCAGAGATTCAGAGAATTCGTACCATTCGTTGAACTGTATGAATTGTGACTTCAAAATATTAATTGTTAATAATATAATAAGTAACATATAACTTTCAATCTTTTTCGTCCGAGTAGTTATTTGTAAGATAAATAAAAACGAATTCATTCAAAACAAATGTCATGTTGAGACTTTATAGTTGACACAAGTTAAAATTTTATTTAATTTCACTCGTTTGTCCACGTTCAATTTAATTTATTGCTTGTGTGTTTATACAATTATTTTTTTAATGTATTGTGTGATAACAATGTTTTGTGTATTCATGGAATTTTTTTTTGTGATTTTTGTGAATGAATTCTATCCTATATATAAATCCTATATATAATATCCTAATAATATCCTATAATACCCTATATATAAATAGTACAAAATATATTATAAATACATTGTGACGTAATTCTTTTAATAAATTTTAATTTAAAACAAATTTCTGCTTACGTCAGGAAAAATTCGACGCATTCAAACAATAAAAAATGAGAATTGAAATAAACAAAATCTCGCCGTTAGGCGCCAATTAATTTTTAAGATAATTAATAAACTATGAACTGCTGCTCTGAGTCCTATTCTTTTTCTCTTTTCCTCTCGGCCTGACCTGGTAGCTTCTGTCGTCCGAATGGGGAATAGTATTCCAATTGGAGGAAAAATAAAGACAACCACTAAATTCGTTTTCACACAACTAAAATTTATTTATAACAATCCGAGCTTCCCGCTCCACTTTTTAACACATTACACTTAAAAAAAAGAATAATAACATAAGAAAATTAGAAATTTGTTGGATGCGATGTATCAATGTACAGGTGAGGCGTACATCAAATTTTCCACTATGGCGGAGATTTTTTACCACACGTGGTCGGCTTCTTTTTTACTTCGTCTCCAAATAGTACTCACCCTGCCATCTATCACTTGTCCTACATGGCTAGCCGCGCGACCTACCTTCATTTCTACTAATGTGTCAGCCGGCGGCGCTAGCTTTTCCTCATTACCATTATAATTGACAAGTTGGTGCGGGGATTTTTTCGACAGATGGCATTACGATTCAGATTGTCGGTCATCACGACAATTTGCATCGTCAGAACATATATATAAACTACAACGAAATAAATACATTTTTATTTTGTTTAGCGGCATGAAGAATTTAATATAATTTCTGAAAAATCAATATGTAAAAGTTGTAGATCAAAAATTAAAAACAACAGAAAAAAAATGACAAGAATCTTAATGAAAAAAATTAAGAATCAGAAGATCCTTCGTATATTCGTGCAGAAGAAAAAACAAAATTTAAAAAATTAAATTTAAAAATTCGCGAGATAGTGATTGAAAAGGCAATATAATCAAATGAAAAATTAAGTTTTTAAGTCTTGTTCCAAAATCTTGGTCTATTCAACGTGTCTGTAGTAAATTAAGAGTAAGCGAGTATTTAGTATTACGCTCGAAAGAATTAGTAGCGAAATAAGGAGGTTTACCAGATGTTGTGTATAATAAGCGTGATGGAATCGAAAAGGAAGTAGAGGAAAGGTTATCAAATTTTACGAAGACGATGCAATACGTAGAATGTGTCCTGGAAGAAAAGAATGTATTACAATTAAAATTAATAAAGCAAAAAAAGTTACTTCTTTTAAACGTCACCGATTTTCATCAAAATTTTATAAAGATAAATTCTAATTTTAAAATTAGACTTTTAAAATTTGCTCAATTATAACCAAAATGGTGTATTTTTGCTGGTCCCAGTAAGAATCATAAAGTTTGTGTGTGTGTAAAATTCACTAAAGTATAAAAATGTAAAAAAAAAAATTTTCAAAAAATTTTTTTAACAAAATTTTTTAAATAATTTTCTTTTAATTCTATACACAAAAAGGAACAATTTAAGTTCTTAAAATTTATTTCCTAAAGTAATTGTTTTTGAGATATCAACAATTGAAAATAATGGCTGATTTTTTAAACAAAAGATCATATTTTTCTTAAAAATTATCGTATAAAAATTTTAGAAAATGCGTTTTAAAGGTGATAAAACTAGCTTTCAAATGATATGTCTGGCATTAAATTGTGGTGATTTCTAATGAAACTGTATCACATTAAAAAAACAAAAAAAAACGGAAAATTTTATTTTGCAATAACATTATTTACTCATTAACAAAATTATTTTTTAATTTCGATTTTATGTAATGCTAAAGCTGAGGAAATGAGCTTTCAAACAATATTTTTTTGAGCTTCGTAACTTCAATAGTAAAAAAATACAAATCTTTTTGTAAAGTCTTCAATCGCTGTAGGGTGGGCAAAAGTTATTGGGCGGCACTATATATATATCTTTGATAAAAAAATTGTTTGAAAACACAAGTGTGAGCAGTGCGGCGGGCGTATTCCCGCGCGCTCGAGTGTTTGCGAATCAGTTAATTCCCGCGCGTCGTAAGAAAAATACGCATAACTTCTGTAATTTTAGAGGTTACTCACTTTTTTTTTTAATTTACTCGTTAGAGTTTTGCGCATCACATGAGTATAGTTTGATTTTTTTCCGACATTGAGAACATACTTTAAATCACAATTGTTTAAAATAATTGTTAATAATAATTTGAAATTTTTATTATGCAGCCTTTTTTCAGTTGGACATTAAACTACAGACTTTTAGCTTTAATTTAACAAAAATTGAAATTATCTTTATTCGTTTCGGAGTAATAATGAAAAGAATAAAAAGTACCCTAAAAGTTTAACACCTGATAACTTTCAAAATAAATAAAATTTTTGAAAAATATTTTAGCGGGTAAAAGTTTACTTATATATCTATCAAAAACCATAGATAACTTTAAATTCGGGGACAAAAATTTTTCAAGTGGCCGGTTTCACTTATTTTGACCCAATAGCGATAATTCATTGTATGCACTGTTTAAAAAAAAATTTAAATTAGTAAAATTTATGTTTTATTAATTGCCTCCAGGAATGGCCACTTTCATTTTAAACAAAAAAACACTCTAATCGGTTAAAAATTGTTGGCTATAGTCAATTATAAACAGTAAAATGTAAAAAAATCCCACGGCGGGGAACAAAGACAGATGCCATTCTGAAAATTTCACGGTTTTTAATGAGACATTAAATTTTAAAATAATAATTTATTTTGTACACAAATTGATAGAACTCCTGCTTAAACAATAAAAATAAACACTATTTTATAAACAAACTATTGTATAAAAATCTAGAAATTCGCAATGCAATTAAACTATGATAGAGATGATAAAACTCACAACTCTGGAAAAAATTTAATAATTTAAAAATACTTAAAAATTAAAAAAAATTTGTCTGCTTTACATTTACAAGGATACATTTGAATAAAGTTAAAAAGTTAAAAAAATATTTTGATTCAAAAATAAAAACTCTAAAACTTATAAAAAAAGAAAAAAATTTTTTTGTATATTTTCAGTTCTTTTTAGTTCCTAGTTTCGTATATTTACCTAACTGCGGCATCTAAAAGAAAAAACAGAAGGTTTTTATAAGTATCTAATGCTTCACTCACTATAAATCTCAATTTTTGTATTTTTTGAAAATAACTTTTTTGTTTTTTGTTGTACAAAAAAGTGTTAAAAGGAAAAGTTGTTTGTTTTTGCTCATATTTTAAAGAAAAAAAATATTTTATTGAAAAATGTCAAAAAAACAAAATTTTAAAAATTTCAAAATTTTGTATTTTTGTTGTTTTTTGACAGACACTTTTCGAAAAGCCATTTTTTTAATCAGAGAGTCATGAAACGTAAAGATTTAGCAAAATTTGACAATGCTCAAAACCGCACAAATCCAAGACTTTCTCATTTTTGATGAGAATGTAATAGAGGAGATCGTGGCGTAATGGATCAAGGGCGTAATGGATCACCTGAATTTATTCAAAAGTGGTAAATCAGAGTAATTTTGGTTTTTGATCAAAATAATGTACTTGGCATACTGCAAGTTTGTACCAAGTTTCATTGTGTTTCATTTATTATTGTTAAAAATATGGTAGAAAAAGTGATTTTGACGCTCGAAAGTAAATTTTTGAAATCTTTGTTTTTTGTTATATCTTTTTCAAAATTACTTGTAAAAAATTTTTGTTTATCAGGTTTTGAGCTTTAAACATTTGTTCTTACAGAACAATTGAAATTTTCGTTTAATACCTACGGTATTGATAAAAAATAAAAAAATTTTCAACGAAAACCTCCGAGGCGTAATAGATCACTTTGGCGAGGCGTATTGTCTCGCATATTTTATTAAGAAAAACCTATTATATTTAAAATATGAATAAAATAATAACCAATTTTAACCCTTTATAAAAAAATAACTGGAGAATAGATTTTTTTAAGTAATGGATTTTGCATTTCGCTGCAACTTTTTAATTTTCAATATTCTTTGTTAAAAATATACAATAGAAACCAAAATTGTCAATACCGGAATAATATTTTATGACTTAAATTATAATTTTATTGCTCATCCATTACGCCCCGGCCAGTGGCGAAATTTCTTACCTTGCATTTCTCCAAAAACATAGTTCTAGAAAAAAGTATAAGTGACATTAGGGCGTACTTTTTTTAATTGAAAGCTGAGATGTTAGGCTAAGTGTTCCTTGTTCCACATGATGCAATTTTTATTAAAGCAATAATGACGAAGTTAAGCAACAAAAAGCGAAAAGTTATCCATTACGCCCCGGTCTTCCCTAACCCAAAATTAGTCAAAATTTTAAGTACAGATTAATTGTAAATTAAGGAAAATACCTTCTCAAAAATTAAATATATGTATTATAGATCTTAAGCGGAGTCTCGTGTCAACCTTCACAGAGTTCGGTCGTGTTGTCACGCGATCTGTCAAAATTCTTGTTATTTGAAGTCTATTTGTGTTTAATTTATTTATTCTGTGATTATCAGTTTTCCCTCTCGTTTCTATGCACTTTTTATTGTGTTTTTGTTGTATTGTGTTTCTGATCGGATATGTTTTTTGTGAAAATGGAATCGAACTTGGAATCAGCTTTTTCTCGTCCGGTCATTTGTCCTCTGCGGAAAGCTGCGGATTACCCTTTTAGAGTCTTGTTTTGGAACGTTCATGGCTATTCTAACGTAGTGGACCTAATGCAGGAAGTAAACGAGAAAGATATTTTATGCTTCTACGAAACATGGTTGAAGTCTACAGAGTTGGGTCGTATAAGATTCAAT
This sequence comes from Leptopilina drosophilae, assembly GCA_032873175.1. Taxonomy (NCBI): domain Eukaryota; kingdom Metazoa; phylum Arthropoda; class Insecta; order Hymenoptera; family Figitidae; genus Leptopilina; species Leptopilina drosophilae. Next base: position 30,433,858 of record CM065484.1, read on the forward strand.
AATAATTATCTAGTGATTCATTCAGCGGCTGAAAAGGATGCTGTAAGAGGCAGGGCAAAGGGAGGTATTTTATTTGCCTTATGTAAGTCTTATTTTTCAGCAAAACGGCTGCTCTCAGCGAGGAAATATACTGTTGTGTTAGTGTCAACGGGGGGCTTCTCGTCTGTTTTCTGTACTGTTTACTTTTCGCCTTCTGTCGACATTGATTATTTTATACAGGATTTTTTACTTGTTGTTAATTGTATCCGATTATCTTACCCCTTAGTACCTGTTTTCATCGATGGTGATTTTAATTGTAAGATTGCAAACCTTAATTGTTTAGCTTCTGGTGCTTTTAATGATTTTAGTTTTATATTTTCTGACCGTTCTTCGGAGCATTCAGTTATTTGTAGAAAACATTTTGCGGCCCTTTGGGTCGTAGAGTGATTGACTATTTTTGGTGTTCTTTGGACGGTTTGCAATTTTTGATGGATTTTAGGGTGTTGAAATTGAGTACGAGGTCCGACCATTTTCCGATTTCGGTCTCTTTTAATTGTGATTATGACGTTTTTGGAACTGAAAATTCTTTCTTACCCTTATTGCAGAAGACTGTTTTTGATTTTTTGAAATCTGGCGAATTCTCGGAACTCATGTGTTGGAGAGATGAGTACAATCTCTTATCAGCAATAAACAATGTAGCTTTTGGATTGAGGAAGATATGGAATTGTGGGGATGTCAGACCTGGTTCTCGTTTTAATAAGTCTTGGTTTGATAGCGCTTGTTGTAAGGCTAGCAAGGATATGCTTACTGCTTACCATAACTGTAAGGTACTTTTTGGGGTTTCGTGGCCGCGCCAAGGGCCAAAACCCTTATAGCGAGACTTCGGTGTCCGTCCGTAGTTTTTAAGTCTTAAGTATTAAGTCTTAAGTTTATTATCAGGGTTTCGTGGCCAAGGGCCAAAACCCTTATAGGGAGACTTCGGTGTCTTAAGTCTTAAGTCTTAAGTCTTACGTAATGGTTGCCATAGCAACCGTTGCCATGGCAACCGTTGCTATGTTAATGTTTGCCATAACAACCGTTGCTATGGTAATGGTTGTCATAACAGCCGTTGCCATGGCAACCGTTGTTATGGTAATGGTTGTCATAACAGCCGTTGCCATGGCAACCGTTGTTATGGTAATGGTTGTCATAACAGCCGTTGCCATGGCAACAGTTGCTATGGTAATGGTTGTCATAACAGCCGTTGCCATGACAATCGTTGCTATGGTATTGGTTGTCATAACAGCCATTGCCATGGCAACCGTTGCTATGGTAATGGTTGTCATGGCATCGGCTGTTATGACAACCATTACCATAGCAACGGCTGTTATGACAACCATTACCATAGCAACTATGGCAACGGTTGCCATAGCATAGCATTTTTGTCATTTTAGGCCACGAAACCCTATGATGTAGGCGCATTGCGCTTGCTTCTCTGACTGATTTTTTTGCCGAATGTTTCCCTGTTAATAACACCCCGAGGGTTGCTATTGCACATTCGTTTATCCCTGAATTAGACGGGTTTATTTCATGTGACGAAATAGTTACTAGTTTGAAAAAGTGTAAGGACGCGAAGGCTGCTGGCAGCGATAATATTAATTACAGTTTTTATAAATGACTTCCTGAAAATTGGATTATATTTCTCGAATTTTTTTTAAACAAAATTTTGGAGGAGGAGAGATTACCTGAAAATTGGGTAAAATTAAAAATTTTCATTTTGCATAAAAAAGGTGCACTATCTGATGTCAATAACTATAGGCCAATCTCCCTTATGAATTGCATTGCTAAATTTTTTTTCAAGTTTTATCTAATAGACTTAATAATTGGCTTGAAGTTAATAATTTGATTCCGGAGTTTCAATCTGGATTCAGAAGAGGAAGAAGTTGCCTAGACAACTTATTCTCCCTTCATTCCACTATTCAGATTCAACTTCGATATAAACGCAGGGCAGTCTTCGCGGTCTTCATTGACTTTAAAAGCGCGTTTCCCTCGGTGTGTCATCGTCTGTTATGGTTAAAGCTACAGGGTTTGGGTGTGAGTTCTAAATTCATAAATATTGTAAGAAACTTTTACGAGATTGCGTATGCTTGTATTAGGAGTGGAAGCGAACAAACGGAGTTTGTGAAGGTCAGTAAAGGTGTTATTCAGGGTGATGTTCTCACGCTCTACTGTTTTTATTGTTTATTGGTGATTTGGAACAATTCCTAATTGATCGCGGCTGTAGTGGTTTAAGTATTAATAGTAAAGTTGAAATTCCGTTATTGGCATATACGGACGACTTTGTTTTACTTTCAGACTCTCCTTCGGAACTATCAAAAAAATTATCAGCGCTTCACGCATACTGTTGTGAAAATAAATTATCTGTCAATGTGAATAAGACAAAAATTTTAATTTTTAATAGGGGTAACAATTCTTCGTTAAGACACCTGAAATCTTTTAAGTTTGGCTCTGAAAAAATCGAAATTGTAAACGAGTATGAATATTTGGGGGTTATTTTCTCTAGGTCCGGCTCTTTCACGCCGGCTGCAAGTAAGTTCGCGAGCTCAGCCAACTCTGCTGCGGGTGTGACCATGAATACAGTTTTTCGTACTGGGGCAGACACGTGGTCGGTGTACGCCAGACTTTTTAACAGTTTTTTAAGTACAATGTCTTACGCGATTCAAGTTTGGGGTTATGATCACTTAAATGCAGTTGAGAAGGTTCAGGTCTCTTTTTTTAAAAATTTACTATTGCTACCGCGGTTCACCCTAAGCTATGCGGTACGTCTCGAAACGGGTTGCTTACCAATTTCCTTTTTAATTGTGAAGAGAACGCTGTCTTGGATTTCTCAAATTTATAATATGGACTCTTCTCGGTACCCAAAACTGTGTCTCCTCCGCCTTATCGAATTGTCTCAATCAATGAGAAATTGCGGAAATTGGTTTAATAGTTTAAAACATTATTTTCTAGAATGCAACCGGCTTGATCTCTAGAATGCCATTACTTTGGAAAATTTTTTTATTAATAGGGACCTGATTCTTCATGATTACGGAAACTTTTAGTTTAAGAGAGATCATAAAGCTCGCGAGTAATCAAGGAGCTTGGAAATTTAGCCCCATATCTCATTACAAAGGGGTCCCCAGCAGTATCTTTGTATCCGGTTGGGTTTAGATGTTAAAAGAGCTTTTGCCCAAGTTAGATTTTTGAACACCCATGTAAAGTATATCATTATTAATAAATCTAAAATCAAATTACCAAAGGGGAAAATTGCATGTTCTGCGATGAGCAAAATAAGGACTTTTATCATTTCTTAATGACCTGTCCTTATTTTAACGCTCTTAGAACTTCTTTTTTCCAACAGCTTCTGGCGTGCACGGACCTGAAGTCTTTTTGGTGGAATGTTCTTTCCGGAATTTTTAAATTGCCTCGGAAACACTTTGTAAACTTAATTTTTTCTATGTTTTTGTAACGAGAGACTAGATGTTAATTATTTCATTTATACATTTCTTGTTATTTCTTTATATTTTTCTTTTGTTGTAATAATGAACTGTATAGTTTAAATAAACACTTATTAATTATTAGATCTTAAGCAAACTTAAACGTATGAAAAATATGGCATTTTGTAATGCATCCAGAAAAAAGATATTAAGATTTGAATACTCGTTTCATGGTTAAGTCTTAAATTAAAAAATGAAATTAATAAATAATGAAAAAATTATTCGTTTTTATCACAATGAAAACTTATTAGTTAGGCATTAACAAAGAATTCTAGTAAGTTTCGTTATTATTGTTTTAACAGATTTAAAGAAAAAAGGCTTTTAAAATGGTAAAATGTGATATTTTTGTATTTTTTAATTTTATTATTGTTATGTCACATTATACAAACATTTATATTTGTAAAATAGAATATTTACTTGTTATTTAATCATTTTATGCTTCGAAGATCAGATTTTAATGAGTTAATTATGAATAAATTTCGATTTGAATAGGTATTGAAATAGCTATTTTCTCATTACTCTCGCATCTTTATCCTGGATTGTTTTAATGAAAAGTCTAAAAATAATTACGAAGATAATTCATTTTTTATGGTCCAAAAGGTATGTTACCACATATGTATCACCCTACCCCCCTTTCCTTAGTTTAGGAGCATGTGAGAATTCCATTGTTTAAAAAATTCAATTCCACAGGCCCTGCATCAGTCTATATTTTTTCTTTAAAAAATATTTTAAATTATTGTTATAGTTGAACCGTCATTATTTAATTGCTTAAATATTTAAGAGGACTTGTACGGTTAAAGATGTTTATTTGTCATAATTATTATTATTTTTAGCTACATGTTTCGGCTTAAAAAGCCGAAGCATGATAAAATAAGAGTAAAAAGAGACCACATTTCGACATAATAAATAATTGAACACATGTCCGAAATAAAAAAGGTTTCGAGTATGAAGAAATATTAAAAATTAAATATAAAAATTAAATATTAGCAGTCTCACCGTTCACAAAATTAATTTATAAAAATTTTTTAATAACCGTAAAAATTTTTTTAAAAATAAGATGCGATTTTATCAATTCTTGCCTGATGAGGGCGTTTTTAGCCGAAACATGTAGCGAAAAATAATAATAATTATGACATATAAATATCTTTAACCGTGCAAGACCTCTTAAATACTTAAACAATATTTTAAATTATTAAAATATAATAATAAGAAGAACATGATTTAAAGTAAAAAATTTTCATATATTTTTGGCCTATTTTTATGGCAAGATTTTTCCAATCTTCTGTAAAGTACAGGGGCCTAGATGCTAGGGACGCGGGAAAAGGTGATAAAATTTGTACATAGAATAATGATGAGCGAAAATGGTAACAACGCGTCATGTAAAAATAGTATATAATTTTTACATGACGCTTTGTTATTGTTTTCGCTCATCACTATTCTATTTATTTATTTATTTATTTATTATTACAAAGCTCCTAGGGCTAATTAGCCCACCAAGGAACACATACAATATCAATTGAGATTCGATTTAAATTTACAATATATCAATATAACATATAAATCGAATGAAAAAACATAAACCATTAAGAAAAAACAATAAGAAGAAAAAAAAGTAATATTTTATATAATAATAATTATTTACACTTTTTATTGTAAATAATAATCCTTAAATCTAACTATATGCCAAGAATTAAAAAAGAAAAAGAGAGAAAAAAAATATATTTCTAATTACAGAATGTTTAGGATTTACTAATATAATATATTGAAATTGCAGAGAATGTCAACTAATTACCAATAGGTTACTTCCATCAATCCGGTGCTACTATCAAAAAGAAACTTATAAAACAATCTTTTAAATGTTTCGTACTTAGAGGCCTCTCTAATAGAAGTAGGAAGCTTATTCCATAATCTTGCCCCTCGAATTATAAAGCATCTTTGCATTATACAAGTTTTATGCTGAGGAATTTTTATGACAGAATGTCTATCCCGAAGCCTGCTATGACATCCCTCATTAGAGTTTCTAAACTCAAATAGATCATAAAGATAACAAGGAAGCTTATTATTAAATAAATTGTAAAGCATATTACCAATAAAAAATTGCCTCCTAGTAGCCACATTCAGAAGTCCTGATCTAACTCTATACTCAGTGATATGTTCAAACTTTTTTATACCGTAAATGAATCGAATACATGCATTAAGTGCCCGTTCTAGTTTGCAATTTAATTCGTCCGTTATGTCATCATATACGATACAGCAATAATCAAGGAAAGGTAGCACAAGAGACTTAATCAATAACAATCGAGTTGCAGCTGGAATAGAATGTTTTCTCCTATTCAACTGCTGCAATGTCATAAATATTTTACGTGAAATTTCCTTGACCTGTTCTCGCCAAGACAATGTACGGTCCAAGATCAATCCCAGGTCCTTTACAGTTTCCTTATATTCAATAGGTGTCTCTCCTACTAAAAGATGAGGAAATGCCCTAATGGCATCCATTGTAAGATTACCATTACCACCTATTACCATAGCATGAGTTTTGTTAGGGTTAAGCGCAAGACCATTATTTTTAGCCCATTCTTCAACATAATTAATGTCAATCTGAATTTTTTCGAGCAGAGTTTTTAGTGTTGACAAAGGACCGGATAAATATAACTTAAAATCATCTGCATATTTATGGTATTTACAAAAACTGAGTTGTTCGCCAAGGTCAGATAAAAACAAGTTAAAAAGTAATGATGAAAGCGATGCTCCTTGAGGAACACCGCATAGCACACTGTCCCAATCTGAGTGATCGCCGTTTCCGTCGATAACTCTTTGAAATCTAAAACTAAGGTACGACTCGAACCAATTACACACAGAATTAGACATTTTAAAATAATTAAGTTTTTGTAATAATAAATTGTGATTAACTGAGGGAAAAGCTTTGGAGAAATCGAAAAATATAGCTATCGTAATATATTTTAGGTCTATTGCTAATTTAATATCAGTTGTAAATTTTAAAGCAGCAGTGCATGTACTATGTTTCGCTTTGAAGCCAGATTGAAGAGGTTCCATTAAATCATTTGTGACGAGAAAAGAAGTTAATTGCTTGCAAACTGTTTGCTCCAAAGGTTTAGATAAAGCGCATATAATAGATATAGGTCTAAAGTCGCTAGGATTTTTGGGGTTCTTGACTTTTGGAATCGGGCGAATAGAGCTCATTTTCCAAGCATCTGGAAACTTTCCTGTTTGAAGAGAACTGTTATAAATATGTAAGAGTACAGGGAAAATGACAGGAAGAGCAATTTTAATCATTTTGATGGAAATCCCATCCGGTCCTGTTGCATTCGTTTTTATTTTCGAGAGACTTTCAATTAAGTCTTCTGGTGATATATCCAAAAAGAAAAAATTATTATCATTGAAAATATTGTTCACTATTTGAGAGGAAGAGTTAGGAGAAGGAATTGGAAGAGGTTTATTTGAAAAAATATCTAAAAATTCATGACCTTAATAATTAACATCCAATACACCTTTTTTAGTTGGAATAAGATTTAGTTTTCTTAAAATGTACCATATATCTTCATTTTTACTTTTATTTTTTATTCTATTGTAATTATACCTATTATAAGAGTCTCTAATTTTCGTTTTAACTAGATTTCGTATTTTTTTAAAATTAACTTGATCAATATTCTTTTTAGTTTTCCTAGCTAAATTGCGCAATTTATTTCTTTCTTTAATAAGCAATCTTAATTCCTGCGTCATCCAAGGAGAATATCTTTTTTTATATTTAATAGAATGAGCAGGTGCAAATTTGTCAAAAGCAGAAATCAGGTACTGTGTAAGTTTGTAGACTTTAATATTTATGTCAGTTTCTGAGTATACATCTGCCCAGTTATAACTTGACAGATGTAAGAGAAATTCATTTTGAGGAATATTATTTAAATTACGTATGAAATTACATTGTCTATTAAATTGATCTTGTTCCCCCTCAAACTCGAATGTAATATTTAACAAGTCATGATTGGACAAGAACGGTACCGGATGTTGGTCAAAGAAAAGAACTTTATCTAAATCATTCACAATAATAAGATCAATTCGAGTACTAGAATTGTCTAAATGATGGGTCGAATTATGTGGTACTATACTTAAACCCGCTGAGTAAATAAAAGAAGTTAGGTAATTAGTTGCAGGAGATGATGCATTTAAATTGCAATTAAAATCGCCCAAAATTATAACATTATTAAAGTTTTGAATTAATGAAAATACTTGGTTTTCTAACTCGTTACCAAATGAAATTGTCGGCGGTTTATATACTACACCAATCAATGCATTATCAAATTGAGTTTGGACCATGACAAATAAAAATTCAGCAGTTGGATAAGAATTTTCACAACTCTCAGCCACCAAAGAGCATCGAAGATTATTACGAATATACAAACAAACCCCACCACCTCTACATCTACCCCTGTCGTTACGAAAAAGTATGTAATTATTTAGTTGAAATAAGCTGGAAGAAGTATTAGAGTTAAACCAGGTCTCCGAAACAGCAATTATATCATATGACGATAAATTAAAAAAATTATTAAATTCAATATAGTGAGCAGGAAGCGATTGAGCATTTACGTGACAAATATTTAGCAAGCCTGTTAAAATATATAATTTTGCAAGTCAGGTACCTCACTAACCCCAATGTGATAGATAGAACAGGCTTCGAGATTACTAATACTTGTAGATGTGGGTTGTACTGTGAGAGAACAATAAAAGATTATATTTGACAATAAATCATATTGAACACTACCCACAACAAAAAATAAATTATAATTAATTTTATCGAGTATACAACACACTAATAATGTAATTAGAATAAAAATAAAATTAAAGATAAATTCTCGGCATATAATTTGTGTATTAACTATACAAATAACAATGTACAGTATACAAAGCATAATATCAAAAATAATTTCCTTAAACATTAAAAATGATTTAGAACTGCATTTTTGTAAAATATCGATGGCAACCAAAAATAATATTCAATGAAACAAGTGAGATGAAAACTATGCAGATGTAGTAAAAAAAAAATAATAATTATAATAACATATTTGCGAGATAAACAAAAAAAATTATATTTTAAGGATGGAGAAGAAAGAGAAAAAAAAACCTAAGAAACTAAACAAAAAAAAATATATATATACAAAGAAAAAAATAGAAAACATAAAAATATGATTTCAAAACTCATGTAACAATTCTAATTAATTTTGGAATACTTTATATAAAATTGTTGATATGATTTATAACATTTCTTTATATTCTTTGAGTTGATTCAGTATTGTCTGTAATATGTAGTATATAAAAAAAACAATATCATTAATATAATATCAATAAGAAACTAATGCAATTTATTTAAAGCTTTTAAGTTGCAGTATATGTAGATAAAAAAAAACAATATTACCAACTCAGCATCAATTGAAAAACTAAGACAATTTATTTAAAGCTTCCATGTTTTGTAGATGAATTCTAGGCGTACCATCTTCTTTCTTGCAAAAAATCTTGCCCTGGGATATCCATAAGAATTTCAATTTCCCATCCCTCCTTAAATTTAGTGCCGCAGAATAGATCAATCGATTTGAACGAGTTAAAGTTTCCCTGATGTATATTATTGAGTTATTGTTATCAGCAATACCCACATTGGAAACAGTGAAACTTGTACATTTCTTTCGATTAGTAATGATTTCGTCCCGCAATTTTTGGTTGCTCAATTTAGCTACGACGATGGAAGGAAATGAAGTATTGGCAGCAGTTGTTGATTTTCTAATCCTGTATATGTTAACCAGATCACGCCTATCACATTCAACATTCAGATAACGAGTCAAAGCATCGAAGACTGTAGTGAGATTTTCATTGTCAGATGACGGCAGACCATGGATTTCAAGAGAACAGGATAATAAAGATTTTTCGTTGGTATTGATGGTATCTTCAAGAGTTTTAACCTTCTCTTGTAATTTCATAGATTCACTTTTAATTTGCACAATTTCATCCTCCTGTTTTCCTTTTTCGAATTCAAGTGTGTCAATTCTTGTGGAGTTCTCAGAAATAGCATTCTTCATCTCTGTAATGGTTGTTTTCAGCGAAGCATTAAATTTACATTGTTTTTGTTCAAATTCATTAAACAATTTAGTTAACAATTCAGTGGACTTAATAAAGGCTGCCTCCTGCCCCTGCAAGATAGCTGCCTGAATAGCATCAGTGACAGTACGAGGGATGTCAGTTGGTAACTCACTTGCGAAATCGGGTGATTGCTTGCTCTCCTTGTTACTCAAAGAAGAAGATGACTGGTCTCGCCGGGAGGTGTCACTATTGTGTATAGTCTGGCATTTGTTGCATATAAAACTATTTGTACCTTTTTTAATCCCTTCAAACGATTGTTTAGAAATGTTAACATTAATACACATAAGATGAGCCAAGCAATTACACTTTACACATGTAACTGATTCTCCCGACTTACGAGAGATTGAGTTTTCACATAGTACACATACAGCCATGCTTATCAGCTGTCTTAATTCTATGTAAGAATCGTTTATCACACAAGATACTTTTACATGAAATCTTGTATTTATAACATGAATAAATGTAGTGTGGTTGAATTATAAACAAATGTATTTGAAAATTGACAATTAACTTTTTCAAAAACTATTAAAAATAATTTATTTATAGAAGAATTTTAGTTGAAAATTCTTAAAATAATAATTGACTGGAAATTATGCAAATAGTTTTGAAGAAGTTACAGGAACAATATTTTTACAATATAAAATAAATATTTTTTTGATTATAAATTATAAATAATTATAATAATAAATGTGCTTAAAGGTAAGAGAAAAAGTCAGTTTTCTTTAGAAATCAGGAAAAAATAAAATTCAATTTTTGTAGCAACCCTGAAAAAGAGAAACAAAAAGGAAAAAAGGAATAATAAAAAAAGATATACTCACAGTATCAATGAAATAGCAGCCAGGTTCAACAGTAATGACCATTCCCGCCATTAATTGACGAGCAGTTCTCAGTTTTCTTAAACCAGGTTTAGTTGAACGTTGAGGATGTCCCGGTAAATATCCACCAACATCGTGAACATCGAGTCCCAATAAATGCCCAAGACCATGGGGTTGGAAAATTTCATTTAATCCAACGGCAATCATTTCATCAACGTCGCCAATCAAGAGTCCTCCATTTTTCAATGCCATCAACATTTCACGATTGGCAAGTAAATGCATGTCAGTCCAAAAAACGCCTGGTTTTGCTGAACTCAATACTGCTTCACGTGCACGTAACACTGCTTCGTATATTAATTTTTGATCTTGGGTGAAAATTCCATTCGACGGAAAACTACAGGTTATATCAGCTGTGTACCCGCAGTAAATTGCTCCCATATCGAAAAGACTGATATAAGAAACAGTTTTTAATAAACCTTTTTCTCAGTTTTATTTTGCAAATTTATACTATATTTATTTTTATTCGTATATTTTGTTTTCTTTTAATATATTTAATTTTGTACTTTTATTTATTTTTTAAAGATAATTATTATTAATACTATTGATGAATTTATCGATCACTCCGAGTCATTCAGAATTAAAAAAATTTTTTAATTCTGAATGACTCGGAGTGATCGATAAATTCATCAATATTATTAAATGCCACCGAGTGATAAATTCAATTCAATATTTATTATTAATACTCTTTATTTCTACAAGTATATTTGTTTTATCTATTTCACCGATAGAACATAGATTGGAATTGTTTATCTTATAGCATGCTCTTTTGATTTATACTTTGTTTTTGTAAGTATAATTATTTTTTAAACGCTCTAATAATGAAAGTAAAAGCGCTAAAAGTGACTATGAAATCTCCAAAAACAAATGAAAACTATTTAAAAATTATAAAAAATAAATTTTAAAAAAATACAAAAATACTCACCACATTTCGCCATTGTGAATAATTTTATTATTCGGTGCGCCAGCGTGCCCATAATGCAACACAGAACTATTGTGACCAGATCCACAAATGCAAATATAACCCATGTGTCTGCATCCACCAACCGAATATGCATGATTTATAAAAGCAGCTTCCGCCTGATATTCCATTAAATCGGGTCTAACAACTTTCATCACTTTTTTGTGAGCATCGGAACTTATTTTTCCCACATATCTCAAAACTTCAATTTCTTGTAACGTTTTAATTACACGACTGAAACATATTTCAAAGATATTATTCATTACATTTTTTGTTTATGTTGTTTAAATTCTTTTTTCTCCTCAAAATATAAAAATTGAATTGCGAATTTCGAAAAGGGCTCAACTCGGATTTTTTTCAAATTTCACTTTTTATATTTTTTGCATTATTATATATTCATTGACGTTTTCATAAAGGGAAAATTTCATCTGAGGTACTTTTAACGGAAAAAATTTTATCAAACTATTTTCCTTTGACTTTTAACCTAAGATTATTTGTTTTCTAACCTATTGCTAAATTGTTTTTGAGCCCAAAAAAATTATTACATTTTAAAATTAAATAAAAAAATATTTGAATTGATTCTCGATAGTAAAATATTGAATTAATATATTTTTATGATTAAAACGATTAAATTTTTTTCATGAATTTCGAAAAGGGCTCAACTCTGACAACTATAATATCAATTTTCTCCAACAAAATTTAATTTAAGACAATTATTTTATCATTTTCTGACACAAAATAGCATTTAATTACTATGAAAAAAACTGAACTCTTTTAATTAAAGCTGTTTGTAATAAAACGTTTTTTGTCTCTCCTGTAAAATTTTAAAAAACCGAGTTGAGCCCTTTTCGAAATTCGCAATTCAATTGTATACTAAAAAAAATTTATTTAAATCAAATAAAAATTATCTGATCCAAATAAATCATTTATTTGGTTATAATCCAATAAATGTGTATTTGAACCAAATACATATTTATTAGACCTAAAAATTCTATTTTATCGCATCAAATAACTATTAATTTGAATCAAATACAAACTATTCAAATCAAATAAATAGAATATTTCAAATTAATAAATAACACTGGTCGACACAAAAAATGATTTAAAGAACGGACAATGATTTTTTCATAGGATTTTTATTGCTGAACATGAATTAGACCTCCAAAAGTGCCCATCAAGTCGAGATTTTGAGAAAAATGGACTCAAAGTTTCAAAAACTCCGTTTTTGGCCTTTTTTGATCACGTGTACAGAATGATGCCAACGTGCTAGAAGTCTCTAATTAGGCTTAAATTAAATCTTTAACTGTCAACTATAAGAATCAAATCGAGAATGTTGTAAATTAGTCAAAAATTTTCATATAGCACAACTTTTTCATGTGCGCGCGGACTCTGCTTGTACTCATAGAGCGGTACACTATAGTACTCTTGCACTTATTAATTTTATTTACACTATTTATTGTTATTTATCATTTTTCGGTTAGCAGAATGTTGCTGATTGAATGTAAGGTAGTTATTGAAAAATTTAAAATGGCGGATATATAAATTTTGAAAATTGATAGATTTAACTAAAATTTGGTATTTAAGAGTTTTCGAGGTCGATGATTCAAAATTAAAAAATTTAAAATGGTGGTTTCAAAATTCGTATAAATTAGTGAGCCAAAAAAGATAAATAACAATTAATAGCGCAAATGAAATTAATAAGTAAGAGTGCCATAGTGTACCTCTCTATGAGTACAAGCAGAGTCCACGCGCTTATGAAAAAGTTGTGCTATATGAAAATTTTTGACTGATTTACAACATTCTCGATTTGATTCTTATAGTTGACAGTTAAAGATTTAATTTAAGCCTAATTAGAGACTTCTAGCACGTTGGCATCATTCTGTACAATTGATCAAGAAAGGCCAAAAACGGAGTTTTTGAAACTTTGAGTCCATTTTTCTCAAAATCTCGACTTGATGGGCACTTTTGGAGGTCATATTCGTGTTCAACGATGAAAATCCTATAAGAATATCGGTGTCCGATCTTTGAATCAGAGAAACAGTAACTTTTTTCGATTAGTGTAATTATTTCTTTCTATATTAAATACCAAAATTGTTTTTTAATATTTAGTATTTTTTTAAATTTATTAATACATTGCTAGCGTCGTTGTCCTCGCTCGCTCGGAAGACATTTTACTTGTTTATTTCTACATATGGGCGATTCCACGTAAGATTTTAGTCGACCTCTTAAAATCGGCCAAAAATATTTTTTTTCCTATTCTGTATCGAAAAAAAACAGATACGTATTTTTTTATTTTTGTTTAATTGTCAAAATTTTCGAGTAATGAATTTTCGAAATTTTGCACTTTTAACCGTAGACCTATATTCAGTAGCTTATAAGTCCGAAAATATTGAGTTTAGAAAAAAGTTGTCAAAGAACAAGTTTTATTTCTCTTTCGACTTTTAAGAAATGAAAACAAAAAATTTTTTTTTTCATTTTTTATTAAAAAAATAAAAAAAAATTATAAACAAATTAATTTTTTTTAACTTTGGGTATGATAAATTTTTAATTTTCTTTTTTTAAAACATACCTGTAAATGATAAGAAGGTTTTGCAAAAAGTTTCAGAGTGGGCCTAACAAGTTTAATGGGTTAAAATAGATAATTAAGCGCCCGTGCAGGTCGCACGCCCGCGGCGCAATATGATTTTTTTACAATTTACTATTAAAAATTGTCTAGAGCCTGCAAATTTAATAATAATCAAAATCCGATAAAATTTGCAGGCTCTAGACAATTTTTAATAGTAAATTGTAAAAAAATCATATTGCGCCGCGGGCGTGCGACCTGCACGGGCAGCTTAATTATCTTTTTTAACCCATTAAACTTGTCAGGCCCACTCTGAAACTTTTTGCAAAACTTTCTTATCATTTACAGGTATGTTTTGAAAAATGAAAATTAAAAATTTATCATACCCAAAGTTAAAAAAAATTAATTTGTTTATAAATTTTTTTTATTTTTTTAATAAAAAATGAAAAAAATATTTTTTGTTTTCATTTCCTAAAAGTCGAAAGAGAACTAAAACTTTTGTTCTTTGACAACTTTTTTCTATCTATCGTGTCCCTGCGACACGATCTTCCCTCAGAATCTAGGGCAGTTTTGACTTACAGGTCAAAACTTGATAGTAACAGTATGTAGATCACGCTTAGAACCTACTGCCTAAATAAAAATGAAATTTTAAGTTCATTATATTGTAGAATATCTTCTACACGACATGTTCTACATGTCCTCTATATTAGTTAACATTATTTTAATTCACTGGTGAATTTCCTCACTACATGTGAGTGAATATAATGTTGATTAAGTGCATTAGTGAAAATGTACATAAATTAGTGTATAGTGAATTAATGATATAACGTTAAGTAAGTGAATTCAAGAAAAACTTAGTGAATTAAATCATAAAAGGCAGAATAATTGAAAATTGAATATAATGAATAAAGACAAAGTTGGAAATTGGCTTAATTGTAAAGAAATGCAAAGTTTGAAATTGGTATTGTTGGATAAAAGACAAAGTCGAAAATTCGTTAAATTGAAAAAATTACAAAGTTAGAAAATGGTCTTGTTGGATAAAAGACAAAGTTGAAAATTCGTTAATTTGAATAAAAGGCAAAATCAAAAAACTGGATATAATGGATAATCATCCAATTGCATTGAGTGTAGATGTGGAAAAAAATGTACCGCCAATTTGAGTACCTGATGATGATAAGAAAATTAAAAATTATGGATGATTTTCTGACAGGAGTGGAATCATTGGAAGAGGCAAGAAAGTTACAGAGTGATTTAATTAAATTGACATTAACAGCGGGGCTAAATTTGCAAAAATGGAGATCTAATTGTCCGCAAATAACGGAGGGATTCTCCGGGATTCTCAAATTGGATATGGACCATACATCTAAAACATTTGGAGTGAGATGTGACTCGCTGAACGACAACTTATTTTTTGAAGTGGATCAAAGTCTAGAAGAAGAAGTGATTTCAAAGAGGAGTATGATGTCACAGACTTATGGAAATTAAAGTCGTCGCGGGATGATCCAATTCCATCTCTCAGCTTGTTGGAATACGAGCAATACCAGGATCAATTGCATCCGTTGAATGATTGGAGATAGCAGTCACACAACAAGGAGCTGCAAAGATAGAAATCCACGGATTCTCAGACGCCAGCGAAAAAGCTTATAGAGCTAGCGTGTACATAAGAACGAAAGTAGATGAATATTATCGATGTAATCTTCTTTACGCAAAGTCCAGGGTTGCTCCAGTGAAGACTATAACATTGACCAGACTGAAGCTTTGTGGGACACTATTGTTGTCTCATCTCATCAAAACGGTAAAAAAATCACTTAAGAGCGTTCGACGGTCTCTAAAATTTGTAGGTTATGTGCGACTTACAGTCATCGCCTAAGAACAACGGCACTGCCTGTTTGAAATCATGTGAAATTAGTAAACAATTGTTTTCGAACTAGTGTTTCTCTGTACACAAGCACTTTTTACAAAATCTGTCAACGTACATTTGTAAAAAATGTTTTTAATTAGCTGAATTCAAAAGATTTTGTTAATACATACAGAAACGCGGTTTCAGGATTGGAATAACAAAAGTAATGTAATGACCGACGGCAAGACGTGTGTTACAGCCATTTTTACAGTAGAGGGCAGAAGCAAGCAGGGAACGTAAAGGCTCAGCTGTCAAAATGATTCGCATTATATTGCTATGGAAATTCCAATGCTGCAACCGTGTTTCTGTATGGATTAACAAAATCTTTTGAATTCAGGGAATTAAAAACATTTGTGTCCAATATACGTTGTCATATTTTGTAAAAAGTGCCTGCAAACAGAGGGAAATTTGTTAGAAAATTAATGTTTACCAATTTTACGTCATTTAAACCGATCAGTGCAGAATTTGTTGGGTGATAAGTGTTAGTCGCACATTATCGAGAAATTTTAAGAGACCATCGAACACCGTTAAGATCAAAGTGGACCAGATCAATTATGGTCAGACTTAACTATAGTGTTGAATTTGATAAACTCATTACCTGATGAGCTTAATATCTTCGTGGGAAACAGAGTATCAACTATTCAATCATTAACAGAAACGTGGGGTCAAAGTGGTCTCAAAATAAACCCAATCCTTTTACCCAAAAAACAATTTTTACACTGACCCTTGTAATCAGAGATTGACATGAATCTAATATTATATACTGTGCAGGGGAAATATTGGATTGTCAACGGTAGATCAGAAGTATGTAGAATATTGAATTCTTGCCTCCTGTTGGGGTTTTTGCCAAATGCTTGACCCTGGAATTTAAACAGTAGCTGGAGGAAGAGCACCAAGAAGAATAGAGGGCGATTAAGGGCTGTAGTTTAGCCAAAACCCTCATAGGGACTAACATAAATCGCAAGAGGAAAACGGAATTTCGTAAACTTAACAGGAAAGAGGCAAAAATCATAACATGGTTGCTTACCGGTCATGATTATTTGCGTTATCATAGTCATAAAATGGGGTTGTTGGAGAATCCGAAATGCCATAGGTGTGGAGAGAGAAAAGAAACCTCGACACACATTTTATGTCACTCTCCAGCTCTTCTGAAGGAGCGTGACCCTAGTAGAAATTTGTCCTAGTTATTATAAGGCTATTCAAGTTGGGTGGGGGAAAATTCAAGATGGCCGTTTACTGGTGCACAAACTTGTATACAAAGTGTATGGGACAGAGTATAATTTTTTAAATATCTTGCTTAAACGAAATTTTTAACCATAAGTTTATTAGGATTTTATATTTCATTTTTAATGAACTATTTTTTGCAATAATAAAATCAAAAAATTTAAAAAATCGATTTTTATTATTGCAAAAAATAGTTCATTAAAAAATGAAACATAAAATCCTAATAAACATATGGTTAGAAATTTCGTTCAATCGAGATATTTAAAAAATTAGACTCTATCACATACACTTTGTATACAAGTTTGTGCACCAGTAAACGGCCATCTTGAATTTTCCCCCACCCAACTTGAATAGCCTTATGAAGGAACTGTCCAGTCGCGCTTGAAATTGTCTAGTTACTTTACTAGCCAACTGGCTAATAACTCAAATGGAATGTCACGCTTTTTTCATCAAGTTACTATCTAGCCTAACTTGATAAATTCTGATCAACAGTCCTAAATAAGGACTAGACGAATCAATTCTTTTGAATATTCCTAATATTTATTTAATATTATACCTAGTTAACATATTTATTTCATAAAATTAATGAAAAATGTCAAATTAACACCAAAAAAAGTTACAAACTTTATTTAGGAAAATTTATTTATTTCCTAAATAAATATAAATAATTATATGTGAATAAATAAATATATAGAATTACACACAATAATAAATTATATAATTATATTTCGTCTAATATTTAATTAATTACTACATTAAAATATAACGGATATAATACATTATTGTAAATACTTTTCTATAGTAATATTTAATTTTTAACTGAAATAAAAAAAATCTGTATTTAAAAATACTAAATATTTATCACTGCACTGAAACAACATCCACTTTCTGACTGCACTATAATTAAAAACACCTGAAATAAACATTTTTATATTTATTATAAATATACCATGAATTATTAGACCTTAAAATACTAAACGTAATTTCAACGAAAAAATCTCGGGGGGGGTAACGGGGAGCGAACACGGGTTCACTAGGCGAGAGTCGCACGCTTACGCAATGAGCCATTCGAATAGATAAGTGCTGGGGATCAAATAAAAGATATGTTTCACTTCAGCGCCGTAACTAGAGATTTTATATATCTATAATATTTTCCAATGGAAACAAAAATTCAAGAATTTGAAATTTGGCGCCACTTTAATGGGACAAGCGCGCGGTGTGGAAAAGGTATTAACAGTCGGGTTGCAATGACGAAGGCCTGAGCCGCTTACTTGTTACCTGACTGGTATTTTATTAAGCATATCATTTCGTGTCGTCTATCATTTTCTACGAACATAATTTTAAATAAACTGGAAATCTTCATTAATTCCGCTTAACGTGGTTATTTTAATTGGTGTTATGTTGTTTGTGCCGTACTTGTTAATATTTTGAGACCACGTCACGATTTCTTATCAAATTTAACTGGCAGCAGAGAAGAAGGAAAAATTCAAGATTCAACTTGTAAATGTATAAGGTTTACTTTTTGTAGTAAGTGTTTTAAAAACTTTTAATTCAATTTATATTTCAAATAAAATTTCTATAATCATACGTTTTGTCAAGTGTAAAGATTATTTTTTGTGTACTAAAAAATTCCTATTTGGATGATATTATAGGTTATGTCAGCTAACTCGACGAGAAAGGTTTATCACTTTGAAATAATTGAATTTCTATCGGAGGATAACGAAAAGGGTGCTGAATGCTGACTTAGATATTGTACCGTCGAAATGGATTGAATATGTTCCAGCAGATGGATCAACAACGGTAAAATTTCCTCATGGCCCATGCACGAAAAAAAGCCAAAGTTATCCATTCACTGGTAAAAAATAAACATGATCCACTTGCAGATTGGCCAACTTTTATTATAGACATAAGAAGAGAAACAGGTATCTTGCTTAATTAATTATTCGATTTTTTTAACATTATTAATTTATCTATAATAATCTATAATTAATTATTAATCTATAATAAAAAATCTTTTTGAATACTTGAAATTTTGTAAAATTTAATTGAAAATAATTAATTTATTTTAAGTATTTATTTACAACTTTTAAAAGCAATTGTTGAAGAGTTTTAATTGCAAATTTTGAAAATAATTGAAATATCAAAAATTTTGATAAAAAATTTTTAAATGTAATTTTAAAAAATAAAAAATTAATTAAAATTAGTTTCTAATTTTTTAAAATTCAATATTTTCAGTATTTTCAATTACATATTTCCAAAAATTCAAATAGATACAAAAATAATAACATTGTAGAATTACTTTTAACATTTTGGAGAAAACAATTATATTCCAAATTTATAATTAAAATTCTTCAAAAAATTAATTAGTTTTTTTTAAATTACACGAAAATTATTTTAAGAAATTCAATTATTTTTGAAAAATTCCATTGAAATATTTTTTAAAACTAATTATTAGAATTGTTTCATTATATTTTTTTAAGATTCAATTTTCTTAGAACAATGTCAATAAAAATAAATGAAAATTTAATTTTTGGACTTATTAAAATTCTTGAGAAATCATGGCCCTGTTATAATTAAATTTCTTTAATAATTTGATCACTTTTATTTATATTTTTCACAAATTTAATTATTTTTAAAAGATTTTACTAAATTTTAATAGTTTGGAGATTTTTTAAAATTGAAAAACTATTATCTTTCAAAAATTATTTAAAAATAACCTTAAAAAACTATGGAGAATTACAGCTATTATAAAAAATTGAGTTTTTGGATTTAAATAATTGAATTCTTGATAACTTTTAAAAAATTATTTAAATTAATTGATTCAGAGATAAAGTTTAGTTGAAAATTGTAGATAATAATTAAATTCAGAAATGGTTATAATTGCAATTTTTAGAAATTATTTTTTTTTATTTTGTCAGGAAAAATAATTTTAATGTCTTTAACCCTTTAATGGCCAGTGGTA
This sequence comes from Leptopilina drosophilae, assembly GCA_032873175.1. NCBI lineage: Eukaryota > Metazoa > Arthropoda > Insecta > Hymenoptera > Figitidae > Leptopilina > Leptopilina drosophilae. The sequence continues at coordinate 30,453,978 of CM065484.1, forward strand.
CACATACGTACCACCTACTTCAAAAAATCATAACTTTCTTAAAACTTAACGGATCAACTCCACTGAGGTCTCATTTTGAAGGGGTGAACGAGAGTAATAAATACATATGCTTGCCATTTTCCAAAAAACTACCCTTTTTGAAATACACCCCTTTAAAAAACGCAAAAAATGACAAAAATTGAAAAAAAGGCATAAATTTCAGAAAAAAAAAATTTTTTCGGCTTACGCAGTAACACATGTTTAAAAATCTTGTAAACTTTGTAAAAAAAAATTAATAACAAAAATTTTCCTCAGGGTAAAAAGAAAATTAATGAAAGCTACCCCCAAAAAACAAACAATTTAAAAATCTACCGAATTCGCCTAAAATTTATTACTCGGGGGTTTTCGAGGTCGCTGATTACGAATATGATGTCAGTTTTCAAAAATTCAAAATGGCGGATCCAATATGGCGGCCGATAAATTAAAAATTCATCATATTCACCTGAAACTTGTTACTCGGGGGTTTTCGGGGTCGCTGATTACGAATATGATGTCAGTTTTCAAAAATTCAAAATGGCGGATCCAATATGGTGGACGATAAATTAAATAGGGGTGAGTTCTGAGGTAGCTGTTTATTATTATTCTCATCTATAACTGTGTAACTCTGAAAAACATTTTATGATTTAGAATCGATTAGAATTAATAATTTTTAAAAATTCTAATACAACATTTTTTATCATGAAAGGGCGGTTATTTGACCTTAGGGTTATTTTTTTAAGGGTAGTTTATATTTACTATCATTATCCAGTCACTATAAAAATATTTTTTCGTATTTTCGAAACGTATAGAATCAATGAAAATGATTTCTTTAATTTTTCAAAACTATTGACAGTATGTAAGAATAATTATTAAATAGGGGTGAGTTTCAAGGGGGGGGGTGATTAACATTACTATCCATACCTGTGTCACTTAGAAACATTTTTTTATAATTTAGATGCATTTAGAATCTACAGATTTTTTTTAAATATTCACAAAAATTAATATCATCAAGGGGTGATTATTTGACTTTGAGGGTGGTGTTTAAGTGGTTGTTTATAATTATTTTTCATTTTTTAACAACCAGAGAATATTTATAAATAATTATAAAGCTAACAGGAGCTAAAAAATATTTAATTTATCACTTCGATTAATTATCAATTTTTTAGGGTAGTAAGATACGTTAGGGGTGGTTTTAAGGGGTGGAACATGTTTAAAAAAAAATTTTTTTTCATATTGAATAATAGAATAATCGAATTTACTAAACATTATACATTTATAATATCAGCAAAAAACTCGGCCATTAAAGGGTTAAATTGTCAGGGAAATTGATAAACTGAAACTTGTGATCACCCTGTGTTTTTTAATTTAATTTTGCTTCCTATGTACAAAGTAATAATTTTAATTATTCTAAACCAGAAAAATTTAAGTAAAACCACTTAAAATAATTAAACTATTCTAAATTAATGTAGAAACTTATGAGAAGGCTGAATTAATTTTGGCAGACATGAAACGCAAAAAATATGGCTTTACTACTGATGCAACTGAAGAACCAGAAGAAAGGTTAAAAAGGATCAAAAATATGTATCGTTTAGAATACGAGGAAAAATTAAAAAAAGCAGATTTAAAAGCCATTTTTGAAGTGCCCAATTTAAATAAAGAATTTGAAATGGAAGACTCGAAATCTTCAGAAGGATCTGAAAACAATGTCTCATCGTCTTCGTCAGATAGCTCGTCTACAACCCAAAAAAAAGTTACAAAAAAGTTTAGACTTAAAAACAAAAAGAAAAAGTAAAAAAAAAATTCAAAAAGTGGTTTGACAGGCACTTGAGAAGAATTCTCAGCAAACTCAAAAGTATCGCCGAAAAAGTCAGAAATATTATCAGTAAATTCAAAAATATCCTTGCCGAATTTAGGAACATCTCTGGAAAAGTTAAAACCATTTAATCATCTGTCGGCAGCCGACATTGGAGGTAAATGCAAAATTTTATTATTATTATTGAAAAATATTTTTAAATACTACATAAAATTTAAGGAATTGAAAAAATACAGTACATTTTAAAAATGACTGACTATTAATATCTTTAATTTATCATATATTTTAATTAATTAATAATTTTTATTTCAGAAAAGAGCTCTATTTCAAATTCCATTTCAGTGGAAGAGGAAAAAATATCAACATCGTCTGCAATAACAAACCCAATTCATTCTCAAAATGATAAACCAGCTGGTACGTGCAATATGCATTAGGCTTGATAATTATAGAAACGTATTTAATTTTATTGGTTTTTTAGTAATATTGTTATTAACTAATTGTAAATATAATATTTTTAAGAAAAGTATTTTTGAATTTCAGAAGTTGTGCACAAATCCAGAGATATAATTCAAGATGAATTAGTAGTTCTCGATCCATTCGCTCCAAAGCAGATTGTACTTGACAATCCTCTCATTTAAACAATTTACGAAATAGTTCAAAATCAAGAATACCAGCTTGAAAATGTTATGCATGAAGTAAAAGAATTAAAACTCGTGATTAATAATCTACAAGCAACAGTTGAAAGATTTTGTAGAAGTCAGAACTTGGAGACTCAAGATCTATATATCCAATTTGACATTGAGTTACCTGTGACAACACAGGAAAATTTAGATAAACTCACAAATTTATTAAATACAAACGGTTCTTTTAAAAAAGAGTTTGTAAGTACATATAATATATTTATGATTGAAATTTACAATTGTTTAATTTTAATTAATCATTTATATTTAAATTAACTGTACAAAATTTTACAGTGTAAATCCTTGGTGTTCTGCATGGATAGAGAAAATGTTCTCTCTCGCTCTATTACTAATATATTAACCCTTTGCCGTTCTTGTGTTACGAAATGTCGTTTAGAGTCTTTTCCGGGGGAACAACCAATGAGAAAAGGCGGTATGCTTGTGTTGATAAATTAGTTATGTGTGAGAATGTAAAGGAGAAATTTCATAGGGCGAAAAAGTCGTTGCGACAAAGATAAATAACGAATAAGCGACGGTTGGCGACGGTCGCTATGAAGCTAGATTTATTCAGCTTTTAAGCGACATTATTTTGCAAATGTTTTTTCGCAGTTTTCCTGTAAGTGCAATTTCAGATTAGAAAAAACAAATTTTAATTCGTCGCTGGCGTTCCGTATCGCCAATCGTCGCTGCGATTTTATCGCTTCATGAAAATCCGCCTTAAGTGTTCTGAATTTGCTGGAACGTACCTAATTAAAAAATTAATCCATTTATATTTTAAAATAAATTTATTATATTTAAAAATAATATTTAATACCTAAAAATCTGTTTTTTTGTATAAAGTAGAAGTGTATTTACAATTTATTACTTTTTAAACATAGGTATATTTGATTATTAAAGACTTTTACCAAATCTACATAACCTATGTAAACATAACCTCAAAATGAAAATAATTTCCGGCCCTGATATTATCCACGTGATTCCACTGTCAAACTGATTTTTTCTAAGGTGGGGAAAGCTTATGTACGGCAAAGGGTTAAAAAAGGTTCTCAGCAGAGATGTAGCTCTTTTATTTACTGCATCAAAACAAGTGGACGACAAACAAGTTTTTAAAGGGACACTTCTTTGCAAATGCATTATTGGTAAATAATATTTTTGTCAATAATCACTTAATCAAATATTAATCTTGTAAATTGCATATATAATAATTTCGATTTATAAAATTTTAACTAATTTTTTAGAAGTTATAGCTGCTTATTACAAGGAAAAATCTCTGGACTTTACGGAAAAAGCTTTTTATCAAAAACTGGGAATAGTATTATCCAACGCCAATGGTTGGGATGGATTCGGCCAAGCACGGCAAAAAAAATTGCAAAACCTGCCGAAGTTGGTCAGCAAGTTGAAGCCGAATAATATTTTATTTAATTACTTTTTTTCACTTTGTTTTAAACATTTCAATTTTTTAGGGAAAAAATTTTACTCAACTTAAATATTTTAAAAACTTAAAAATTGTATAAAAATATTACTAATTCTTTAAAAAATTATTATTTTACTTGAAAAAATGTTTTTTATAGTTACTGTTATTTAAATTATATAATTCAGTAAACTCATAGTTGGTTAAATATAAGAGAAATACAGTTTTTTCTGAACAAGTTCTTGGATAAATAATAATTATAATATGTCATGAAATGAATAAGCTGGTAAAATAAAAGCATATTTATAAATATAATTTTATTGAAATTAATATACATTTAATTCTGACCAAAAATAGCACATCGTTAAACTTTTTGCACTGACATGTACAATTCTTAATGTAAAAAAAGTACAACATAATGATTGTAATCATCTTTTTCTTTTAAATTCACACTCATTTTAATCATTTTACATTCAATTGAGTTTAAAGGGAATACAAATGTGTTGAAAGATGTTTCACTTTCAACTTCCCACATTTTCAAATGTTTTGAATTTACGGGAAATTTAAACAATGATTTTTTTTTGTCAATTGCCTCCCTTTAATTTTCAATTCGTTTTCTTCATTTAAAATTTCGTGCACCTCTAATACAATACCATTTTTCAAAAGAACAACATTATCCGGCGACTTCGTAGAAATTTCTTGTAGTTGATACTTTATTTTCAAAATTTTATTATTTTTAGTAGCCAGTATTTTTAATTTTTTCTGCGCTACTGGTTTTTTTGATTTATTTCTTAAGTCTTCTTCATGAAGTCTCCTACAAACCTGAGCTAAAGGTCGGAGAGAAGTACGCAATAATCGTCGTTTTATTTTTCCTAATAAATTTTCAGAGGAAAATGCGGTTATCTGGCTTAGAGAGCAATTCATTTTTTCAACATCATCTGATAAATGAATCAAATGATGGGAATTTAGAATTTTTGACTTGAAACCATAAAAGAGATGCAAGCTTTCGAAAAAACGCACTAAGAATTTTTTTGCATATGTCCTAAATTTTATACAAAGATTTTTGCAGCATAAAATTCTGCACGCCGTATGTAATAACAAAAAGTGTTGATATACAGGTTTACTCAAAAGATTTCTTAGAACGATCGGCCCACAATAAAGTAGAAAGAACCGAAATTCTGTTGCCTTCCACTTTGAATAAAATTTTGTTGATCTAGGTTTCCGCTGGAATTCTGATGGTACTTGACTTTTTAGTAATTCCATTCTTCTGCCTAATTCTTTTCTTTCGTTAACTTTCATTTGTCCTTTGCCACTGAGCCACCATTCTAATAATCTTTTCATGACGCCCAAGCAACATAGGTGCATAAAATCAAGAATAAATGAAAAGATGATGTCGACTGGTGGTTTAATTCGAGTGATAGGAGAGGTATCATGATGATGGTTTTCTTGTTTCTTACTTCGAAAAGACGAGTCGCTTCTTAAATCGCAATTAGTTTCCACATAAACTGTTCGTTTAAGATCTACCTTTTTGACAATTCCATTTTCTTCAATTTCTACAAATCTGTCACCTTTTACGATACATCGCTCGCAGGCGAAATAACCACCATGACCAATTATTGCTTTAATATAACTCCTAGCCGGTGTATCGCACACAAAACATTTCACTGAGACTTTTAAAATTCTTCCTGGAGAAATTTCAATACCCTTTTCTAAAATGGTGTTTAGTTCACCGGACTTATTTAGCGGCATGCCATCCATATTAATGACCAATTCGATTGAATTGTCTGTAACGAGATCTTCGTTTATTCGTGATTTTAAACCTTTTTCGATTCCTAAATAAACGAAGTCTCCTGCGTCACCTAAAGCGTCCTTGATTGTTTTGATGGAATAATTTGCGCTAGTTGTTCCCAAGAACGTTTTTGAACTTTTAGGCAAATCTTTTAATAAATTACGTCTTAATATGGCTAATAATTTATCTAAATGATTTTGTGAAATGCTGCAGTCGATTGCCCAATCTCTCAGCTCATCGATTTTAGAATTAAATGAAAATTCTTCTTCATCTGAAGATGATGAATTGTCATCTGAAGATGATGAATCTTCATCTTGATCCGTATCAGATGTATCGCCAACATCACTTGCAGAAAATTTTTCGTTAGCGTCATAAAAAAAAGAATTGTCAACTTCGTTCGTGTTTTCAGAATTAATTTCATCTTCAGGAATTCGATTCAAATCGTTATTTCAATCTGATCGTAATTCGTCCAGTCTTTCGAAATTTAATGGATTTTCGTTCAATAATTCATCAACGACAGAACTATTTTCCTTCCGAGCTGCCTTGTCCACGAAAACTAAAAAGTATTAAATTTTAATTAATATATAATTTCAATATATAAGATAACTTATTGCAATTGATTCAAAAAATTAAAGTTCTATTATCAGACTTCGCACTCGATACTTAATTTTAAAAAAGTAACAAAAAGTAGCTTTCAAACTAAGTAATGTAGTAAAAAACTAGCTATCGAAAAATTAAACTTGACAACCAAAAAATACATTTTAGAAACTTTACAAAACTGACAAAAATCCCATTCTATATTTTATTTTCTTGTCTTTTTTCTAATTTTCATCAAAAATGTTTACTTTTTTCTTATCTTGCTAATAAATTCAATTCCTGCAAAGAATTTTATTATTTATGAAAAGATTAAAATACTTATACTAATAATTTAATTCTTGCGAACGATTTTATTAGAATTTAAAAAAAAATTGAATTTTCATGAAAAATATTATTATTTATGAAAGTAATTAAATTATTGTGAAGAATTGTATAAAAATTTGGTTAAATAATTGATTTTTTCGAATTTTTTTTAAAATGGAACTCTAAATTAATTGAATTCCTATGGAAATTTTATTATTTATGAAAATAATTGAATTTGGGATAAATATTATCAATTTGCTTTTAAATAATTGAATTCTTTTGCAAAATTTTATAAAAATACAAAATATTGATAAAAACTGATTTTCGAATATTTTTTTGAAAATAATTGAATCGTTTTAAAGGATTTGATTATAATTTTGGAGAATAATTTTTTTATTTATATAATTAGCTAATTTAACCCTTTAACGACGAGATGTGCTGCTTTTCAACATAAATTTCAAACGCCTACAATTAGTATAAAAAAGCCATAAAATTTTTCAAAAGTCCATATCCTACTATTTGTGAGGTCGCTCTTTCGAATGGGGTGGTCAAAATTTTCAAAAAATGAAACTAAACCCTTCTTTTTTTCAAAAATACTTAAAAATGTCAGTTTTTTTAATGTAATTTTTTTAAAAAGAATTTTTTTCTCCGCCATAACATTTTTTAAATAGAATAAAAATTATCAGAAACGTGTTCCCGATAGTTGTACTTGAAAAATATCCATTTCTAATTTTTATTTTTTTCGATTTTAAATTTAAAACGGCGCTTGAAGGACAAAAAAATTTTCTAATTTTACGTAAGGTTACAAACTTTTTCAAAATTGCTCAAATCTAATTGAATTTTGTTACTCGGAGGTTTTGGGGGTCGCTGATTACGAATCTAAAGTCAGATTCAAAAAATTCAAAATGGCGGATCTAATATGGCAGTCGAATTTTGTGAAACTCATTCAATTCAGTTGAAACTCGTTATTCGGAGGTTTATGGGGTCGTTGATCACGAATCTGAAGTCAGATTTAAAAAATTCAAAATGGCGGATCTAATATGGCGGTCGAATTTTGTAAAACTAAATCAATTAAGTTGAAACTCGTTACTTGGAGGTTTTTGGCGTCGCTGATCACGAATCTGAAGTCAGATTTAAATATTTCAAAATGGTGGATCCAATATGGCAGTCGAATTTTGTGAAACTCATTCAATTCAGTTGAAACTCGTTATTCGGAGGTTTATGGGGTCGCTGATTATAAATATGAAGTCAGATTCAAAAAATTCAAAATGGCAGCTTAATTTTCCAAAATTACTGAGATTTGCTTGGAATTTGTTACTCTGGGGTTTTCGGGGTCGCTGATTTTGAATATGAAGTCGCCTGTAGCCTTTAAATAATTAAAGTTGGCTGATTCTCGCCTCGAGGAGGTAGACGATATAGAGAATCATTTTTTTACTTTTTTAGTTCTTACTTTGTTCAAATAATCTTTGCTGATGCACATAGCCAAAAGTTTTGTAGTTTCTTTTTCCGAACATGGAAATACTGCAATACATGCAAGTTGTATTACTGTGTCAATTGCTTCAAAAAAGCGCATAATACAAATTAATAGTTTTTAATAAAAAGTTAAAAGAAGTAATTTAAAAAATTGAAAAAACAATTAAAAGTCTCTGTAAAAGTAAAAAAAAATGTTCTTTATATCGCCTACATCCTCGTGGTGATAATCGGGCAACTTTAATTATTTATAGGCTAAAAGCGACTTCATATTCAAAATCAGCGATCCCGAAAACCCCCGAGTAACAAATTTCAAGCAAATCGGAGAAATTTTGAAAAATTAAGCAGACATTTTGGATTGGCCATATAGAATTTTTTAAATCTGACTTTAGATTCGTGATCAGCGACTCCAAAAACCTCCAAGTAACGAGTTTCAACTAAATTGATTGAGTTTTACAAAATTCGACCGCCATATTGGATCCGCCATTTTAAATTTTTTGAATCTGACTTTAGATTCGTAATCAGCGACCCCCAAAACCTCCGAGTAACAAAATTCAATTAGATTTGAGCAATTTTGAAAAAGTTTGTAACCTTACGTAAAATTAGAAAATTTTTTTGTCCTTCAAGCGCTATTTTAAATTTAAAATCGAAAAAAATAAAAATTAGAAATGGATATTTTTCAAGTACAACTATCGGGAACACGTTTCTGATAATTTTTGTTCTATTTAAAAAATGTTATGGCGGAGAAAAAAATTCTTTTTAAAAAAATTACATTAAAAAAAACTGACATTTTTAAGTATTTTTGAAAAAAAGAAGGGTTTAGTTTCATTTTTTGAAAATTTTGACCACCCCATTCGAAAGAGCGACCTCACAAATAGTAGGATATGGCCCAATGGGAAATTTGCCAATGGTGACCATTGGCGCAATTATGGCCCAAGATTGGGATATTTATTGGTTTAATATTTACTCCCAATATGGGTATATCACTGGGAGATAATTGGGATGATCACGTCGTCACCAATACTGGGCAACCATATTTGGACCAATGTTGGAAACCAAGAATTTGTCTGAATATATGTATTCCATGGTCAAGCGTTGGCAGTAATCATTGGGCCATTACTGGCGTCCAGATCTCAATATAAGAATTTGAAAACTTGGTTAAATAGTGGCAATAATTATTGGCCCACTACTGGCGACCAGACATTAACCTAAATTGTTAAACAGTTGGTTTAATATTGGCAGTGATTATTGGCGACCAAATTTTAACCAAAATATTTAAATAGTTCGTTAAATGTTGGCAATAATTATTGGCCCATTAATAGCAGCGAAATATTAGCCTGACACATGCTAATATAATAAATAATAAAAAATAAGAAAAACTGTAAATTAATAACTAAAAAATGTTGTACAAAATTTAAGAATTATTTAATTTTAAAATAATTTTTTTAAAAAATTTATAATTATTATTATTTATTATTATAATAATTGTTATTACAATTTAAGGAATAATGCCCAATTTTTAAATATTTTTTCATAATTTATTTAATGCTTTTTGAGTAAAAATTAACATAATTCATTACAAACAAACTTCTTTTGTAATTATAAGATAATTTTAGAAATAATAATTTTTTAAATAAAATTTAAATGAATTTAATTATTTTTATCGTTATTCATGTCGCTTCCAATTTCTCCATCTTCAGTCTGATCTTCTTCGATAGCATTCTCTTCCGGTAATTTTTTGCTTGTTGACACTCTCTCTTTTCTTCCTCCTTCTCTGTCTCCAGCTTGGGACAACCATATTCCAATAGCACTGCTTAATTCATCATCACTTGTTTCCACAAGTTTAAAATGTATTGCAGCTGAAAAAATGTAATAAGTGTCAATAATAAAATAAATAATAAAATTAATAAATATTCAAAAACTGATTTAATTTACTAACTTTTGTAAAAAAACAATTGATAAATTTGTAGTTTTCAAGGAAACAAATTTTGAAATTACCTTTAATGCAGGAAAATGTATTTGTTTTGGAAAAAACTTAATTTTGCCTTTCCTTTTATAGTTTTTCTTTTCCGGAATACTTTTGCTGCACACCTTTTTTTATAATTTTAGGCATAAACGATTTTACAGCATCGCGTAAATTTGTTGCGCCAGCTATCTCTCGTAAAATGTGAGTTTTCTAAAAAAGTAGAAAAAAATAATTAATTTTGAGTATAGTTTAAAGTTAATTTTCCAAAAGAATTTGATACAAACGTAATTTGTTATACATATGCTTTTTTTTCACTCTATACAAAATTAAGCCAAAACAAAATTAAGTAACGTATATATAAAATAATTTTTTTTTATTATTTTAATAATCAATTAAAAATTATAAAAATGAAACATTTTAAATTTACCAAAGTATCTTGCAAATCTGTGCTTTTCTTTTAAATCTTCTTCAAACTTTAGAAAATCTTCCAATGTTTCAATTGGAAGCTCATCCATTGAAGGGGTTTCTAAAAAAGATTTAATTTTGCGATCCAACTCCAACCTGCTTCACCGTTTTCAAAATTTTCTTGGGTTCGTTGATTATTATTCATACTGGATTCGTAGTTAGAAGATTTACAAACTTTCCATCCACGTATGACATTAATCTTTTCTCCATACTGTTGACAACGTCAGTTATGTCAGTAGCTGCAATTAATTTAAAATGCAAACAATTAAATGTAAATTGAAATCTGATAATATAAAATTTAAAAAACTTCCTTACAATTTTGAATTGTTGATGCTGAAGTAGGTGAAACTTCGGATTCACTAGAGCTTAATGAGCTTTCAGAACCGACTTTTTGATTTTTCACCAATTTTTATTTTTCTTGTGAATCCTTGGATCCCTAAAAAGCGACTTTCTAGAAGACAAGTTTTTATTTGCATAAAATAATGATAAATAATAATAACTTAATAATAAATTAGTTGATTAATAAAAATTGATTTAATAATAAAAATACCAATCAGGAAATTTTAAAATTGTTAATTTTAAAAAGTTAAAGTAATAATAAATAAAATAAATAATAAGAAATAGTAATAAATAATACGAATAATAAAAACAAGAATAATAAATTATGTGAAATAGTTATAAATAGTTATAAATAATAATACTAATTACAAAAAATTATAAGAAATAGTAATAATTAATAATAAAATAATAAAAATACTAAAAAAATAATTTCAAAAGATAAATACTACTTTAAATTAAAAATATTTTCTGATTTATAACAGGCACTTGCTTTTAACTTTAGAAGGAAGGCTTTTTTTTGAAGAAACCTGATTCTTGAACTCATCCTCACTTGAAGATAAATAGTTACCCACATTTGTTAATCGATTATCTAGTTATAAAAAATCATATGTATTAAAATAATATTATTATTTATATTAATAAATATCTTAGTAAATTAAATTAATAACTACTAATTTATTGTAATTATTTCATGAAAAATAAAATATTAATAAATAATAAATATAAATATATAAATAATAATATCAAAAATTTAAAAGGTATAAAAAATAGAAACATAATATACTCTTGGTGATTTTTGGTTCTCCTCGTTTTATGATTTCGATTGACTTTATCGTTGGTCTCTTTTCAGGTGTAGAAGCTTCACTAGATGACTGCAAATCTTGAATAGCTAAAACCAAATTGAAATAATAAAATAGTAATCATAAATGTTATTTATTAAATGAACAAAAATTTATTATTAATTTCTTTATACTGAATCTTGGATGTCATCATTTTTTTCGAGTACTTGAATTTGATGGAAAAGTAATTTTGCATTTTCTTTAGATAAGACATGCAATTTTTCCTGATCTTCTACTTGTTTTTCAAACTCTGTGTTACTACTGCTCTCAACCGCATTATCCAAGCACATTCTGTCGTATCTCCTTTTTGCTTGATCATAGTCTCCTTTAAAATAGTAATAGAATATATAATGAAATGAAATATTGAATAGCAAAATTATAATATACAACTAGTGATATAAACGAAACTATTTTCATTTATTTAACGATTTATATGACAATAACCTTAAGTGTAAGGAAGACAAAATTACAAAATAAATGCATATCAATATTTTTAAACAATAATTGAAAAAATATGTAATACTTACGAGCTTCTTTGATCATATTTGCTGGAAAGTCTTTCCAGGTTTCTAAAGGATCAATTCCTTCCTTTACCCACATGTCAACCTTTTGAGTAATCCTCTTCTCCTGGGTATTTACAGCGTAACTCTTGTGATGTTTTTTTATAAAATATCCAAGACATAGGCACAATTTCGACACATTTTTTTACTTTAAAAAATTTTAAATTTCTTTAAATTTACGGTGCTCTTTGGGAACACTAAAAGCGCGAACTTATTGGCAGTATTCATTTTTACTTTCAGAGAAAATGGCGATTGATGATTACTTCCTTTCAAATAATTTGACGTTTAATTTTTCGTTTGTCAAAATTTTTTACTCAATTGTTTAAATAGTAACAAAAACACATTGTATTAATTTATATGTAAAGAAAACAATTGATGTCTTTCTAAAAATTGTATCGTCTGTCAATTCTATAACATTTTGTCAAATTAATTTATCCTATTTTTTAAAAAATTAATTCTTATTGTACTTAAAAAAAATTAATAACCTTTATTCTTAAGTCGTTAAAGTTTTTAATTTTTTGATTCGAAAATTTTTATCATTGTAAGGTGAGTTATATATATATATATATATATATATATATATATATATATTTATATATATATATATATATATATATATATATATATATTATATATAAATAAAATAATAATAATAATTTCAGTTACCTATTAATTTTACAGTTATTCATATTATTAAATTAATTATTAATTTATTAATAAATGTAATTATTTTTTTCTTTTAGATACTTAAAAAGAATGTCTAATTATGACCGCACGAAAAATATCGTTTTATGAAACGTATTTCTAAAAGTGATTATTACGAGGAAAATGATGAATCTATCGTCAAGAAAAGAAAAACGAACTGATAATGAGCTTAATAATGTTTTGCATTGTAGTGATATTAATTCATATGAAGAGAATTGTAGTGAAAATAATGTCGAGTCGGTGCATACTTTTACAAAAAGTCAAATTTCAAGAAGTTATAATGTTAATAATAAAAAAAGACGCATTAGAAGATACTAATGATGATTTTTTGTCAAATTGAAAGTTTCTGAAATTCCCCAAGCTTTTCAAGAATTAGTTTTTAATGATAATAATAATAATAATAACAACAACGATAATAATGAAGATCGCATTGAAAATAATAATGAAGATTATCTAATAAATGACTCTTTGAAATATCTTGAAGATTTTAGCGATCATTTGACGATAATGATGATGTACTGGATAATGCAGAAAAATGACGATGTAGAGTGTTCTTCTGACATTTCGCAATCAATATGTGTAAGTCAAAACGTAAATTCATTGGAAAAATTTAAGAACTAGATTGCATGTTTGGGCCATAAAGTTCAGGAAAAAATCTAACGCGAAATTGCATAGAGCATTTATTAATAGATTTAAAAGAATCTGGACCACGGCGAGTTACCTAAGTCAGTAGCTACTCTTGTTCCATCAAATTCAAAGACAAATTTCGATATAAGTGTTATGAAAAGTGCGAGAGGAAAACTTGGATGCTTTGCATTATTTTGGTATTGCTGACTCATTGCGTAAAAATTATTAATCCATCAGTTTATATTGAAAGTAAAATTTGCATAATTGTTAATGTGGACGGAATGGAGATTTTCAATAATTCTAAGGAACAGTTATGGCCTATATTAGGAATTGTCAACCATAAAGATTATAAATCATCACCCTTTATTGTAGCTTTGTTTGGAGGGAATTCAAAACCAGGTTCTGCAAAAGAATTTTTTTTTCAGTTTGTAGAAGAAATGAATAGTCTGTTATCAAATGGCATAAAAATAGAGGAGAAATTATATGTGGTACAATTCCAAGGATTTGTTTGCGATACACCAGCAAGATCTTTTATTAAGGGCTGCAAAGGTCATACTGGATTTTGTACATGTGAACGATGCGAAGTACATGGAATCACTGTAAATAATAGAAGAGTATTTACAGAAATCAAATCTAAATTACGAACAAACGATTCCTTCCAGAAAATAAAACTCAAGCTGATCATCACGTAAAGGATTGTTATTTACTGAAATTGACTGATTTTGACCCTGTAAAACATGTGTTTTTAGATTCAATGCATTTGCTTTTTGAAGGAGTTATGAAATATATTATAGAGCAGTTAGTAAGTACGTCAAATCGAATTGCAAAAAATAGGTTCAAAAAAACGAAAGTTGCTTTCTTCTTTGCTTGATGGCGTTTTCATCTGGAATAACATCTGAATTTCAAAGAAAAAATCTAAAACTTGAGGATCTGTCCAATTGGAAAGCCACACAATATCGCTTTTTTTTATTATACGCTGGTGAAATTGTTTTTAAACATATTTTAACAAGAAATTCTTATAAACACTTCATGCTACTATTCGTAGCTTGTCGGATTTTATGTTCATCAGAACTGGCACTTAAATATGTAAATTATGCAAGAACTCTTCTAACGCAATTTTTTGTTTTGATGGCCGACGTTCTACGGCAACCATTGTCAAACAATAAATCAACATAATTTGATTCATGTCGCTGATGATGTTGAATTTATGAAAGCGTCATTATCAGAATTTTCTGCTTTTCCATTTGAGAATTGTTTGGGATTATTGAAGTCTCTTATAAAAGGGCGAAGGGATATTGTTCCTCAACTTGTGAAAAGGATTGCAGAAATCGAAAATTGTCCAAAATCATCAATAATTTGAAATTCGCAGTGAATAACCCAGTTGAGAGGAAAAAAAAAACGATTTACGTTTGAACATTTTAATGAGGGAAACGGGGAAATTAAAAACGTGACTTTGAGAGACATAAAAATAACAACATTTAAGCCTGACAATATTATAATGTTAAATAATGGAAAAATTTTTAAGTGGAAAGAATTTTTGAAAGAGAAGATGACATTTTTAATTGAGGGATGCAGTATTAAAAAATTTAGGAAACTCTTTTGATTATCCTTGTAATTCAATGGATGTAGGAATCTTTAAATTGGGATTGGAAAGCACTAAAAGAGAATTAATTTCCATTAAACAAGTACGGAATAAATGCGTTCTTCTGGAACTAAATGGAAAAAAGCAGCTCTGAATTTTCTTCACCATGTAGAATAATATTTGTATTCTATTATGTAGATTAATAACAATAATTTTTATTTTGAAAACATAACTTTATTATAATTATAATTTGCTACATATATAAACTCACATTCTCAAACAAAAATACAATTTTACTTGCTTAGTTTATTAATATTGTATTCATTTATATTTCAACCGAATGCTAGTTCACTTGATTTTTACAAGAGACAACGTTGGATGTTAAATACAAAATAAAATTATACTTTAAATAATTGTTATTTATTATTTACTAAAATGCTATGTACTTTTTTAAAAGTAAAAAAAAATTTCTATTTTAAAATACTATTACAATGTTTGTAAAACTTTTATTAAGAAAGATTCTTGAATTTATTTTGAATTATTGAGAAATTATTTTCAATATTTACTAAAAGTATAATAATAAATATAATAGAAATGCTAAAATTTGTCTACTGATAATAAATTAATAATTACTGCAAATGTTCAACTAATTTTTTAATTAGTTAGGTTAAGATTTGGTCAACAATAATGGGCTAATAATCACTGCCAATATTAAACCAATTGTTTAAACATTTAGGTTAATGTCTGGTCGCCAATAATGGGCCAATAATCACTGCCAATATTAAACCAACTGTTTAAACATTTAGGTTAACGCCTGGTCGCCAGTAAGGGGCCAATAATTATTGCCACTATTTAACCAAGTGTTCGCGTTTTTATATTGAGATCTGGACGCCAGTAATGGTCCAATGATTGCTGCCAATATTTGACCATATATTCTTGTATCCTAGTTTGTCTCTTGGTTGACAATAATGGGTGAAAATTGGTCTCCTAGTATTGGCAATAGCGTGATCATCCCAAACATCTCCCAATAGTTGTCCACTATTGGTTACCTTTATATCGTCAGTATTGGCACCTTTGGCTCCCAATATTGGGCCATTAATGCGCCAATGGTATGTTTCCCCTTGGGGGACTTTTGAAAAATTTTATGGCTTTTTTCTACTAATTGTAGGCGTTTGAAATTCATGTTAAAAAGCAGCACATCTCGTCGTTAAAGGGTTAAAATAGTGGAAATTCTCAAAAAATAGAAATAATAGTAGCTTTTAGTGACAAAAATCTAAAAAACGTATCCAAATAGTACGATAACGTGAAAAAATAGTAAGTAGTAAGTTTTAGTAGATGAGTGCGAAGCCTGCATTATAAATAAAAAATCTTTTTTAACATTCATTTAAAATTTAAGAAATAATACTAACTTTTTTGTCGGGATCGTCTTTTTCTTTGTCTTGAGTTACATTGGTCTCGCTTTCTCTTTTTCCTCTCGTCTTCATTCATTTTCACTCTCACCTATTATTGACAAAAGTACATATTTTATTTACAAAATGTTTAAAAATGTTGTATACGAAAACATGAAAAACTTCTTATAATTATATTGAACGTGTGAAAAAATAGCATTTTAAATAAATATGACATATTTTTTATCATTGTAATCAATTTGAAAATTGCTTGATATAAAAATAGTTATTGAATTCGAATTATTATAATATAATATTCGAAATATTGTTTTTAACCAAAAATAGAGTTTATGGGTTAGGTTTTAAATATAATTTTTTTGAAACATAAGTTTTTAATGCTATACGTTAAAATGATTTATAGATATATGTTATATATGCATAAATAATACTAAAGTCATTGTCAATATGTACTTGCCTGATTTAAATAATAATATAATTATATGTAATCAATAATTAATTAACACAAACTGTCTAGTTATTACACAGTATTTAATCGCCATCGACACGACAAACATAGAAGTATAACTTCTAGGAATACTGGAAAGTAATATTAAAAAAACTGGACAAAAGTCATGTCTAGCCAATTTCAAGTTCAACATGAATCTTTTTCTAAGAGTGTTAGTGAGTAACTTAACAGTTATTTACTAGTTCGGCTGAAATCGGCGTCCGTGAGAAAAGCTGTATAATAACTTGCACAAATCTAATGGCTCCATGACAAATTTCTACTAGGGATATATTAAGGTTATATATTGTTATAATAATCATTTATGCTAATACTCCCAAAGTTCTATATTTCAAAATGTGCAATTTTAGTTTTACATTAAATTATTTATAACATTTATTGAAATAATTCTTTTTTATTTTGTACAAAATGAGAAAAGAAATGTAAGAATAATAATCGAATAATTTAATAATTAAAATAAATAATTTTAAATTAAATATACTGTTCCTTATTATTATTATTACAGTAATATTATTGTAATATTTTAGTATAAAATTACAGTAATCTTACAGTAAATTTTTCAAAGCAAAATTAATTTAACATTCCAGTACTATTACTTCAGCATGTAAGGTAGTTATACGTTTTTCTATTATGGCAATATTACAGAGTAATGTTAAGATATAATTAGAATAATTTTATAATTTAGAAAATAACATTTCACCAAGCTGGACTCGAATCCTGTACCTTGTGTACAGCAAGCAAGAGTCTTACCAGTGAGCCAATCTTACTTGAACTTATTGAACACAAGGTTCATGGTTCGAGTCCAGACTTGGTGAAATGTTTTATTTCTAAAATAGAAAATTATTCTAATTTTATCTGTATATTATATTAATATTACAATAAGATCACAGTGCAATATTTCCTTAACATTGTGAGGTAATATTACCTTAATATTCCAATTAATTTACCGTAATTGTACAACATAATATTACCTCCAGGCAGACCTTTTGATATTCCAGTAAGATCACTGTTATATTACAGTGCAGATTACGAATCTCCAGTGTAATATTACAGTGATGTCACTATAACCTTACGTGCTGTTTGGGAACTGTTTTGCAATTTTTCTATAAGCGTGTAATATTAAAGTAATCTTTCTGCCATGTTACAGTAATATTAATGGATAATATTACCCATCAGACAGTAAAAAAAGTATTAAAATTTTTTTTTAAATGTAAATACAATAGTAAAATTTAATATGACTATAATATTACTGTAATGTTACGTTTATATATGGGAAAGGGATATATGCGTGTAACTGATATTTTGTTTCATAGCGTTTGCTTTTTCGAGTAAAAACTAAAAATCTATACGAAGTAGTAATAATTACTGATAGATAATAAAAGTTGCTTCGCTCAAAATATTAATTGCTCGGGACATTTTAAATATTACTCGGCTTTTAATAATATTTATTAATTTTATTAATAACATTTTAGTTTAACATTTAATTAATAAAATTTATTATTTTTAATAACATAAATTCAAGAACCGGTTGGACGCTCGGACGACACGCGCAACTCTGGAGCGGGACTCTGAGTTAGCGCCACTATAATAGCGCGCACTATAATAGCGCTACTATAATAGCGCCACTATAATAGCGCACACTATAATAGCGCTCACTATAATAGTGCCATAGCGCCACTATAATAGTGCTCACTATAATAGCGCTCACTATAATAGTGCCATAGCGCCATTATACTATTATAGTGGCGCTATTATAGTGCGTGCTATTATAGTGACGCTAACTCAGAGTCCCGCTCCTGGGTTCCTCACTGCTACCCGACTGGTACTAGCGCGTGTCGTTCGAGCGTCCGACCGGTTCTTAAATTGGAAGCCTTAATTGCAGACCTATATTCAGTAGCTTATAAGTCCGAAAATATTGAGTTTAGGAAAAAGTTGTCAAAGAATGAAAGTTTTGGATTTATTTCGACTTTTAAGAAATGTAAACAAAAATTTTTTTATAAAAAAATTAAGTTTTCCTTTTAAAATATACGTTTATTTTTGGATTCCAGTACTGTACATGTTCTAAGTCAGTTTATATTAATATAATATAACCTACAGTTAAAAAAAATTAATTTGTTTATTAAAAAAAATTTTCTTTTACATTTCTTAAAAGTCAAAATAAAACTAAAACTTTAATTCATTGCCAACTTTTTCCTAAACTCAATATTTTCAGACTTACAAAATATAGGGAATATATATATATGGGTGATTCTTCTGAAAGGCACCTGTTTTTTTCTAAAAACTAAAAAAAATTAATTTTTACTTTTTCTAAATTTTTATGTCATGGATAGGTTTTAAATACGTTTAAATATACAAATCTGAGTTGCGCAAAATTAATTTTAAAAAATAAGCCTTCCAGCATCATTTTAATATTAAGTGTTTGGAAGGTTAAATATACTGTAATCAATATTGGGATTTTTGTAAAAAAATTCCTTTTAAATTTAATTTCTTTCATTTATTAAACTTTTAACATTATTCATTTTTAATTTAATGAATCTGATATTATTTATTATTTGGTAATTTATTTTTAACTATTTTATCTTTAAAAAAATAACTAATATATATTTTTATATATTGAACGGAAAAAAAATTGTAATGATTTTTTTAATTTATGATTTTAAGTTCGAAATTGATATTTTCTGTAAAAATTTTTATTCTTAATTATAATTTTAATATTTATCTAACTTTTTCCTAAATATATTATATTTTAAAAAATTGAAAATATTTTATTTTAAACAAAACGGAAAATTTTTTTATAATTCAAGGGTTAGGTATTTGAAAATAATTATTAAAAACAAAACAATACTGCTTACCGAATATGAAAAAGGCTTCGGAGATGAATAGTTTGTGAAATAAAAAATTCACATTTTTATTAAATTTAAAAATATTGAAACATAATTTAACAAATTTTTTGGGCTACAACTTCAAATATTAATATATAGATTACGTGTAATTAAAAAACAGTTTCAAAATATGATGTTATTAACTGAAAAACGAGGCTTCGGAGATGAATTTGAATTTTTACTCTCGTTGCCAATAATTTTTAATTAATTATTTAAAAAATTTCTTTTATTTTGTTTAAACTAAATATAAGTGAAAAATAAACGGTAGAATCTAAGCTTCAATTTGATATATATTAAGACTATATTTCAAAATTTTTAATTATATTAAAAAATAATTAAAAATATGTATCATATTTAACCAAAACCAAAAGAAAAAATTAAATAAATTTTTTTACTAAGAAAAACTTTAAATTTTAACATTACAAGATTATGTAAAGATAAATAATGTTTCGAAGATTACGGATAAATTTTTTTTGAAATTTATACTCAACAAAATATCATAATAAGTTAATGCAAATATTGAGTCTCACGTTGGAGACACGTGAAGTGGTCCCTTTCAGGATAATCACCCATATATATATATATATATATATATATATATATATATATATATATATATATATATATATGTAAGTAGAAATATATTTATTTTATAATTAGAAAATTAATACTTTAAAATTAACTATAAGTAGGTATAAATAAAATATCAATATTTAAAATAATTAAATCTTAATTTATGAACAAATAGACATGTTGAATAACAAATATTTCAAAGCAAGCAAATAATTTTTAAAAAGAAAATAAAAAAAATTATTATTTACATACACATGTATATTCACACATAAATTCATAACACATACATATGTATATATTTAAATAAAATTTTTTTCATATATATTATCAATGGAGATGCTATTTAATAAATTTATATAAGTAGAAATAAACAAGTAAAATGTCTTCCGAGCGAGCGAGGACAACGACGCTAGTAGAAGTAAAAACACAAAGTGGCGCTTTTAATCGAGGAATGAAAAAGATTTCTCTACTGCCGATTGAAATAAATAATAAGTAAATTCGACTTTAAATAGCTTAGTTGATTAAATTTTCTTAAATTTATTATTTTAATTAAAATTGTGTGTTTAATTTATAATAGTTTTATTTAATTTTTAATTATGAAACTATTGTTCAAGAAAGTGAAGTAAACAATACTGCGTTTTAAGATTGAATTCAATTAATTAATTTGTGCAACTTAATATATTATAAACAATTTATTAAAATCGTTGCTTTGTATCGGTTGTTTTTATATGGTTTTAATAAACTCTGACTGAGGCAATTGTGATTTGGATTATTTAATGTTCCCCGCCAATTTACAAAGAAAACTCCAAGTGATGAATAAATCTGTGGCTTTGTGAGACTGTTCAACTAGGTTTCATAAAAATTTGTCTACCATTATTGGAGACAACATATGTAATTTTAAAGATGTAACCTCATATTCGTAATTAGCGACCCTAAAAACCTTAGATATCAAGTTTCTTTAAAATCAAATTTTTTTAAAAATTTGATTTTAAAGAAACTTGATATCCAAGGTTTACAAATTAAAAACTTTTTATTGACAATCAAACAAAACATTCTTTTTTCGATTAGTAGGTGTTTTCTGAGTAAGAAAATCATAGTTTTAATTGTTTTCCCTCGTGTAGTTTTTTTGTAGCTTCAAATTTTGTATTTTTGGGGAGCGACGGCACTTAAATTTACCTGTAGGAAAATCAACTCGTCTAAAAATGATGAATAGGATGCCGTTGGAAAGGTAATTAAATTATCTTTCAATCCATATATTACAGAATAAAATTGAATGAAAATTGAGAGAGCTACAGTCGATTCAAGATCAAATTTCATGGAAATTTTAATGATTTTTAGACACTTGACTAACTTTTGATAATTTTTTCCACAACAAACAGTAGAAAATATTTAGGTTTTAAAATTTTTATTGATAGCTTATTCCATTGAGAAACTTTTCAGTAATTGTGGACCTTGATTGGATTAAAAATGAAAATTCTACACCACATTTAGTAAATGAAACTACTTTGCCATTTTTAGTATACTTTTCAATATTTGCAGCAAACATGCAAATAGTAAAATTAAGTTAAGTACTAAAGTTACTAAAATCACACATCAAGGAATTCTTGAGTTACTCAATTCGAATACAATGTCAAGTATCAAAATTTCAAGATGGTGGATCCAATATGGCGGACAAGTTTTTTTAAAAGTCGATTAAATTTATGACAATTTCGTTACTCGGGGTTTTTCGGTGTCGCTAACGACGAGTCTAATGTCAGATTTTAAAAATTAAAAATGGTAGATTCATTTGAGTGGACGAGTTTTGGCTCTCTGATTAGGTCTCTGATTACAAATTCGATGTCATATTTTGAATATTCAAAAAGGTGGATTCAGTCTGTGCGAACATATTTTAAAAGTTTAAAGCTAAAACTCATAAAAATTAATACTTTAGAGTTTGTGGGATCTTTAATTCCAAAACCAACGACGGTTTTAAAATTTTTAAATTGATTTTATGTTGATGGAAAATAAATACTTTACTCTAATTGCAATAAACTATCTAATTTTTAATTTTCAATAAATTTCTATAACTTTTTAACTGCAATACATTTTAAATATATGTAATTAACTTTATTAAAGTATATTTAAAAAACAAAAGTTTTTAAATAATAAATTAAAATTATTTTTTTAAATGTTTTCGAGCCCTTTTACATTCTTCATCCCCGTCCTTGATGTTTTTAGTGTCTGAATTTTCGAATGATATTTAAAATGTATTGCAGTTAAAAAGTTATAGAAATTTATTGAAAATTAAAATTAAGATAGTTTATTGCAATTAGAATAAAGTTTTTATTTTTCATCAACATAACATCAATTTAAAAATTTTGAAACCGACTTTGGTTTCGGAATTAGAGACCCCAGAAACCCTAATGTATTAATTTTCATGAGTATTTCATGCTTTAAACATTTAAAATAAGTTCCCACAGACTGAATACACCTTTTTGAATTTTCAAAATATAACATGGAATTTGTAATCAGAGACCTAATCAGAGAGCCAAAACTCGTCCACTCAATTGAATCTACCATTTTTAATTTTTAAAATCTGACATTAGACTCGTCGTTAGCGACACCGAAAAACCCCGAGTAACGAAATTGTCATAAATTTAATCGATTTTTAAAAAAACTTGTCCGCCATATTGGATTCGCCATCTTGAAATTTTGATACTTGACATTGTATTCGAATTGAGCAACTCTAGAATTCCTTGATGTGTGATTTTAGTAACTTTAGAACTTAACTTAATTTTACTATTTGCATGTTTGCTGCAAATATTGAAAAGTATACTAAAAATGGCAAAGTAGTTTCGTTTACTAAATGTGGTGTAGAATTTTCATTTTTAATCCAATCAAGGTCCACAATTACTGAAAAGTTTCTCAATGGAATAAGCTATCAATAAAAATTTTAAAACCTAAATATTTTCTACTGTTTGTTGTGGAAAAAATTATCAAAAGTTAGTCAAGTGTCTAAAAATCATTAAAATTTCCATGAAATTTGATCTTGAATCGACTGTAGCTCTCTCAATTTTCATTCAATTTTATTCTGTAATATATGGATTGAAAGATAATTTAATTACCTTTCCAACGGCATCCTATTCATCATTTTTAGACGAGTTGATTTTCCTACAGGTAAATTTAAGTGCCGTCGCTCCTCAAAAATACAAAATTTGAAGCTACAAAAAAACTACACGAGGGAAAACAATTAAAACTATGATTTTCTTACTCAGAAAACACCCACTAATCGAAAAAAGAATGTTTTGTTCTATTGGCAATTTTACTGTAATCAGCGACCCCAAAAATGAATCGAAAAATTCAACCTCCTCCCTATGAATACTAAAGGAGTTCCAGGGGGTGAATGAGGGGACGCATTTATTTCTGGTGGTTTTTAAGGCTTCAGGGACGTAAAAAACATAAGAATAGACACTGCACCCACATAGTACAACATAATAGAGTAAGGCAGGTGAAAGTTATGTTTATGGCTTGCAAGGTTACGAAGTAAACCTGAAGTGAACTTATGGTAAACTAAAAAGTTCCGTCATGATAGTAACGTCACAAGAAAAAAAAAGTTTAAATTTTAACCTGATTTTGGGGTAAAAATTCGCTGCAACAAAATTTCACCTAGGTGAGGGCGCCACTGTCTATGTGACTTAGCATTGGTTAAAATTACCCGCAACAAAATTTATACCACCTTTTTTTCTGTGGTTACACATAAAAGTTATATTAAGGTTACATTTATAGGTTGTAGTACGGTTACATCGAGGGGAAATTCACTTACACTACCGGCAGAAATTGTCGGTACGAACGACGGGCGAGCTACGAAAAGTTGCTGCCGAAATTAAATTAACATATTTTATTATTGAAAAATGATAGGAACTTGGATCTTGAATCGTTTCAAAGCCAATTAAATTCTGCGTCGTTTGATATATAAATGAAAATTATTTGATATTTTTGAGAGATTTGATCACCTAAAAGATTTTGAAAAAAAATTGATTAATTTTTCTATTTTTGTGCACCATGTTTGAGTGGCTGCACATTTTAGAAAAATTTAGAGAAAAATTTTAAACTCTAGCAACATAATCTTTAAAGTCTCAACTTTTATTAGAGCCTTGAAAATTGAAAATCCGTTCAGTAGTTTTTGAAATATCTAAAGAAATGTCCAAGCATGTTGTTTTATAATTTAGGCGGTGATACACATTTATTGCACTCTCGCTGCTCACCTGGTTCGTTGCGGCAGGGCCGAATAAGCGGCATATATAGTGGGGGTCATATTTGGAGCTCTTTTTAAGTTTTTTGTAATTTTAGATTTAATATTCATTGAAAATTTAATAATTGTTAAAGGTAATTATTATTATATATATATATATATATATATATATATATATATATATATATATAATAAAGTTATCATTTTACGAACTTTCATGATCAAATAGTCGTTTATTTTTGGAAAAAAGTTAGAAAAGTGAAAATTTGTACGTAAAAATAAACGACTATTTGATCATGAAAGTTTGTAAAATGATTACTTAATTATATAATAATTACCTTTAACAATTATTAAATTTTCAATGAATATTAAATCTAAAATTACAAAAAACTTAAAAAGAGCTCCAAATATGACCCCCACTCTATATACCGCTTATTCGGCCCTGCCGCAACGAACCAGGTGAGCAGCGAGAGTGCAATAAGTGTGTATCACCGCCTAAATTATAAAACAACATGCTTGGACATTTTTTTAGATATTTCAAAAACTACTGAACGGATTTTCAATTTTCAAGGCTCAAATAAAAGCTGAGACTTTAAAGATTATGTTGCTAGAGTTTAAAATTTTTCTCTAAATTTGTCTAAAATGTGCAGCCACTCAAACATGGTGCACAAAAATAGAAAAATTAATCAATTTTTTACAAAATATTTTAGGTGATCAAATCTCTCAAAAATATCAAATAATTTTCATTTATATATCAAACGACGCAGAATTTAATTGGCTTTGAAACGATCCAAGAACCAAGTTCCTATCATTTTTCAATAATAAAATATGTTAATTTAATTTCGGCAGCAACTTTTCGTAGCTTGCTCGTCGTTCGTACCGACAATTTCTGCCGGTAGTATAAGAAATCACGATTTCCTTGTTTTCGAAGTCAGAAAATATCCAAGAAATTTTAGCAGTCTATAGAAATCATTGGGATTCTCAATCGAAATCGTAGGGAGTCTCAACCGAAGTCTATACTCACAGAGCAGTTGGCTCGTCAGCCGATAACTGCCGTATGAGCCCGAGTGTCCCTGAAATGTTTATTGACAAATGATCTCGTGTTTTCGTTAATAGTTATGTTTTATGTTTACAATGAAGTATTAATCAATCGTAAGTTGAAAAAAATTGAAAATATTTTTATAATAAATTTCATTAAAAAAAGAACGTTGCATATATTTAATTCCATTACTTTTCTCGATAAACATAAATAAAGAAATAATCAGTACTTTTACAATCTCTTATTATCACAATTTTAGATAGACTGTTTAGAAAATGTATAAAAACAATTTTGTTTGTAAAAATATAGCACCTTTGATTTTGAGAAATAACAACATTTTTTAATATTTTTAATATTGAAAAAAATTCATCAATATTATTATATTTTTAAATCTTAATTTCAAATTTGTTTAAAAGAGCAGAAAATTTTTTATGTAGCAAATAATTTTTATTAATTAAATTCTTAACGTTTATTCTAATGACAATTAATATTCAATAAATTATGAAAAATTAAAATCACTAAACATTATTTATTTAAATGTAAATTTTTTTGTGATTTCTAAAAACCGATTTTTACCTAGCTCATGCTCATCCGAAACTACATTTCGATATATTGCGCGCGAGTATGTAAGCAGTCACCGGCAGTCCATAGAAATCGCAGCTAGTCGCGTAGAAATCTCAAGAAGTTTTAAAAATCAATATGAGAATCTTACAACGACTGCTACTAGCGATTTCTGACTTCTCAAGTGAATTTCCCCTCGGGTTACATATAAAGATTGTAGTAAGGATACAAGTAAATGTTGTAGTAAAGTTGCAAGTATAGATTGTAGTAAAGTTACAAGTAAAGGTTGTAGTAAGGTTATTATCATAATGTAAGGTTGAAGTAAGGTTATGGTAAGATTACTACTTAACATCAGTATTAATAAACTAATTCATAACATAGTTAACAAATAAATAGAAAATAAAAAATGAAGTTTGGTTCTCTCCTGTATTTTGGAAACTTGATACACCGCTGAAAATTTAGGAAAAAAATTTTATGGGACTGGGATTCGAACTCGGGATTGATATGTAAACATCCTAACTAACTGAGCTAAGTCGGAAACTGACAAAGAAAAAACCAATTTTTCTTTTAAAGTGTTATTCATCTTCTTAATTCTCCTTAAAAGCAAAATTAATTTTCTCTTTGACAGTTCCCAACTTAGCTCAGTTAGTAAGGATTATGTGCGTCGATCCCGAGTTCAAATCCCAGCCCACATAGCACAATATATTGCTGTAAATTTGTGGTGTATCTTATAAGTAAGGCTTGTAAGGTTGTACGGTATTTTTGTGGTAGACATACGGTGAATTAAAAAGTTCCGCCCTGGTAGTAAGCTTACAAGTAAAGGTCAAGGTAAGATAAGGTTACATATAAATGTCAAAGTAAGCTTACATGCATAGCTTGAGGAAAGCTTATATGGTAAGACGGTGGTAAGGTTATTATTTAGTTGTAAAGTTGTTGTAAGGCTGAGGTAAGTTTACAAATTAATTAATTAATAAATATTAAATTAAAAAAAATTAACTCTGTTGCCCTGCTTTATTTTTAAAACCTAACATAAAGTAGAAAATTTTGAAGACAAATTTGGTGGGACTAGGATTCGAACCCGAGATCAACACGCATAAACCTAACATCCTAACTGAGCTAAGTGGAGAACTGAAAGAAAGAAAATAAATTTTGCCTTTAAGAATTTTGTCATCTTCTTGGTACAACTTAAAGGAAAAATTAATTTTCTTTCTGTCAGTTCTCCATTTAGCTCAGTTAGTTAGGATGTTAGGTTTAAGCGTGTTGATCTCGGGTTCGAATCCCAGTCCCACCAAATTCGTTTTCAAAATTTTCTGCTTCATGTTAGGTTTCAAAAATAGAGCAGGGCAACAGAGTTAATTTTTTTTAATTTAATATTTATTAATTAATTAATTTGTAAGCTTACCTGTCTTACAACAACCTTACAACTAAATAATAACTTTACCACCGTCTTGCCATATAAGTTTACCTCAAGCTTTACATGTAGCCTTACCTTGACCGTTACATATAAGCTTACCACAACCTTTACATGTAAGCTTACAATGACCTTTACCTATAAGCTTACTATCACAAAAATACTGCATAACCTTACAAGCCTTACGTATAAGATACACCACAAACTTACAGTAAGATCTTGTGCTATGTGGAAGTCCTCCAAAATTTGTTTCAATTTTTTGCGGTATGTAAGGTTTACAAAATACACAGGCACACAAAAAGTTTTTTGGCCAAGACATTATAATAGAATATTCCTATGCATTGTGGCCCGCTAAATCTGAAGTCAGAATTGCCAAATTGGTACTTTTTTAGAATTATACTCAAAAAACAACTCAAAAACCAAATCAACATAAAAAAAATTTTATGACACTACAGTAGTATTTTTTCATCCATTTTTTTACGCAACTGTTTCAATATTGACTTCCAATTCGGATTTAGACTTAAACCATTAAAAAAAAGACTTCTATCTAATAAAAATAAACTCCTCCTATTTTCAAAAGGTAATGTTTTATTTGTTCGTTGAGGTAAATAAAATGGAGAATCTAATTAATATTTTTAAAATAAAACATATAATAACAACCCCCTAAGAAAAAATAAATGATTTAGACCAATCAAAATATTAAACAAACTCCTCTTATTTTCAAAATCAAATTTTCTGTTTGTTGATTAAGTTAAACGAATTGGAAAAAATATGAAACCTTAAAAAGCATAAAATTTAGTCACACCCTCTGAATGAAAAATTGTTATTTTGACTAATTAAAATAAAATTTAAGATACTCCTTTCTAATGAAATATATTTTTTATTCGTTAGTTCAATTGAAGAAAATAGGGATAATATTAAATTTTAAAAAATATAAAATTTAGTCCCAACCACCAAAAGATAAAATGGATATGTTTAAGACCAACTAAAATCAAATTTAAGCCTCTCATACTTAAAGAAAGATATTTTTTATTTGTTGGTTGAGTTAAACAAAATAGAGATTATTTATATTCTAGAAAAATATAAAATTTAGTCTTAACCCACAGAAAATAAAATGGATGTTTAAGACTAATTAAATGAAAATTTATACTCCTCCTATTTTTTATTCATTAGTTAATTTAAACAAAATGGAGAAACTAATTTATATTTAAAAAATGAAATATGTAACTTATCTTTTGGGGGTTGGGACTAAATTTTATATTTTGTAAAGTTTAATATTATCTCCATTTTCTTCAATTGAACCAACGAATAAAAAATATATTTCATTAGGAAGGAGGATTTTAAGTTTTATTTTAATTAGTCAAAGTAACAATTTTTCCTTCAGAGGGTGTGACTAAATTTTATGGTTTTTAAGGTTTCATATTTTTTCCAATTCGTTTAACATAATCAACAAACAGAAAATTTGATTTTGAAAATAAGAGGAGTTTGTTTAATATTTTGATTGGTCTAAATCATTTATTTTTTCTTAGGGGGTTGTTATTATATGTTTTATTTTATAAATATTAATTAGATTCTCCATTTTATTTACCTCAACGAACAAATAAAACATTACCTTTTGAAAATAGGAGGAGTTTATTTTTATTAGATAGAAGTCTTTTTTTTAATGGTTTAGGACTAAATCGACGCCTCCCGTTCATATAATACTTATTGAAAAACGAATGCAGGATGAATCTTATTCATTTTTTTGGTGCAAGACAATGCTTATTCGATTTTCCGTGCAATAAAATGCTTATTCAAAATTCTATGCGAAAATGTACATTCTGAAATTAGCTTTTATTTTATGAATTTTATAAAATTTTCAATTCAGTATAATTTATAATTGCAATAGTTTAAAAAATATTTCTTAATACGTGTGATAGGATCTGTGTTTGAAGTTTCTTATAACAATAGACACT
The DNA here is from genome assembly GCA_032873175.1 of Leptopilina drosophilae. NCBI lineage: Eukaryota > Metazoa > Arthropoda > Insecta > Hymenoptera > Figitidae > Leptopilina > Leptopilina drosophilae. The sequence goes on from CM065484.1 coordinate 30,483,705, forward strand.
TTCTGAAATTCTCAGATATTTAATTGAAATTTAATATTAATAGGAAGATTTAGGGTTACATTTATTGTTCTGTCAGTGGCAACTGTTTTGCACACAATTTTGAATAAGCATTTTATTGTACGGAAAATCGAATAAGCATTATCTTGCACCAAGAAGTGAATAAGAATCATCTTGCATTCGTTATTCAATAAGCATTATATGAACGGGAGGCGTCGAAATATAACTATTTCAAAATTAAATATTCACTCCCTTTTTGTACTGTTGCACCAATGAATAAAAAAATTGCTTTCTTTAAAGAAGGAGTTTGAATCTTATTTTGATTTGATAGGAGTCTATTTTTTGTAAAGGGTTGAGCTTAAATTTTATATGTTCGCTCCATATTTTGTTCAACTGAAGCAACAAATAGAAACATTTCTTTCCTTATATAGGAGGAGTTTAATTAATATTTTCCTTAGTGTTGATCATACATTTTTTCTTTTCGGTTGGGATTATATGTTTTATTTTAAAATATTATTCTTTCTCCATTTTGTTTAACTAAACCAACAAATATAGAAAAAGCAGAGATCTACAGTGATATTCAGAGTTATCCAGATCTACAGAGATGTATCCAGAGAGTTATCCAGATGTACAGAGAGGTATCCAGAGTTGTCCAGATCTACATAGTGATATTCAGATCTACAGAAAAATATCTAGAGAGTTACCCAGATTTACAGAGGTATCCAGAAAGTTATCCAAATCTACGAATTTTATTTGGAGAAAAACATAGTTTAGAATCACTTCAAAAGGCTCTTGATTCATGTATAATGGGCAAAAATGAAGGTTTAGTGCCATTCACCTCAAGATTTATGCAGTGTCAGGAAAAAACAGTCAGTCTATAGATAGTATGAATATAACACCTCAAGAAACTTTCGTAAGACAGGAAATTGAAACAAATGCAAGTGTCAGCTCAATCTTAAGAAATATACATGAAAAATTTGAAATTAGAATCCGTTTTCAAAAACCGAAAACGCTGAATAAATGTTTTAATATTGCCTCAAAATATAACATGAATTTGAAAGATAAAAGAAAAATTGACAATTTTACCAGAAACCTAAGAATTGAAAACCCAGTACTAAAACCAAGATTTAGCAAACCAAGAATTTTAGAAAAATGTAACCATTGTTAAAATTTAGGACATACAGTGGATGTTTGTAGAGGAAAATTAAAAGGTTTACCACCACGTCAAGAAAAAACTCAAAATTTTCAATCACGACCAATCAACACCAAACCACCAGACCGAGTTCAGCTAAGCGAAGAATTTTCTTTATCGGAGATAACAATCTCATATTGTTCGAATATTCTATTTGTTTAAAACTTTACGGTAAAGAATCGGTTTTTCAAGTTACAAAAGATAAAAATGCATTTAGAGATAACAGTTTAAGTGGAATGAATTTACTTAACGATCAAAAATTTTTAATTGACTTAGAAATAGGTATTTTAAACTTAGGGCCTAAAATACTTCATCCGTAACCTAGTGCAGATAAAAGAGATAAAATCTGTTTTATTAATTTTGATGGAGAATATTTAGCAGTTACAAAATACAATTATGAAGGAAAATCGATTTTACCACCTAGTACAGCAAAAATTGAAAGTATGTATGATGCTTATGAAGACTTATGGATAGATTCTATAAACAAATTGAGTGACGAAAAAATTTATCAATATAACAATAGTGAAAGAACTAAAGAATTACTATCAAAAACACGACTAGACCACATAAAAAAAGGAAAAGAAGATTTATTAAGAATTATAACAGAATTTCACGACATTTTTCTATTAGGAAACGACTTTTTACCTTTAACTAAATTAACAGAGCATACAATTAGAACGACAGGCGATCAACCTGTAAGTACAAAGCAATATAGATATCCACTTATTTTGCAGGAAGAAGTTTACGAACAATTTAAAGAAATATTAAAGAAAAATATTTTTCGAGAAAGCATGTCTCCTTTCAATTCACTATTATGAAAAGTTCTAAAGAAAAAAAGACGCTTGAGGTAAAGTAAAGTGGCGAATTATTATAGATTATCTGAAACTAAATGAAAAAACTATTTTAGACAAATATCCTTTGCCATGCATTGATAAGATTATTTAACAATTAGGAGATTCTTTTCTTGCTTTGATCTCGCTTCCGGATTTCATCAAATAGGAATGGATTCCAAGGACAAATAAAAAACAGCTTTTAGCAGAAGCGAAGGTCATTATGAATATAATAGAATACCTTTTGGTTTAAAAAATGCCCCTCCAACATTTGAAAGAATTATAAATAATGGATTAAAAGCACTAATAGGTTATGGATGTTTTACTTATATTGACGATATTATTGTTTACGGAAGAACGTTGAAAGAACAGAATAAAAATTTAAAGAATTTGTTTATAGGATTACGACAAGTTGGATTCAAATTACTGCCTGATAAATCAAATATTTACGACCAGAATTGGAATATTTAGGTCATGTTATTACAAAAAGGTATAAAGCCAAATTCAGATAGAATTGAAAAAGTGAAGAATTATCTAAGACCAAAAACTCAAACACAGATTAAACAATTGTTAAGGCTTATTGGTTATTACAAGAAATTTATTAAAAACTTCTCTAAAATAGCAAATCCACTAATTAAACTACTACGAAAGGAAATTACATTTGAGTGGACACAGAAAGAAGAAAAAGCATTTTCCGAATTGAGAGATAAATTAATATCAGCACCGATTCTACAATTTCCACACTAGAATCAAGTTTTTGTTTTAACAACTGATGCATCAAATGAAGGTTTAGGAGTAATTTTATCTCAAGGACATATAGGAGAAGATAAACCAATAGCATTTGCTTCAAGAACATTTAATAAAGCTGATATAAATTACACGACGACTGAGAAAGAATTATTAGCAATTGTATGGGCAGTTAAACATTTTAGACGCCATCTTTTTGGACGTAGATTTAAAATTGTAACAGGTCACAAACCCTTAGTTTGATTATTTAATGTAAAAGATCCAACAAGCAGATTAATGAAATGGAGACTAAAATTTGAAGAATATGATTATGAAATTATTTATAACAAAGGAGTTGCTAACACAAACGCTGACGCCTTATCGCGAATTCCAAGAGTTCAGATGACAACAGATGGTACATATGATACATACGAACAGAATAACGCACGTACTACAGGTGTAAACGAGGAAAATGAGAACATGGAAATAGATACGCAAACAGAAGACGACAATTAAATAGTTGATGACGAAAATTAAAACGAAAATATGGAAATATACATACGGAAGAAAGTGATTAATCAATAATTAAAGATGAATTTAAAGTAATAAAGACTATAAAATTGATTACAGGTACTAAAGAAAAACGACAAGAATATAATGGAAAAGAATTTATTAATAACGAATTCTCAGATTTAATGACCGAATTAAAAACAAAACATGTAAAAACTTCAATTTATCACCCACAAAGTAATGGAAAGAATGAAAGATCACACAAGAAGATTAACAAATATTTAAGTATTTATGCGCAAAAAGATGAATGGGATAAAGAGTTACCCAAAGCAATGTTAACATACAATATGACAATAAACAGAATTACAGGATTTTCTCCGTTTAAACTACAGAATGTTAGAAAAACAAGATAAGCATTTGAAACATCAAACAAAATAACGAACCTCGAAAAGAAAAACGAATTAAAACAATTAGAACATGAAAACAAATTACATGTTGCAAAAAGAAAAATCAATGAATCTCAAAGAAAACAAATTCTGACTGATGAAAAGACAATTGCAGTTGGGGAACAAATATTGAATAGAAATCATATAAGAAAAAAGGGAGACCCCTTGTGGTTAGGACCACATATAGTTTTGCAGAAAATTGGGAATACATATACGATAGAAAATAATAGAAAGGTCCATAGAGAAGATATTAAGAAATATTTTATTTTAGATAGTGAAGAAGACGATTTGGATGACGACAACAATGGCAATTCTAATAAAGATTTTGATAATGAATCTCGTGCTGGTTGTAGCAGAAACTGATTATAATATAACGGACCTCAAAGGAAATATATAGGGGACATTGGAGTAAGCCCGCTCACTTTTTTACAGAACGGTAAAAACCTAGGAAATTATTCTCTAAATCCAAGTTAATTTATATAATTTGGATGCTTGTGATTTCTACTAACACAATAAAAAAGAATTTTTAATTTATCTGTTTTTGTTTTACTTCGGGAAAATTTTTAATACACATATACCAAATTTCAAAATCACAATTTTCCAGGGTAAATCCGCTCACGCCTCGGGGTAAACCCGATCACTTGATTTTTTTATGAATTTAAGGTAATCCCGACAGTTTTATTTTGTATATATTAAATTTCTCCTTATTTCAGTCTTCAATATGATTTATTAATGATAAGTTATGAGTTCTATAAACAATAAATATTCGTTTATTAAATAATAAGTATAAATTTCATGAATTGCAACTGTGAATTTAAATAATATTTTATTAAGAGAAAATTAAAATGTAGATACAACTTTGGATGTGACAAGTTATACATTTTATTATTGATAAAATATAACAAATGAAATTCGAGATTTTAAATTTAAAAATAAACAATGATAAAACGTTAACTGAACGAAGACAACAAACTAGATTTATGTCTTTTTTGCCGAAGAAGACAGCGACAAATTTTGATTATTTGTTTGGGTTGTTTGTTATAACCTAATATTCACTAATAATGACTTAAATAGACATGCTTCCACTCAATGTTGACAACAAATATTGATAGTTCAGCGCCATCTTTTGAAAAAAATCGTGAAATGCGAAACATTCGAAATGTTAAATATTCAACTAATTACCCAATAATTCAATAACATTGATAGAAAATTAATATTATTTCTCTTTTAATAAATATTTTTTAAATTAAAAGTTTTAAGCTCGCCAAAAAACGCAAATACTGTTAATACTGATTCAGCTTCCTACACAAATGTAATAAATGAACGGCTTTACCCCAACTTCATTTGAGCGACTTTACCCCGAATGTATTTCTCAAATTTCAGAATAAATTTAAACAAATATTTTTAAAATCAAACAAAACTACATATATATGTCGAAAAAGGACATCCAATAGCATAAAAAAAATTCGTCGAATAAATTAAGTCTCAAAAATAATAATCTAAAAACTTAAAAATCCGAAGATCATTTTTTTGCACTTCTAAAAAGAATTGACCGCCTCAGATCCTATGACGAATTCATGAAACTAAACGAAAGTTCGTTAACATTAGTTGTATGTTAAGTACTATTCACAGCACAAATATCTCCATCTTAAGTTGAGTTTATAGCGTCAAATCGCTAGTGAGCGGGTTTATCCTGTGCGCGGGTTTACCCCGGTCTCCTCTAAATATATAAAGAAGAAATAGGAAAAGCGTACTTATATTCAGAGGAATGGAAATTGATGATTATGATAAATGTTACGAGAACTGAAGATAGAATAGTTGTTGTTCAAAAAATATTAACACAGGTTAGTCATCTATGCATGACTAAGTGCCAAGAAAATTATGAAATTAAAACTATCGCTTCTAGATTTAGTCGTTTAAGGGAAAAAGAATAACTATTATATAACATTATTATTATAAACAAAGAGTTAAAAGAGGACTTTTAAATATAAGAAGAGACGCATCAAAAATATTATTTGGGACTTTAAGCGATTCAGATTTAAATATAATTAATAAAGAATTCGATCAATTATATAATGATAATAAGATTTTAATTGAAGCAATAAGAAACAATACTAAAGTAATAAAAATGATCTTAGATTCGTCATCTCAAGATTATAAGTTCTTAGAAAATAAACTTGTAGCAGACTACGATATGTTCAACCAATGAAAGCAGAAATAAATAATAACAAAAAGAGCTTGTTTATACAACAAAAATTATTGATAGTCGAAACTTTAATAGAAGAAATGAACGATGACATAGATTTAGCAATAAGTTCAATTAATCTAAGGCAATATGGTATTATAAATCCTCAAATTCTAACGCCTAAAATGTTGCATGAAACTATTGATGGATTGGAAAAGGAATTTAGAACTAAATATCACATCGAAAGCGATGAGAGAAACTATCAACATAAGATAGACATTTGTAATATCACTACAATTATTAAAAATCATCACTTAGTATACATAATTAAAATTCCGATTTTAGATAAAGAAGAAATTACAATAGTAAGAAATTTACCAATTCCAGAACGAATAATTAATGGTCAAGCTATGGTGTTTTTACCAAACCACGACTATATTTTACAAACGAAAACTGAATACGTACCGATTGACAAGACAGATTTAGAAAAATGTAGTACTATAGAAGACTATAAAATTTGTAAGAGAAATCAACAAAAATATTTGACGTATCAAACAGAAAATTAGAACGCGGATTTAATAAAAAAGTCTAATAAGAATTGTCTAAAATCTCCACTACTACTCAGCGACATAACGTTTATGAAAACAGAAATATGTTATATATGTATATTTGTAAAAGAGACAGTTGTAGATATAGTGTACTAAAATAATAATTATAATGGTAAAAATTGGGTACTTTTCTAATAACAGGGAAGAGATGTAAGCTATATACAAATGAAGTAAAACTAGATCTTAATAAATCGATAAGAAATATAACGAAATATTTCGAGGACACAATCACAATAGAATTAGATTTTAAAAAAGGTGACTTAAAATTAATTAACGATAAATTATCAAGATTTCTTAATTAAGATAGAATAAAAGAAGCGAAAAATAGTATGGAAGATACTGAAAATTTGTTAGATAAAATAAAAACACATAAAAGATTTAAACGTCCTCTTATTTTAAGAGGATTATTCTCCACTTAAGAGTAATTTCTCTTAAAAGTAGAGGAATAGTCTCCAATGAAGAGTAATATTCTTAATTTAAGAATAAAATGTAAGAGGATTTTAGAAGAGGAATTGTCCTCCTAAAACAAGAATATTTTTTTTCGGTGCAGCATGTAGCTATTGAGAAAAATCTGCAAGAGTTAAATTTTGAATTATATTCGAATCCTTCTAGAAAGAAACCTGAATCGAATTTTTAAATAAATGTTAATTTAAAAATCATTTACACTTTAAAGGGGGAGCTGTCGACAATATGAAGTATGAGTGTGTATTGTAAAGAGTGGGGACAGGTTCACAGTCCTTAGAAACTTAAGAATAAGCAGGTGTGGTCAGATTAATTAGTCGCTATTCAAAATGATAGCACGTTTGTCTTCCAATAAGGCTCAGCGAAGAATTGGAAGGATTGATTATCTCCAAGTTTTTGTACTTTTACTTGTTAAATAAATAAAGTTGAGTTGGCTCTCAGTTGAGTAATTAACTCACCGAAAATAATAATATTAGTTGTTTCTAATGGCGACAACATTATTTTACATCAATTTGTTGACTCGTTTGTAAATTTAAACGTGAAAATGTTCGACATAAAATACTGGATAAAATTGCTTTCTCAAAAAGAGTCAAAGAAAAAAGAAGAACAGATGAAAGCAACACAAAAACAGGAGAATCAAGTATAAATAAAAACATAAAAAAAGGAAAAAAGATTACCGTAAGAGAAGCTAATTTATTTCGCTCATGTAGGGTTATTTCGCTTAACAGATATCTATTTTTTTAAATTCGATTAACATACTTTTTAGACAGAAATATTTCAGATTTACAATTGTTTTGGTTAATATAAATAGATAACTTTAATTTAAAATTTATTTGCAGCAGATTCATTGATAACTTTTAATAAAAATTATATTTTAACCACAAGTTAATAATTTTCATATTGAGCAAGAAGTATGAAAACGTAGATAATAAAGCTTTTACTTGAATATTTTTAAGTTGAATTCTTCTGACAATTACTTTTCCTTTATCGACAACATGATTTTCATAAAGCACAAAACTGAAAGCAATAAATAGATTCTGCAAAAAATCAATTTAAAAAAAATTCAAATTTGTAGTGTAAATTCGCTCAGGAAATAAGTCTACAAAAAAGATGTTTGGGCCTAGATATTTGAAGGATGTTAATCCCAGGTTCTAGGTGGGCCTCAGCAAAGATGTCCCAGGTGGGCGCTTCCTGGACTGGTAACGGTGAATCAAGCCACAGCCCACGAAGGGAAAACCCAACTGGTGCCCAGGTGGGCAACCCTATTAATGCCCATAGATTTAGTTTTCATTAAAATTAATGAATAAATTATTTATTAATAACATATGAGTCAAATTATAAATAAATAGCTTTATTATTTCCTGATTTATACTTTTTTTAATTAAATTGTGACCAAAAGTAAATTTATAAATAATGTTAGCACATATACATATATAGTAATGAATAAATATCCTTTTATTTATAAATTGAAAATTTATTTAAAAAAATAGATTTTTGTTAATTAAATTATTTAATGGCATATATAATTGAGGGGCTAGGTGCTATAATGTGTTACGCGCCATGTTGAGTAAATGGCGTGTAACACGTTATAGCATCCAGACCCTCAATTATTGAAGTTCATATTTATACGTATACAATGCAGAAAAGTTGGAATAGTCGCAAACCTACGAAACAAATAAAATCTAAGAGGGACGCGGGAATCGAACCTACGACCTAGAGACTACCAGACTAACATCCTAACCACTAGGCTACGAAACCAAAAATTGTTTAAACAAATGATTGTTGTTATTTACTAACTTCTGACACAAAGCACCTAAAAACATGCAATTTCTATTTAATTTTGCATTTAGCTAATCTGAAAAGTATGAAATAAAAATATTTTATGATTTAAACAGTTCAGAAATTGTTTAAACAACTAATTGTTATTGTTTATTAACTTTTGATACAAACAACCTAGAAACTTGCATTTTTTTTTCTAATTTTACAATTACTACCACTACTCTGATTAGTTAATTGCAAAATAAGAAAAAACTGCATTTTTCTAAATCATGCTATGTGTCAAAGAGTTAGTAAATATCAACAATTATTTGTTTAAACATTTGATGAATTGTTGAAATCATAACACATCTGATTGATTTACTACTTAGATTAGTTAATTGCAAAATTAAGAAAATACTGCAAGTTTCGAAGTTATCAATATCGTTTCTCGAAGTTATTGTAAAAGGAAATGAAAAATTATGTCTAAAAATGTTTAAAATCATTTTCGTAAGTTTAATTAAATAAATTAAATAACATATGTATAGAAAAAGCAAGGTAAAAAATTAACTGTCACTAATTATTTAACCTCTTTATAATTTTATCGCAACAAAACTTTTATTCCTTTTTTTATTTTTCCATTCAAAAACCGTAAAAAAAATTTTTTAATTTTCAGTAATTACATTGTACCTACAAATAAATTAATAATTTAAAAACTTCGAAAAAATTGTTATTTATTATAAGTTAAGTATATTTGTAAATATTTTTGATAAAACACATTTTTTTAAACTTAAAAAATGTAATTAATTTCACTTTACGTTATTTCATACGTATAAAATAAAAGAACAATAATTTTTCTTATTAATTTTACTTTTCTTTGTAACTATTAATTATTAAATATAAAGAAAAGTAAAAAATAAATACAGTGAAATTAATAAATATAAATAAACTTTAAAATAATAATAAAATTAATAATTCAATTTTTAAAAAATGAACTTTGTTTCTCTGATAAAATAAACTTCCATATTAAAAATATTTCCGTTTCTTTCCATTGATGGTAAAATCAACAAGAAACTTTTTAAAACTGTTGTCAGATGGCGATTTTACGATTTCAGACGATAAAGTCATTTTCATTCATATTTCAATTGATAATCGATTTAAAATTTGTAACTTTTAATTTAATAAAAAAAACGTAACTAAATTTAAAATCAAAACTTTAAATCAATTACAAAAAAACAAATTTTAAATTTAAATACAATTTAAGACTAACAATGCCTTTTTAAGGGAAGGCACCACCCCCAACTTTGACCTCGTTGCATAGTTTTGCAAATTCATGTGAGAAGTTGTTTAAAACTATAAATTAAGTCTAGAAAAAAATTTCCATTAAAAAATATTAAAAATAGTAAAAGAAAATTAATTTAGAATTTCTAAATTTTCAAAATTTTGACATTTTTTGAAAAACCTACACATACAATATTTTAAAAAATATGTGTGCTTACGAAAATTTATGACATAAATGCAAAAATTATGTCAAATAACTCATTTTCTACGTTTAAATTTTTTAAAACACTCCTAAAATCATCTTTTTTTGTTTTTATTTGAATAAATTTTTTTTAATTTGCAGTCATTGCATTAACCTTTTTAAGTACACCGAAATTTTCAAAAACTTTATAGATATAGGCCTTTAGAAAAATGTCAAAATTTAAAAAATTTAAACATTCAAAATTAATCTTCTTTTACAATTTTCAATATTTTTTAACAAAATTTTTTTTCAAGGCTTATTTTATAGTTTTTAATAACTTCTCACATGGATTTACAAAACTATGCAAAGAGTAAAATGATAAGCTCTTCAAAAATATAATTTTCAAATTTTTGATCACATATATTTTTAGATAAAAAATGATTTTAAAACAATATAACCTTCTTCGATAATTAAAATTTAAAGGGGTCAAAGTGAGGGTGGTGCCACCCTTTTAAATTCAATATTTAAGTTAAACTCAATAACAAAATAAAACAATAAAGAATTTAAACTCAAAAATAGAATGCAAAGAAATAAAAATTTATAAATCTCAAAGACAAATTTAAAACTATAAAGAGTTTTTTTGTAACTTAATATTGACTTACCACTCACATATTTCTGGATACAAAGCCGTATTATTGACAGAAAACCTGAAAATTAAAAATATATGGAGTTTCGAAATTAAATAATTATTCTACTCATGTAATTACAATAAAAGGTGTATAGTAAACAAATAATAATAATTATCAAAACAAGAGAATGAATTATCTAATTGAAAAATTTTAAGAATATATGGGCAATTCCACGTGACATTTACCTATGACCTCTTAAAATCGGGCAAAAATATTCTTTTTGCAACACTAATCTGTAAAATTAAATTTTACACACTGAAAACAGTGTGTAAAGTACTTCTTTTTATAGCGGTGTGTAAAGTGTTACTTTACACACCGCTAGCAGTCCGTAAAGTGAATTCCAGTATGTCAAGTGATTTTCAGTGCGTAAAATGATTACTTTACACATTCTTGTGACTGTTTGATGAGAAACGATGAAATAAAGCTTTAAAACAACAATTTACAATCACATTTTTTTATTTTAGCTTCAAGAAAATTTCATTTAACACTTCCCCCACTACACCTAAACTTTCAGTAATATTGTCAATAGTGCTGCAAGTTTAGTTGTTCTAGTGTTGCAAAAAATGTTGTATGACACTCGTGCATAAAGTTGATTATACTCGTGTGATTTGCATCACTTGCCTTCAGCTCGTGCTGCAAATGTCACACTCGTAAAATCATTCACTTTACGCACTTGTATCATAAATAACTATTTTTGTATTCTGTATTGAAAATAAACAGATACGTATTTTTTTGGAGGCCAAATTTTTGAGTTATGAATTTTCGAAATTTTTTATTTGACCAATTTTCAGTAGCCTATAAGTTTGAAAATATTGAGTTTAGAAAAAAGTTGTCAAAGAATAAAGTTTTAGTTTTCTTTCAACTTTTTAAAAATGTTTAAAAAATTTTTTTTTTATAAACAAATTCATTTTTTAAACTTTGGACCCGATTTTTTAAAAATTTTTTAAAATTTATTTATACCTTATAATGTACAAAAGATTTTCCAAAAAGAACTGGAGTGGGCCTGATGAGTTTATTAAGTTAAAAACATTTCTTAAAAATCACGTGCATGCCTCACAGTGAAAATTTTTTCAATGAATTTTTCAAAAATGTTTACATCCTAGAATTTTTAATGCATTTGAATGATTTTTGGTTTAAATTCAAGAAGAATAATTTTTCAACATCTCTCTTCATGTAAACATAAGAATATTCAATTGTTTATAATTTTAATTGTAAAATTTTGATTCAATGGATGGTAGATAAATAACAACAGATAGTGTTATTTCATTTATTTAACAAAACACCGACGTTTCGATGACATGGTTTGTCATCCTCTTCAGGTTAACTAAAGTTATAAATGTAAGTTAAATAGTAACATGTCAATAAGTATAAAACTATGTCTTGTCGTTAGGATTAAAATTATTGACCTGCTACTACTTAACTTACATTTATAATTTTAGTTAACCTGAAGAGGATGACAAACCATGTCATCGAAACGTCGGTGTTTTGTTAAATAAAAGAAATAACACTATCTGTTGTTATTTATCTATACCTTCCATTGGATTAAAATTTCCCATTTTACAATTAAATAATTCGGAAGGGAATTTCCTACTATTTCTGTTTATAATTTTTTAAATCAAAGTTCACAAATTAATTCTATATCTATACTTTGCTTTAAAAATAAACTTCCTTTTTTTTATTCCACTACTACTCAAGTCTTAAATCAGTTTAAATTACTATAATATAATCTCCAATTAAATAGCAAATACTAAACTAATTTATGTAAATTGTTATAAACAATACTACTTAACAAATAGTTAACTTTGGTTCGTCTTAATCAAATCAATCAATAATTCTTCACGCATAAAAAGGGTTCGCTGCCACAGCAAACCTTGTTCGTTGAAATAGGGACAGTGAAAAAGTTCGCTGTGAGATCAAACAAGTTCGCTATGACAGCAAACTCGCATAAATTTCTACTGATGTTTGCTGTCACAGCGAACATGTTCGCTACCACTGCGAACTTTTTAGCTGTAGTAGCTAATTTTCAGAGATTTCACAGCAAACATTTGTTTAGTGCTGCAGCTAATTCCTTTCTTTCCGTGTTTAATGAATATAACTCTTTTTGTTAACAAAAATTTAAATTGTCATAAACAAAAATAATTAAGAAATAATTAATTTTTGATAATTTGACTAAAGCTTTAAAATTTTTTTTTTAAATTACATACGAGCTGATCACTTGTTAACTAAAATTTTTAACTACTATTGTTAAATAATTATATTTAAACTTAAATTTAGATTTAAATGAATCTAAAGTACAATAAATTTAATAAAAGGCAAAGTTTTTTTGTGACGAACCAAAGTTAACAATTTGTTAAGTAATATTGTTTATAACAATTTACATAAATTAGTTTATGATTTGCTATTCAACTGGAAATTATATTGTAGTAATTTCAACTGATTTAAGACAGAAGTAGTGAAGCGGAATAAAAAAGAAAGTTCATTTTTAAAGCAAAGTATATGTATACAAATAATTTGTGAACTTTGATTTAAAAAAATTATAAATAGGGGAGACCGGGGCGTAATGGATCACTTCAATTTATTCAAAAGTGGTAAATCAGAGTAATTTCGGTTTTTGATCAAAATAATGTACTTGGTATATACTGTAAGTTTGTACCAAGTTTCATTGTTATTTGTTCTTTGTTCTTAAAGAACAATTAACAATTCTTGTTTATTACTTACGGTATCGATAACAAATAACAAAATTTTCAACAAAAACCTTCGGGGCGTATTGGCTCGCATATTTTATTAAGAAAAACCTATTACATTTAAAATATTAATAAAATGATAACTAATGACAATCCTTTATAAAAAAAATAACTAGAAAATAGATTTTTTTTATGTAAATTGATTTTGCATTTCGCTGCAACTTTTTAAAATTTTAAAACTGCATGAAAACGTTTAAAGTTTAAATAAAATATGTTCCATTTTCAATATTCTTTGTTATAAATATACAATAGAAACCAAAATTGTTAATACTATAATAATATTTGATGATCTAAATTATAATTTCATTGCTGATCCATTATGCCCCGGCCTGTGGCGAAATTTCTCACCTTGCATTTCTCCAAAAACATTGTTCTAGAAAAAAATAGTATAAGTAATATTAGGGCGTACTTTTTTTAATTGAAAACTGAGATATTAGGCTAAGTGTTCCACGTGATGAAATATTTATTAAAGCAAGAATGACGAAGTTAAGCAACAGAAAGTGAAAAGTGATCCATTATTATTATTATTACTTATAATGTTTCCCGGTCTCCCCTAATTGAAAATTCTTATGTTTACATGGAGGGAAATGTTGAAAAATTATTTTTCTTGAATTTAAACCAAAAAACACTCAAATGCATTAAAAATTCTAGGAAGTAAAAATTTTTGAAAAATTAATTGAAAAAATCCCACTGTGAGGCATGCACGTAATTGTTAGAAAATGTTTTTAACTCAATAAACCTACATAGCACAAAAACTTTCAGGAATCTTTCAGGAAGTTTCCCCTGACAACCTTCGGAAGTTACTCTTGGTAACTTCCTGGAAATTTCCAGGAAATACAATAATGTATGCAGGTTAGAAGCTTTCCATGGAAACTTCCTGGTAATTTTCTGAAAGCTTCCCATCAAAACTTCCTGGAAGTTACCAGGAAGTTTCCAAACATCCTCAAAGTTATAATGAAATATATGATAGATAAACTAACCCTGTAAAGTCAAGTGGCGACTAAAAATGACTATTTACTTATACTAAAAAATTACTATTTACTAAAAATGACTATTTACATTTACCCCGAGATTTTGAAATTTTACTAAAATCGGGGTAAATGTAAACACCACTGTAGTTAAGTGAGGTTTAAAAAAACAGTTATTTCAAGTATACTACTGTTTTAAGGAATGGAAAAACTGAAAAAACTCTACGTAGGTGTATAGAAAAATCAACCAGTTCACTGATAATGTGTCATACAAAATAAACAATCATCCATTACAAAATTAGTAATGTAAAAACTTAAAAAGCATCTTGAATCATGCTATTAATATTGAATAACTTAACTTGAATAATAAATTGAATAACTTGAACAAATTTTAATGGATTTTCATTCAACTTGGAAAAAAGAAGTTTTAAAGGTTGCTGAATAGGAATCTAAAATCAAATTTTTTTAATTTAAAACTCGTGGATCCAATATTGCGGTCAAACATAAAAAATTGTTAAAAATTGGTCAAATTTAAAATTTTTAAAATGATGGATCCAATATGGCGGATGATCCTATACATATTTTTAAAAATTGATCAAATTTACTTAAATCTGACGTACCTGAGTTTTATTTAATAGTCGTAAAAAACCATTTTCTTATATTCCAGGCATGTAAATGCACTACCCAGCTTAAAATCCCCGTACAGGATCCTTAAAGGATCCTCTTGGGATCCTGTACAGGTCCTGCGCAGGATCCCATACAGGATCCCGTACTGGTCCTGTAGAGGATCCCGTACGGGATTTTGGGACAGGGTTCCTGTGCAGGTTCCGATGGAGGAACCTTAGTTATCAAAGATTTCTGTAAAGGTTTCTGTACAGGAACACTTGCAGGATCCAGTACAGAAAACTTTGTAAAGGTTCCTGTACAGGAATCTTTGTAGTTTTGTAAACTGCAGATACTTAAGTGTAAAGAATCCTGTGAGAAACCCTTAAAGGATCCTACACGGTTTCCTCAATTAATTTATTTATATTTTTTACTCCTGCGCAGTAGTTTTCTATGAGTTTCTCGAATGCGCAATACATTTTTCTGTCCAACATTGATATACGAGCCTAACATATTAAAATATGAAGTCTATGTATGTCAAATGTTGCTTAACATAAAAATTTTTTTTTTAACACACGCACCGAAAGTACATCATTTCTCACCTATAAAGAGGGTGGAAAGTACGTCTTTCCCGGAGGCAGGGAGAGAATGTTACTTTCCCTCCTCGTGACGTCATAACGGGGAGGGAAAGTAATACTTTCCCTCCCCGCTGTGATGTCAGGGTGAGAGAAAGTAATGTTTTCTTCCTGCTGCTATAAAAATTTGTAATTTTTTAAAATTTTTTAGAAATATAAAAAGAGCTATATATTTTTTAAGATTAAATATGTATCATGTTGTTATTTTTTTATTAATAATGGATTTTAAATAAATATGACAACAAAAAATTCCATTAAATAATTGCATATTTGTACTTTCGTTTACGTGTGTTAGAAAAAATAGTATGTGCACCACGGAAGGAAAAAGATTTTCGCAGGGTGAAGTTTGCTGTTCTCGACTTCGCTCGCACTCGCCTTCGGCTCGTGCGCTTGCTACGTCTCGAACTCCAAACTTCACCCTCGGGAAAATCATTATTTTCCTCCCTAGGTGCACAATATACTATTTTAAATTTCCTGTACAGGAACCTTCACAGAAATCTTTGATAACTAAGGTTCCTGCATCGGAACCTGCACAGGAACCCTGTCCCAAAATCCCGTACGGGATCCTGTATGGAATCCTGCACAGGATCTGTTCAGGATCCCAGGAGGATCCTGTAAGGATCCTGTACGGGGATTTTAAGCTGGGTATGCTATACTATGCAGGTCTATACCTGCAACTGACTAACACGAAGGAGGTACGAAAGAAGAACTAATTTCCTTTTCTATGAATATTTTCACTATTTGCTTTTGTATTTATATATTTTGAAACTATCTATTGTAAAAAATATGTTTGTAGTTGTAAAATTAACTCAAGTCTAACATTTACTACATAGTTCCTAAGTATTACTTTGAACTTAAAGCGCAGACGCAAGTCTTAACTGACAAATGCAGGATATGAAAAAAATCTTGAAAGTATCTAAAGGAATATAAAATGTTGTTTCAAGACTTGTTAGATTTTAGGGAGAACTAATTCTAAATATGCTCTTGGTCACAGTAGAGTTTAAAAGTGTTTGAATATCCTTTACTAGGTCTTAGTAGACTTTAAGTAGAAATTATAGGATCTGAACGTACTTCTAAGAAGTTAATATGCTCTATTAGATCTTAAACCAATTCTAAATTTCAACTCGGGGTGCTACTGGAATATATTCTTTTTTTACTTTTTACAATGTCCACTCTTGTAAATTTAAAAAAATTTCTCTTTACATCTTAGTTTTGCAATCGAAATTATAATTAATTTTAATTCAGTAATTATTTAACTAAAAATGCAATTATTTCTAAAAATTCACGCCATAATCAATGATTCAAATATTTAATTAATATCGTAAATGAGTCCAATTTCAATTATTTTCTCTCTAATTATAAATAAGTGCATATGCACTTATATTTCAAAACTCTTCTACGTAAAAAATAAATAAAAAAAAGTAAATAAGTCATCACGTCGAGATTTTGCAAAAAATGGACTCAAAGTTTCAAAAACCCCCATTTTTGGTTTTTTTTATAACGTGTAGAGAATGATGCCGACGTGCTAGAAGTCTCTAACTAGACTTAAATTAAAGCTTGAACTGTCAACTATAAGAATGTAATCGAAAAAGTTCTGAATCAATCAAAAATTTTTATTTAGCACAACTTTTTTCATGTGCGCGCATGCTCTACTTGTACTTATAGAACGGTACACTATATAGCACTCTTACTTTTTAATTTAACTTACTTTTTATTGTTATTTATCAATTTTGGGTTTGCTAATTAATAAGAATTTTGAAACCACCATTTCGAATTTTTTAATTTTGACTTAAGAGTGTTCGACGATCTCTAAAATTTGTAGGTTATGTGCGACTTACAGTTATCGCCCAAGAAAAACGGCACTGCCTGTTTGAAATGACGTGAAATTAGTAAACAACCGTTTTCGAACTAGTGTTTTTCTGCACACAAGCACTTTTTGCAAAATCTGACAACGTACATTTGTCAGAAATGTTATTAATTATCTAAATTCAAAAGATTTTGTTAATCCATGCAGAAACGCAGTTTCAGGATTGGAATTACAATAGAAATAATTATAATGACAGGCGGCAAGACATGTGTTACAGCCATTTTGCCAATAGAGGGCAGAAGCAAGCAGGAAGCGTAAAGACTCAGCTGTCAAATGATTCGCATTACATTGCTATGGTAATTCCAATGCTGTAACTGTGTTTCTATATGTATTAACGAAATATTTTCAATTCAGACAATTAGAAACATTTGTGTCAAATGTACGCTGTTATTTTTTGTAAAAAGTGCCTGTAAGTAGAGGGAAATTTGTTAGAAAATTAATGTTTACCAATTTTACGTCAATTAAACCGATCAGTGCCGTGTTTGTTGGGTGATAACTGTTAGTCGCACATTGTCGAGAAATTTAAGAGACCAGTGAAATCAGATTAAC
The DNA here is from genome assembly GCA_032873175.1 of Leptopilina drosophilae. Taxonomy (NCBI): domain Eukaryota; kingdom Metazoa; phylum Arthropoda; class Insecta; order Hymenoptera; family Figitidae; genus Leptopilina; species Leptopilina drosophilae. The sequence goes on from CM065484.1 coordinate 30,501,933, forward strand.
ATACTTTTTAGACATAAATATTTAAGATTTCCAATTATTTTGAAAATAATCGACTTCTCCATGAATTTTCTGTCTCAGAATATAATAAAAACAAAAGTATAAAAATATATTTAAATTTTTATTCAATAGAAAATTTTGGATTATGTATTATTGTTTTTTTTTTTGTTTTCTGAGTTTTTAATCATTTTATTGAAAAATTCTAAAAGAAATAATTAAATTTTGAAAGATTTACAATTACAAATATTATAAACAATTAGCGTCGTTGTCCTCGCTCGCTCGGAAGACATTTTACTTGTTTATTTCCACTTATATAAATTTATTTAATAGCATCTCTGTTACGTATGACATTCGTAACTATTTAAAATTTTTTCTTATTTTATAAAATTGATAATTATTATATAGAATCAATTAATTGATTGAGAGAATATTGGACATCACCCAGATTTCAAAACGAAAATTCTTAGTTTTGAAAGAGTTATACTTTTTAATAAAAGACTCTAAATGTATTGGTTTAATTACCAAGAAAGAGGCAAGTACAAATGAATTTAATAGTGAAGATAGATTCATTGAAACGTTGTATGGCAACGGCAAAGTTGATTGAGCTGTGTGCAAAAGCTCTCCCCACTATTAGGATTTTATTGAAATTTCAGGGGGTGATCGATATTTTGCAACAATTAAAAAACGAGTCATAATTTATTGTGTCTTGCAAGGCGGTTGACTTTGAATATTATTATTTTTTCTTTAAACTCCAAAAGTGGAGGTTTTTATTTTTGATTATTCTGAGTAAGAATTGTTTTTTCTCATAAATAATTTTGATAAAAAAAATTTAGTAAATTATTTATTTAAAAAAATCAATTTAGAAGTGATAAAATATTGGATAAAATGTTAAAAGAGCAAATTAAATGCTAAATGAGAATTAAAGTTAAAATTAGTTTTGCTTTCTTATTCTCCTTAATTTGTTAAAGTATTTTTTAAATATAGTTAAAGTGAAATTCGTTTGAAATAATATTTATTTTGTTAATTAATAATTAATCAAATTCAGATATGATACAAAGCAATTTTGGAAATTCATTAACAACTGAAGGGCTGGTTGCTATAATGTGTTACGCGCCATTATGTGAACAAAAAATTTCTAAGTGCAAACCTAAAATTTTTTTTCACAAAAAAATTAATGTTTACAATTACTTAGATTAAGAAAAAACGTATTTTTAACAAAAATGTATTGATTTTTTTAAATGTAACGTCCACATAATTAATTAGCAAAAATGTTTAAGTCCAAGCAACTAGGAAAAATTTTTTAGACCAACTAATTATAAATGTTTATAATGATTGTAAACAATAAAAACCGCATTTTTAATAGAAGTATGTTGGAATTTTTTTTAATAAGAATATAAATATTAATTTATGAATATTTATCGTTTACTATTACATCATTAATATTCTTATTATTATTTTGAAACTATTTAATTATTTGTTACGGTGTATTAGTGTCAATAAGTGCTTTTTGGAATCATTTAAGCAAATCAACAAGTCAGTGACAATAAAACGTTGGTGTTCAGTTAGGTTCCATAGCATAATGGTTTGGGTGTTAGTCTGGTAGTCTGTAGGTCGTAGGTTCGATTCCCGCGTGAGTTAGATTTTATTTGTTTCAGAGGTTTTGACTATTCCGATTTCTCTGCATTTCACCTGGGCCATCCCTGCTGGGGCCCACCTAGCGATACGGATTATTACATTTCAGTAGAAAAAGTTAAAAAGTAAAACTTTAAAATTTCTACAAGTAGGTAATATTTACAACATATTGAATATAAAAAGTAATACAAAATGCATTATGATATGGAACCTAACTGAACACCAACGTTTTATTGTCACTGACTTATTGATTTGCTTAAACGATTCAAAAAAGCACTTATTGACACTAATACACCGTAACAAATAATTAAATAGTTTCAAAATAATAATAAGAATATTAATGATGTAAACGATAAATATTCATAAATTAATATTTATATTCTTATTAAAAAAATTCCAATATACTTATATTAAAAATGCGGTTTTTATTGTTTACAATCAGTATAAACATTTATAATTAGTTGGTCTAAAAAATTTTTCCTAGTTGTTTGGACTTAAACATTTTTACAAATTAATTATGTGGACGTTACATTTAAAAAAAACAATACATTTTTGTTAAAAACACGTTTTTTCTTAATCTAAGTTAAGAAAACAAACAAACATTAATTAATAGCAAAAACATTAATTTTTTTTTTTAATAATAGCAAACATTAATTTTTTTGTGAAAAAAAAATTTAAGGTTTGCACTTAGAAATTTTTTGCTCACATAATTATTGATGTTGGTCCCCAAAAACTGTGAAGCCCAGTTAGGGCCCAACCCACGCCCACTTATTTCGCCTGAGCGAATCTGACCGTGGGTGGGTCAATAGACAAAATCTAAAATGCTTCCGAAAAATCTTAACAATTATATATTTTTTATTGTTTATTTATAACAATTGTCAATTCATGTACGAATATGACCACTAGGTGTCACTAGGTTTATCATTATAGACTTCGAAGAGTCAACATTTATATAGAATTTAATTTTTAACTAAAATGAGCTTTTAATCGTGCGTGCCCTCAATGCCATACTTTCCATGCAGTTTGGACAAAAAATTAAGTTCGCATTATGGGCGCAAAATAGGTGATTGCGACGATTGTAAATAATTTTTGTTATTATATATAATAAAATTTACTAATGTTACATTGCAGTCTTTATTTGTTTAAATAAAGAATTGTTGTTAATTAATAACTCTTGATACAAAATACCTAGAAACTTGCAGTTTTTTTTTATTTTGCAATTAACTAATACAAATCACATGAAATAAAAATAATTTATGGTTTTAACAATTCAGAAATTGTTTAAACAAGTTATTGTTGTTATTCACTAATATCTGACACAAAGCACCTAAAAACATGCAATTTCTATTTAATTTTGTATTTAACTAATCTGAAAAGATGCAAAAGTCTAATACTGTCAGATTTCGCGTGGAACGCCCCATATACAGACAGCATGTTGGAGAACATTTACGAAGTATAAGATTTCTTTGTTTATATAATATAATTGCTTGAAAAAATTTTCCTTAAAAATTGTTCATATAAAAAATACATTACCCATGTTACGTTAAAATTTAAAGGTTAAGTGTCAAAAAAAATTTACGAAGTCAAAACATATGAACATGATAAAGTTCTTTACAACAAATTCAAAAAAATTTTTAAAACGAGCATTTAATAAAAGTTCATGGTTTTATGTATAATAATTTAATTAAAAACACACAAATAATAAATACCTGCTTAAGACATATAATATTGTTCATTTAAAAATGTAAAAAATGAAACATTGTGCTCATTATTTGTAGTTCTTAATATTTTTTAATTTTTTCTTTTTTCGTTTAGACATTTAATCAAAAATTTTTTTATAAATAATAGATAATTAATTTTTATTTCATTTCAAAGCACATGTTAAAATGATAGAAAACAACCTATTGAAAAATCCGATATCGGAACCGACATAAAAAATATATGGGAAATGATTCCAGGAACGTCAACGGCATGGATATCGGATTCTATAACGTTAACTAGAATGGAACCTATGTCGTAAATTGATAGCAGGACCGTGAACATTTCCGGTGTAGTTTCCGATATAGTTTCCGATGGTCGTTTTGATGTGGTTTACCATTAAAATCTTTAACATGATATTAAAATTATTTTTGTAGTTAATAGGTATAATTATTTGAAATAAGAATCCTAAAAGTTTCCAAAGTTTATTCTGATATAGGTTACGATTAAATTTTCATCGATAATAATAATTTTCTTCGTATGAAAAATGTATTTTTATTTTTAATATACTAGTTTAAAATATTTATAACTTTTAAATAAACTTTTCAAAATTATTTTTTATTTTAAAGGTTGATTTTTAGTTTCCTATAATTAAAATTTAATTTCATTGAATAATTAAAACTAAATAGAAACAAATATCCATAATTCGAATTTTTTAAATATTTTATTTTATTAAATTTTTAAAGTAATTTATAACAAGTATAATTATTTATGATATATTTTAATTGTAAGATTGTTTGTTAAAAATAACATTTCAGAAATATTGATTCCCAACAATATCAATAATAATAAATGAATGAAACAGACTAATTTTGTTTTCTCAGTTTTCTTCTGACGTCATAAATTTTTTCTGTAATGTAACCTCCTAATTTCTTCAGTCTTGCAGCCCTTTTATATCCTGTGACTCCAGCGTCAGTTATCTTTTTGTAAAGTAAATCTACAACATAATGATGTATTTAATTAGAAAAATAGTACTAAAATGCGAAATTATTATAAATCGTTTAAAGTTGCAAATATAATTTCTTTCTTCTTTAAATTTTTAACGATTTTTAAAGAGTAATACATTTTTCCAGAAAAATATATTACTATTTTTACTTCAAAGAAATTGATTAGAATTCTTTCCTTTTTTTATGACTTTGTTAAAATTTATTTTTAATTTTAACTGCTCTGTCATGATAATATATGTTCTCAAAAAATTCTTATGGTTCTTAATTATTAATTGGTTCCTTCTAAAAGCAGTTCCTTTTCAGGTGTTATTTGTTCTCTGTTGGCTCGATCATGTTGTACTCTAGTCAAATCAATACACTTCTTTTGTAAAACTTCAGTCCCCCAGTATACCGTACACAAATCTTTAATAAATTTAGAATCATTTTTTCTGTTGATAGTTTCCCATGTGTCTTGATGCAAAGTAAAGTTTAATCCAAGATTCACCTACAAATTAAAGCGATAAATAATTAATTTCTAACTAGTTCGAAAGTGGTTTTAAAAATTATGAACGCTTGTTTTTTAATATATTTAAAAAATTCTAATTTGAATTTCTTTTTAAAGTATATTTGATATACGTACTACTTCACCATCTACAGAAGGACAAAATCTGATTCTGGATGAACTAACAGAATTATCCCCTTGCGAATTTATTCTCGCTTCGTTTCAGTTCTCTTCGTTAGACCTAGGTGTAATAGTTTCTTGACCTATGAATAAAAATCGGATAAATAATAATAATAATAATAATAATCGTTATCAGCAAAGTGCTCATTTTACTTCCTGACAAAATATTTAAAAAATAAAAATATTAATTATTATATTGCAATTATTAGGGGAGAATGGGGAGTTATGAAGCATGGGGAGTTGTGAAGCACGGCCATAGATCTCGCATAGTAATTGTTTTGATAGATGTGACTTACTCTGAATATTTTTTCACCTAATATCTTCGTTTTGTAATTGGATTCATTCCGATAGAAGATATTTTGCATATCTTTCAAGACAATGTGTTCAATTTTTCGTTTATAAAGTTTTTTTGTGTGCTCCATTTTGCAGAATTCTTACAAAATTCGCGAACAAATCAAAAAGATAAGTTCACCCATATAATACCCAGCAATGATTAGGTTCTCGAAATTTAAAACGATTTATGCAAAATCGCAATAAAGAATATTTACCAAAAAATATAATTTTTAGCGATTTTTAGTAGTGCTTCACAACTCCCCATGATTTTTAAAAACTTGAAAAAGCAGCTTTTTAGTCCAACTGAAAAAAAATGTCGATTTTATTTTATTTCATGCAAATTCTTCAACCAGTAAGCATATTTGAAGACCCTCTAGAGATTCAAGTGGAGAAAATTTGAAATAAAAATTTCTTTTTGAAGTTACAACTCATAAACAAAGCGTGTTTCATAACTCCCCATTCTCCCCTAATATTAAGTATTTATGTCAATAGAAAACCATTTGGCATTATATTATTAGAGGAATTTTCATCAAATCTTCCTTGTCCAATATTGGCCAGTATTGAAAATGGGTCTTGATTGATATCAGTAGCTTCTCTTCTTATCATTCTTGCCCCATTGTTCCTGTCAATATCTGAAGCCGTAGATGTAGCGCTAGAAGATTCTTCTTCACCTATTATGAATAAATTTAATAAGTAAATATTATTTTAAAAATTTACTGAATCTGTTTCATATTTATTTAGTTATTAGTATTAATTTGTATTAAAACAAACCATCTACATCAGCTTCATGATCCACAGTGACAATCCTTTGTGTTGTATCTAAAGATAAATTACTTAATGTGAATGAGAATAGAAATATGATGGATTGTCAATATCATTGATTCAATTATTTACATATTAATACTTTATTTAAGGTTATTTTAAATTATTCTGCTTTTATTGGTATTAAAATAATATATTAAAATAATTATATATTATTAAATATTATTGGTATATTAATGACAAAAATAAATTATACAAACCATGTTCAAAACTTTCAATAGAATTATTCAGCACAGTGTCTTGAGAATCAGATTTTTCAAGGCTGGGATTGGGATCATCATTTTCAGAGTCGGAACTCAAATTAATCGATGAACAATCTTCCATAAGTTTATCATGTCTCTTCATTATACTTTCGTTCATGAATTTGGTTGCTTTCTTTTTCAGAAGATTGTTCTTCTTTCCATTCTTTTTCTTTGAAACCAAACGCTTTATTTTAATCATAAATTGTAATTATATTTTTTTGGCAATTTTGTTATTACCTTTGCAGGAGTTTTCGTCTTCTTTATTTCTCCACCACTTAAAGAGAAACTGTCTATCGTCCTAACATTGGGATAACTGATACGCTTTTGGTTTTTTTGGCGTAAAATATCCTTTTCACTTGCTGTCAATTAAATCATTAATATTTATTTATTTATTACCAAGAAAATAAAAGTTATTTATAAGTGGAATATTTAAAAATAAGTTTTAAACACTTGTCTAACGTTTATATGATTGATTATATATATTCTTTCGAAATATGTTAATTTTGTAATAATATAAAAATAAAATATCAACACTTACAACCAACTAGAAGCATTTGAGCTTTGAGTAAATAATCATCTTTATCTACTCCGTTTGTTCCTTTCCACCACACTTTGCATCTTTGAGGACAAAATTCTTTCTTATTTGTTATTGTAAAATTTGCGCAATGCTCTATCGGCCCTATTTTTTCTTTCCTGCTTTTAAAATATACTAATGCCCATTTTATTGTTGTCATTTTTTCAAAAGAAAAAGCTCCACATGAAAGTAACACAACCACAAATGTTATAGATGCGTAGTTTTGAGTTTCTATGGTAACGCGATTTTCAATAATAAATTTAAACTTGCAATTGTTTTTAAAAGTAAATTAATCTTATCTAGTTGCGGAAAATTAACTAAAAAGATACGATTGATTAAATTGATCAAGGAAAATATGACTAAACGGCGACTAGAAAATTACAAATTATACTTGGAACTAGGTTCCAATGAATCAATCCCTTCATCTTCACTTTTCAAATACAAACGGGAAAAGAAACAGAAGGTGATTTCTAACCAATCAGAATCATTTATATCGTTCAAAATTTCAAATTCAAAAAATAATCTTTGTTCTTTTTCTCAAATTCAAATTGAAGAATTTTTAAAGTTCTGTAACAAATAAATGCATAGCGGCAACGAATTATTCTTTATTGAAGTATAATTTAAAATATATAATTGATAAATTTAAGTTTATATTTTTAATTAAAAAAATTAAATTTTGACATTTTAATAAAAGAATTAAAACTAAAATATTTTTATACTTCAAAGTTAAACGAATATGAATACATATATCCTGAATGTGATGAGGAAATGGTGCATGGAAATGAACCTAACATAACCGCAGATGAAACTGACGATTTGGTTTTATCTGACCAGATTATGGAGGAGTCCTTTTATATCATGAATACTTCAAAGACTGATACCGAAGATATTGAAATGGTATAAAATTAAATCAGTAAATCATACAAAAAATATATTAATTAAAACAAAAATAATATTTATGTTTCTACGAAAATGCAGGGAATTTTGATTTTTACAATAATTTTTTACAAAGTTTACAAAAAAATACTAAGAATTAGAATTATAAACATTTGAGAAATTTATTTAATTGTAGGTTAATTATTTTCTTTCCAATTTCCCTTTTTTCAAAATTTTTTAAAAAAATATAATTTCACAGGCGAATATTATGTTTTAAATTTTAATTCAATAATATTTATAAGTATAATATAAATGAATTAATAATATAATATTTTAATATTAAATAACAAATAAATATATATGACAATTATTTATTACACATAGTGTTTATATATCAATAAAATATAATAATAAGTTGTATAAAAGATAAAACTTTAAGAATAAATAAACACACGATAATAATAAAATTTGTAGATGGATATTGAAAATGAAAGACATTGCGGTATGGATAAAGAAAATTTTTTTGTAATTATGGAATCATTACGTGAAGATCTGGAGAAGGAAGAAAATGATAATATGAAAAATTACGAAGTACGTTGCAAAAAAATTTAATCTTCGCGCTACTAGGACGATACTTGAGACATTCGCAAGCAATACAATTATTTGTTCAATTTTAGCACTAATTTCATCGCGATTTTAGATCACTTCACAAAATTCTACTATACACTAATAAAAAAACTTTTTGGTTACCAGAATAACTTCTAATAATCTGCGTACAAAAATACTTGGTGACGTGAAGGTTGATTGGTAGACTTGTGGTTAAAATAAATCGCTAATATTTAGTTTTTTATATTTCTTTATCGTCTCGCAGTATAACTTTATATGAAGGGATAATAACAATAATAATAAATTAGTTTAATAACAAAATATAAATTATTAAAACAATTTTTTTTATAATAAAGTTAGAAGATGAAGAAGATATTTTCTTGGATGCCTTAGATGACAGTTCAGAGGATTTAGACATAACTTCAGATGATGACACTGAATTAGAATTCAAAAATTGCTTTTCATCAATAGACGATTTACTGAAAAATCCAAGAATGAAATCACCAACCACGACTCCTGCTAATAAAAGCCCAGCTGAAATATTACTTATGATTATAAAGTATTCAGTTATACATGCTCTATCGTTGACGGCAATAACCGATTTATTCATTTTAATTAATTGTATTTTTGCTGAGTGTATTTTACCAAATACTAGATTCGTAATTGATAAACTATTTTGTCCCAAGAAAAACATGGAACTGCATGCAACATGCCCAAACTGTGGGGCTTATATTGGACGGTTTAATAAAACAGATTTTATAAAATGCCCAGTATGCAATTCACAAATTAATGTAAAAAAGAATAAGTACAAAGACTTCTTTGTAATGATGGATGTTTCTGAACAAATTTCGAATTTAATTGAAGCTAATAGTGATTATTACAATTTTATTGTTAATGATAGAGTTCATGATAAAAATATTTTACGGGATATCTATGACGGAAAATTATATAGAGAATTTGTTAAAAATTTAAATGAGGCTGACAAACACAATTACGCGACTTTAACTTTCAACACTGATGGTGCACCTTTATTTACTAGTTCCAGTTATTCGATTTGGCCAATTTTTATATTAATAAATGAATTACCAGTTCACATTAGAACCAAAAATTTATTGTTAGTTGGTCTATGATTTGGTAAAAATAAGCCCAACATGAATGTTTTTCTGCAGCCGTTCACGGAAACAATGAATAAACTGACTACAAATGGAGTACCTTGCAATATAAATGGAAAAGAAACTTGTATTAAAGTGTTTACTCAACTTTGCGTTGTAGACTCTGTAGCCAAAGCTCCTATTCAGGGTTTTGTTCAATTTAATGGGACATTTGGATGCAATCAACACCCTGGGGAATGGGTCCAGAATCCTCACATAGCCAATAAATGTTGCGGTAACATTAAATACACTTTACAAAATGAACAGCCAAAAAAGCGAAATATCACCGACACAAAAGAACATATGAGATCAGCCAGACCTGGAAAACCTGTATTTGGAGTAAAGAATCCTTCGCAATTAATTAATTTAATTAAGTTCAATTTTCTTTTTGGTTGTCCTTCAGACAGTATGCATTTGTTTTGTGGAATTGCAAAACAATTTGCTACAATGTGGTTTGGCAATTCAGGGAAAAGAGGTTTGCTTTCTAAAACATTTATTGATATGATTGACAAAGCTCTACAATCTATCAAAGTACCAAATCAAGTTGGGAGACTAACACGTACTATTACAGAAAAAGCGTTTTGGAAAGCACGAGAGTGGAAAAACTGTATTTTTTTCTATAGTTTGCCTATTTTACAAAATATTTTGCCAGAAAATCTTTTTTCACATTGGGCTCTATTCGTAGAAGCTGCTTATTTGTTAATGAAAGATGAAATAAGCATTTACGAGATTAATTTGGCTAACAAATTATTGCATGTACATGCGCTTCTCCATTTATCACAAAGTGTTTACCATTGGGACCCACTTTAGGCTCATAATGCATTTTGCTTCGAATCTGGAAACGGCGATTTATTAAAAGTAATTCATTCCGCAAAAGGCGTTCACCACCAGATTTGTAGACAAGTGAGCCTAAAATACACATTACACAGGCCTGCAAATTTTGGCTTAGTTCTGTTACAGAAAAAGTGAAAGGTTATTCTTATAGCTTTTTTGACGTAGAATACGAATCTGATTTCGAAAATGTCCCATCACGTCAGGATTTCTTGTAATATTGCCTTAAATAGCCAAAAAAGGTCTATTTTGGCCATTTTTCGGAATTTTTTTTGGTTAACCAAAATTTTTTCTTACAATTTGCGAAATTACATCGTATAGTAATATGTCTAAGCTTTAAAATCAATTTTTCAAAATTGCTTTACGATTTTCTAAAAAAGAGTTATGTAGATTTGAAATTTTTTTATGCAAATGTAAGTATGTTTACACAAGTTCAAAATGGCATTTAATTTCAAATCTACATAACTTTTTTCTAAAAAATCGTAAAGCAATTTTGAAAAATGGGTTTTAAAGCTTAGATATAGTACTATACGATGCAATTTCGCAAATTAAAAGAAAACATTTTGGTTAACCAAAAAAAATTTCGAAAAATGACCAAAATAGACCTTTTTGGTTATTTAAGGCAATATTAGAAGAAATCCTGACGTGATGGGCCATTTTGGAAATCGGATTCGTATTCTACGTCAAAAAAGCTATAAGAATAACCTTTCACTTTTTCTGTAATAGAACTAAGCCAAAATTTGCAGGCCTGTGTTATCATTTCTAAAGGATAAATTGTATCCACAATGTTCAGGTACCGTCAGACACTTTTGCAATAATATTGGAACTAATCATGTTCAAAAATCCATTCAAATTTCAGATTTGCGATACTTTGGAGTACCTACTGCTATACTTAAATTATGGCAACAAAGGTTAGAACTTTCAGATCAATCAGTTTCGTATAAAAAAAATAGTAAAAGAAGGTTGTTTGTTCATGTCATCTAAAAAAAGAAATAATAGATCTGATAATTCATTTGCGAAATTGAAAGATGGATCTTATGTTCAAATTTTAGATTTTCTTGTCGATGTGCAAACAAAAAAAGAATATACTGTAGTCCGATTTATTGAAACTACAAACCATTTGTCAGAAAAATGTCACATGATGAGAAAAATAATAAGAATCCACGATGATGAAAGGGCTGTACTGACTACTAGTATTTCAAAAATATGTGTTCACATGTCTTTGGACAAAAATAATGAGTTCCTATGTGGTCTTCCTAATCTTCATCATTATTAAAGATTTATTAGAAATCCTTTGTAGGACAAAGTTTTATTACAATGAATTAGATTCTTATTGCGGTGCTTTTCTAGCACTTTTCCTAGTAGTACGTTTAAAGTAGAAATGAGAATATATCTTCTATTTGAAACATTTTTGACATAGCTATGCTATTAGAACTTAATACTACCTATGAAAAACCTATGAAACTACCTACCTACCTACCTATGAAACTGATTAATTATACCTTCCTACCTACCTACCTACCCATGAAACTGATTAATTAAACCTTCCTTTCCAGTTGAGTTAATGTTTAACTTATACTACTTATAATTTAACTACAATTTACACTCTTTGCATTTACCTAAGGTACGTGCGGCTTTTGCTGAATCCAGTTGTAAATTAATTTAAAACGTATAAACTAACTATTTACAGATTTCTAAAGGATATCCAGAAATTTTTATATTTCTAGGATTTTCAGAGAATATTCACGAATATCCCTAATGTATCAATAAGATATCCGAATATCCGTATTTTCTTAGGATGACAGTAGGTTATTTTGAATAGCTGGATGCTTTGAATGAAAACTTATTTTGAAATGTACTTGATATACAGTTTTAATAGCTGCAAAAAATTGTAATTTATGAATGATGATTCTATAAAATAAGAAACTTATTTAGTTGATAACCAAACTAGCTATTTGTTTAGATATTCCACAAAACAAGTGCATATTGAGTCAAAAATAAAGCAATTAAAGACAACACTAATTAAATTAATTAATTCTAATAAAATTTTACATAAAAATGGCAGGATAAGTTGATTTATTTTTATCTATCTTTAATACTTAGTGAATACATTTAACTCGATACTTTTCATTCAATCGGAAAAGCAAAACATTCATATTGAACTTAATGTACTGTTCAGCCAACAATTAATATAATTAATTTAGTTTCAAAGTTAAAAATAATTAATGGTTATAAGAAATTGGTCAATTAATTTAGTAATATTTAACAAAATTTCAGTTAAATTTCACTGATTGAAATTGTGAGAAGTCTCAGTCAATTTTCAATGAATTTTAATTAAATTGCACTGATACAGATTTAGATAGTAGAGTATGGTAAATTTTATTCCGCATATGTAGAATGAAGGATATTTACATAAATTATTATAAAACTAGAAATATTAAAAAAATTTGTTTTGTTTTGTAATTGAACATTATTGTAGATTTCATTTACTTTATATTAAACTACAGTGAATATTATAATTATTTATATAAGATGTATTATTAATGTTATTATTAATTAAATAGTTGTTACTTGCTCTGTATAAATAGATATCAAATAAAGAACATTGTATTTCAAATTTTATATGCTTTTTTATTATGTATCTACTATCCACATAGCACAATACATTTAAGATCAATATTTCGAGAATATTGAATGTCAATATTGTCAACATAGACCGGCAATGATCTGGTAATATTGAAGCAATATTGCTTGTAATAGTAATATTATTACCTCTTAATAAATTTTATAATATTATAATTATTATAATATTTTAATATATCTCATATTTTCATATAAAGCAGTATCATTTCTAAATAATAAACGAAGAATTATAAAGAGTTTTTAATACGAGAACATTACTTTAATATTATCAATATATAAGTTATAAGATAAAAATTTTTTAACCAAATTTAAATTGTCATCTTAAGCAACATTAGAATTGACATCAGAAGTATCTGGGTAACACTAATACGCATTCCTAGAAAAATATTTTTAATATCATGTTAGAAATTTTAATCGTAAACCACATCGGAAACTACATCGGAAATGTTCACGGTCCTGCTATCAATTTATGACATAGGTTCCATTCTAGTTAACGTTATAGAATCCGATATCCATGCCGTTGACGTTCCTGGAATCATTTCCTACATATTTTTTTATGTCGGTTCTGATAAAGGTTCCGATATCGGATTTTTCAATAGGGCAGTCACAGAAAACATGTGTTTATGATAGATGACCGTGAGATTCAAAATTAAGAAACAAGGATTAAATAGAAATGGTTTGCTCGAAAATTGATATAAAAATGAAGTGTCAGATTGTAATGAAAGTATACAAAATACAATATGAATGCCATGAATCATATATATATATAAAGCTCATTCTTTTACAAAATATTAGAAAAATTCAAATTATTAGGAAAATTAAAATAATTAATATAAACAAATATTTTAAATACAAAAAACAATTAAAGTATCGAAAAAAATGCAACCTTACAACGTTACAAAAATATTAGATTCAAATATAAACTGCTTAGATTTTCTGTACCAGTTTTTAGATTAATTGAATTTTTATGTTTGATAATATAAAACATTTCAAGAATTTTCCTTTTGTTGTAACTACTTTCAGCTTGTAGAATCTTAACTCTATCAGATGAAAATTCAAAATTGTGATTATTTACTGTAGAGTGTTTGCAAAGAGCACTTAATTTACTTTTGTTTGCCTCCTGATATTTATGTTCATAAACCCTTATTTTTAGATATCTACTAGTTTGCCCAATATATGTAGCATTACAATTTTTACAATCAATTTTGTAGACAACGTTAGTTTTCTCAAATTTCAGGGTTTCATCTTTAGGTAATTTAAAAAGAATTGTGTTAAATTTATTTAATGATTTGAAAACTATCTTAACATTATGTTTATCAAATATTTTCTTAATTAAATGTGAAAAATTTTCTATGTAAGGCATAGAAATAGTTTTCAAAAAAATGTTTTGATTCAAATTATCTATAGAATTTTTATTTTTATTACTTTGATAGCTTTCTATCCTTCTATTAATATATTTCTCAAGAAAAGTCGATGGATATCCATTTTTTATTAATGTATCAAATACTAGTTTAATATTACTTGTATGATATTTTGGTTCAAATAATTTAATGGCCTTGTCAATGAGAGAATAAACTATTCCAATTTTTACATTAATATGATGATGTGAATTGAAATTAAGATAATTTCCAGACCAGGTCTTCTTTCGAAACCAGTTTGTTTTTATAAGTTGTTCGGAAAAATCCATTGACCTATCCAAAAAATTAATTTTCCTTATTTTTTATTATTGTTATTACAGTAATATTCCTGTAATATTTTAGTTTAAAATTACAGTAATCTTACTGTTACGCATTAAGAAATAGTCCAGTCGCCCTGTGTCTTTTCGTGCCAAAATGAATACATGAAGTCTGATTGTGGATTCACATAGTGTGGGGTGGTAGTATGAAGACGTATATGGTTCCTACTCGAGATTTTTTAATCTGTGCGTTATAAACAATTTTGAAGGTGCCGAAAAACAGTTTTTTGATGACCGTTTTTTCCCATTAAATTATAGGGGGAAAAGTTGTTAATGAAACTTATAGACCTTTAAAAGATGGGCCATATGTTAAAATTGGTTTATTTGTTTACTTACAAATAAATTTAAACCACTAAAAATGGCACTTTCTTATTTGTTTAATAACTTGAACAGAAGTTAACAAATTCTTTCGATATTATCCAAAAATGTTCCTCTCAAGACCCTCAAGATGTGTGCCAAATCTGAATACGATTCGATAAATAGTTTATGAGAAATTCCATTTGTTAACTAAAAACATGATTTTTTAAAATAGAATTTCTACATTTTTGGCCGGATGAAAATCAATTTTTTTTGTTGGGTTCTCTTCATGAAATGTCAATCTATCAATCACATTTTGTAGCGAATTGAATTTTTACAAGAAAACTGGTTTTTTGGGGGGAGAAATTTTTGGCTTATAAACAAATGAACACTACATCAACAATTTTTACTTTAACAATTTGTCATAAACGCCATTTGATTACTTATTCTTTCCTGCAAATTTTGCAAAAAAAATTTTGATCTAGGTAAAAAGGAGGGGGGGGGGAGATAATTTTTTTTCAAAAAATTCCTGAGCCTTTAATCATTAATATTTTTTATTATATTTTTTTAGTTGATTAGTCATACTCATTATAAAAAAATCAATCTAAACATTTATGCACTTCTTGTTCGTAAAAAAAATTAATAATTTTTTGACATTATTTATAAATTTTTCAAAAAACAAATAGAAAATTCGAATTCCTGAAAAAATTTTAGCCCAGTTAAAAAAATGATATACATTTATCAATTGGTTTGAATGTTATGACAACTTTTACGAATTTGAAAGTTTGAATTACACTATAGCGCGAGCGACTGATGATGTCCACCACTATGCAGCCTAGAGCAGCTAGGCTGCTCTACATTGCATTCAAACGTTGCATATTTTTACGATTTTTTTTACGAACAAGAAGTGCATAAATGTTTAGATTGATTTTTTTATAATTAGTATGACTAATCAACTAAAAAAATATAATAAAAAATATTAATCATTAAAGGCTCAGGAATTTTTTGAAAATAAATTATCTCCCCCCCCCTCCTTTTTACCTAGATCAAAAATCTTTTTGGCAAAATTTTCAGGAAAGAATAAGTAATCAAATGGCGTTTATGCCAAATTGTTAAAGTAAAAATTGTTGATGTAGTGTTCATTTGTTTATTAGCCAAAAATTTCTCCCCCCACAAAAAACCAATTTTCTTGTAAAAATTTAATTCGATACAAATTGTGATTGATAGATTGACATTTCATTAAGAGAAACCAACAAAAAAATTAATTTTCATCCGGCCAAACTTTTGGTCAAGTTATTAAACAAATAAGAAAGTGCCATTTTTAGTGGTTTAAATTCATTTGTAAGTAAACAAATAAACCAATCTTAACATATGACCCATCTTTTAAAAGTATTTCCGAGCTTTATAACTTTCATTAACAACTTTTCCCCCTATAATTTAATGGGAAAGAACGGTCATCAAAAAACTGTTTTTCGGCATCTTCAAAATTGTTTATAACGCACAGATTAAAAAATCTCGAGTGGGAAACATATACGTCTTCATACTACCACCCCACACTATATGAATCCACAATCAGACTTAAGGTATCAATTTAGGCACGAAAAAACACAGGGCGACTGGACTATTTCTTAATGCGTAACAGTAAGATTACTGTAATTTTAAACTAAAATATTACAGTAATATTACTGTAATAACAATAATAAAAAGAATAATAATATGGGGCAGTATATTTAATTTTAAATTATTAGATTATTCATACATTTCTTATTCTCATTTTGTACAAAAAAATTATAATTTAATGAATGTTATAATTATTTTGATGTATAACTAAAATTGTACATTTTAAAATATAGATCTTTGAGAGTATTAGCATCAATGATTATTATAATACTATATAACCTTAATGACTTTGACGTCTGCCAACCGTGTGGAAATCTGTCCCAGTTAGCCCAGTTAAAAAGTTGGGCCAGGTGGGCCTCACATGGGCTTCCCACTTTTTTTAAAAATATTAATATTATAATAAAAAAATCTTTATATTAGATATAATTATTGATCATAAATCATTCTAAATTTAATTCACAACAATAATAATCATTATTTGCTTAAACAATTTATTGTTGTTAACAATTATTAACTTTTATTGTAGTACACTAACAGACATTCAGTTTTACTGGAATTTTAAAGTTTATCGCCTGAATTTATTTATTTAATAATAAACTCATCAAGGTATAACGGTTTTTAATACATTTTGATAATTATTTAATCTAATAATTGTTGTACCTTTTAAACTTATTCATAGAGTCGTAAACCCAACATGCAAAAACCTTCTTTAGAATGAGGTCGAAGGAATGACGTTGTCTAGTGGAAACAGAGAATGCAATATTCTCTCTTTAAATTGTTTTCGGACCAGCCAAAGCGAATGGTCTGGAGTCCAGTTGTCGAATGTTAATTAGGTGTGCACCCCTCTGCTTAGGAGTGTCAAAATTGTTTTTATGAAGTCGATGTCGATACAATGCAGTTTTTAGAAAATTAGAAATGTGCTTTGTAGTAGAAATATTCTTCTTCTATGAATTTGACTTAGTTAACTTGGTCGCGGTTGCTTGACTGATACGAAGAAGACACAGGGGGGTAGAACACGACTTATTAACTTGGTGTCGATTTCTGGACTGACACAAAGAACGCAGGTTTGATAATATAAGATATTCTTACATGCAAACTTTGAAATATTCAATTGAAGGGTGCGCTAAAACAAAGCATTAAACGCAATTTTTTCTTAGATTATATTTGCATCAAATTTGACGTTATAAATCCTTTTCTGTGCAATAGAAGGTTAAATCAGTAAGAAATTCTTACTTAGTTAAAACTTATGATGATTACAAACAATTTTTATTATCAATAACCTGATATTAATTATTTTAGCTCTAAAAGTTGAGGGGTCGTTTTGGCGCTTAAAGCTTTGTTTTAATTAATAATAAATAATGTATTTTCATTTTAAAATAAACGTTTATTTTTGGATTCCGGTACTTCAAATGTCCTAAATCAGTTTATATTAATATAATATAACCTACAGTTAAAAAATTAATTTGTTTATTAAAAAAAAATTTTTAACAGTTCTTAATAGCCTAAATAAAACTAAAACTTTCATTCTTTGATAACTTTTTCCTAAACTCAATAGGGTCATTTAGAGTAAAAGTAAAAGGAATAAGGTAAAAGTCCCAATTATGGGACGCTTCTTAAGCTTAACTAAATTTCTATGATAAAATTTCTTGGAATTAGGAGTGTTAATATGAATAATTAGAGTATATATTGAAAGATTTGTATGTTATGAACAATATTTAAGCCCTAAAATGGTTATTTTTATAAAATAAAACTAATATTAATTAAATTTTCAAACTCTGCACTGCACCAATTATGGTAAGTATTCAGTAAGTAATTAAGATTCTATTAACTTATCTCAATAATTTGAATATTAATTATGAAGAATAAAAAACAATAAACTATTTCTGGTTTAATAAACGATTACAAAACAATTTTTTTTGTAGAAAATTAATGCGGAAATAATGAAAATATTTGAGGTTATGTTTGGTGTATATTTCCTGTGTGTCTCATAATAGGCCATGCAAATAATTAATGTACCTAATGTGGACGGTAGTCTGTCAAAAAACCTGGCTTACCTACATTTAAAAGCTAAAATGCAATTAAACATTTCTTAATAAATTAAATGCTATACAAAAATTATTATTCTTATAACATGTAAAATTTGTTGAAATGAGTAGACATTTCTTATCAATTTTAATTGCATTTATTTTATTTTTTGTAATACTGTCGTAAGAGGCGACTAAATGAGACTCGGAGTGGTGCCACTGCTTGCGGTTAGTACTAAAGTTCGTCCTAGGCTTTCTTACAGAGCAGTGGCTTACGATGATGATGGTCAGTGCCGTGACAGCCCGGCAGGACTAATGTTGACCGTCAAACCTAACTTGACGAAGCAAGGGTGGTAAAACTTTTAATCGGTACTCATACCGGAATACTAAACGGCACCACAGGGACCAGTCCGAACTCGGGGGACTTGCCAAAAGGCTTGTTTCCTTCCGGTCATTGGGTTGGACTCTTGGGGGCAGTGGTTATAGCCTACATCGCTTGAGGGTAGGGGCACTACGAACAGACCGAAGACTAGGGTTGTTACCTGCAGAGTAACCAGGGATTGGAAAGATTCCGCCCTTTTACCGAAGGGCCGCAAACGTTCTTACTCAACTTTGCGGATATCGGGAGATGGTCACTTGAAAGTTGTTACTCGAGAGTTTTTGGGCTCGCTGATGCCGAATCTAATATTAATTTTTAGAAATTCAATATGGCGGATACTAAGTGTCGAACAAAATTTTTTTAATTTATCAGATTTCGTTAAAAATTGTTCCTCTCTGGTTCATGGTGTCCCTGATACCGAATCTGATGTTGATTTGTAGAAATAAAAAATAGCTACAAAAGGAAGTCTATTTAATGTATTGAGGTTCAATGTCAGTTGCAAGGTAGAAATGAAAACAATTGTGATCGACATCTAGCGGACAACAGCGTAAATTAATCAAATGACTAGCACAATTTAAACCACGTTCGAAATGCAAACTTAATGTCAAGATTTAATTAATAATCTTACAAAATAATTATTGTGGATAAAAATTTATTTATTTTCTCCTGTTATTTTTTTAATACATTATTAAATTAATTTTTAAGATCTTCTTATAAAATAAATATAAAAATTTTAAATATGTAAAAACATTCAAATTGACTTAAGCTAAAATGTAATCTAATGATATTGCCAATATATAATAAATAATTACATAATTATTGTCAATATATGTACTCTGAGTATAATAATTTTTATCTATTTCTAAAAATCAACATCAGATTCGGTATCAAGGACCCCATAAACCACAGAGGGACAATTTTAAACAAAATCTGAAAAATTAAAAAAATTTTGTCCGCCATATTGGATCCGCTATTTTGAATTTCTGAAAAATAATATTAGATTCGGCATCAGCGACCCCGAAAACCCCCGAGTAACAACTTTCAAGCAAATCCGATGCATTTAAAAAATTTTTGTCCACCATATTGGATCAGACATATTTATTCTCTAAACACCGATATAAAACTATCGTTACTGCTTATGGAATACAAAGTATGTATCCTAATGCTAATTTTACCGCAAATACATAAGTGATTTCTTCATCTAATTCCTCCTTATTAGCTTTTTTAGGCCTCTATTTTTGAATTTAGACACATTTATAGGTTGTATTATGCCCGCTTTATTAGATTTTTTAAAAGGCCACATTTATTTCGAAAGTTCTTATATACATATTTCAATAATTTTTGGGTTCAAACAATTTTTTGGAAGCTCTCAATTTTGGCCATCGGGTGGCCCGCTTAACGTGAAACGTCCCATATATATATATATATATATATCTTATAAAAAGATATCGACGCCAACGCCGCCGCCGCTGTTTCAAGACTCTGAAGTTGGCCACAAATGGCTATAGTATATTTAACATAACTTCCTGCCATAGACGAACATAACCTCAAAATCAGGTGACCCATCATCGCTCAGAAGTTGGCCACAAGTAGTAGCTATAGTGTATTTAACATAACTTTCTGGCATAGACAAACATAACCTCAAAATTAGGTTTTAAGGTCATATGCAGCTAACTTCAGAGGACAAACATAACCTCAAAATTAGGTTTCAAGGTCGTATGCGGTCAACTTTAGTGAACAAACATAACCTCAAAATTAGGTCTCAAGATCATATGTCCTATCCCATCTACCCCTACTCTTAAGTAACATTTCAAACATATCCTCAAAATCCCCACTCTATCTCGGGGCGGTATTAATCCTACACAAATAAACTCTACACAAGAAAATTCTACACCGCTAACTGTACATTTGAAAACTCTCAACAGAATTTCAAAAAAATATACTACACAAGTAAATACTACATTCTAATACCCTACACAGTAAACTGAAAATTGAAAAACTCTCACCGTAAACTGCACAAGAGTAAACTCTACACATTTATGTAAAAATGAAAATGCCATTTTCAAATAATTCTACACAAATAAATTCTACATTATTAAACTCTACACAACTATAAAAATTAATTAATGGATTCTTTTTATAAAACTACACAATTAAATTCTACACATGAAAATTGGGCGGTATTAAGGGGAGATTCCACTGATTTTTTTTTTTTAATACCGAAATTTTTTTTTTTTAATTTTTGGTTAGTATGATTATCTAAAAATACGGGAAAAATAGTCTGAAGCGATAAGAATAGACTCGCTAGCAGGAGAGTAGGAATAACATCACCTTTCCACCTCGAAAATTCATGTTTTTTCATTAATTACCTAACTGCAATTTGTTTATTTTTAAATTTACATTTTTTCTTTTCGCACCGCTTGAAAGAGTAGTTCTTAAGTAATAAGAAATGTCTACTGTTACGTATCAAAGGTTATGTATATAACTTTAAGTTAAATTTTTGTATATTTGGTCCTTCAAACTTTATACGCGTTTTTCTCGAAACTACACATTTTCAACTTGTTTACACTCTCATTTTTACAATTTTCAACGAAATAACTTGCAATTTGGACAGCATGCTCCTTGAATGTGTAGTTTTCGTGTAAACTAGGATATTTAAGATCCATTAATATTTATAAAAGTTATTAACAATTTAAGTTGCAAAATTATGGTCGAAAAATTAAAAAGTCTGACATTTGGTTATTTTTCAATAAATTTTTTTTGTTCTAGTTTACACGATAGCCATAATGGTATAGATTAAGAAAATTTTTGACTTTTTTAGTTTAGATTAATTGTCGCCGAGAAAAAATGTAAACAACTTTTAGAGGGGACCACTTTCGGCAGCCATTTTCTAAGACTCCATTAAAAAAATAAATAAATAAAAAATGGTTTTTATTACTGTAACACAAGTATTTTATGGTAAAAAAAGTTTAACTAAGAAATGTTTATTTTACTACCTATAAAAAAATTTTTTAAAAAAACCTTAATTTCTGTGGAATCTCCCCTTAATCCTACATAAATAAATTCTACACAAGAAAATTCTACACCGCTAACTGTACATTTGAAAACTATCAACAGAATTTGAAAAAAATATACTACACAAGTAAATACTACATCCTAAAACCCTACACAATAAACTGAAATTTGAAAAACTCTCACCGTAAACTGCACAAGAGTAAACTTTATACATTCATGTAAAACTGAGAATGACATTTTCAAATAATTCCACACAAATAAATCCTACATTAGTAAACTCTACACAGCTATAAAAATTAATTAATGGATTCTTATTATAATACTACACAATTAAATTCTACACATAAGAATTGTCATTAACCATTTTGGTTTATTTTTATATTTCTACAGAATTAAACTCATCATTTGTAAATTCTACACATAAAATAAAAATAAATAAACCCTACACAAGTCAATTCAACACACTATATGAAAATTAAACTCCATACGAGGAAACTGTACACATGTGTCATTTGTTGTTATGAAAACGTTTCTCTGTTGTTTCCTTAGTAACGACATTTAATTGTTCAAAAAATTAGTTGTTAACGAATTTAATTGTTTGTTTGAATTTTAATTGTTCCAGTTTTTTAAACTATTTTTAAGACTGATTGTAAAAATTAAAAACTATTTTTTGTAATACATTTACAGTCAGGTCTCGCTAAGAGTCGTCACTGGGAATTTTTTGGTAACGTCGGTCTCAGTAAGTGTAATTGGCCTAAATCACGCCCTTCAGTAAAAGTAATCATTTCATTGGTTTATGTTACACACCGGTTTTGTGAAATCGACTTTTGCATGGGAGAGAGTAAAAAATAGTGGGAATAGTGACACTTGTCGGGTCTCGAACGTAAACACTTTGTGAGTCATGACACTTACTGAAAACGATACTTTGCGAGACCTGACTGTAAATGAATTACAAAAAATAGTTTTTAATTTTTACAATCAGTCTTAAAAATAGTTTAAAAAACTGAAACAATTAAAATTCAAACAAACAATTAAATTCGTTAACAACTAATTTTTTGAACAATTAAATGTCGTTACTAAGAAAACAACAGAGAAACGTTTTCATAACAACAAATGACACATGTGTACAGTTTCCTCGTATGGAGTTTAATTTTCATATAGTGTGTTGAATTGACTTGTGTAGGGTTTATTTATTTTTATTTTATGTGTAGAATTTACAAATGTTGAGTTTAATTCTGTAGAAATATAAAAATAAACCAAAATGGTTAATGACAATTCTTATGTGTAGAATTTAATTGTGTAGTTTTATAATAAGAATCCATTAATTAATTTTTATAGTTGTGTAGAGTTTAATAATGTAGAATTTATTTGTGTAGAATTATTTGAAAATGGCATTTTCATTTTTACATGAATGTGTAAAGTTTACTCTTGTGCAGTTTACGGTGAGAGTTTTTCAAATTTCAGTTTATTGTGTAGGGTTTTAGGATGTAGTATTCACTTGTGTAGTATATTTTTTTTCAAATTCTGTTGAGAG
Organism: Leptopilina drosophilae; assembly: GCA_032873175.1. NCBI lineage: Eukaryota > Metazoa > Arthropoda > Insecta > Hymenoptera > Figitidae > Leptopilina > Leptopilina drosophilae. The sequence continues at coordinate 30,525,610 of CM065484.1, forward strand.
TTTTCAAATGTACAGTTAGCGGTGTAGAATTTTCTTGTGTAGAGTTTATTTATGTAGGATTAATACCGCCCAATTTTCATGTGTAGAATTTAATTGTGTAGTTTTATAATAAGAATTAGTGTTGCATTCGAGCGAGAAATCGCTCGAAAAGAACGAGAAATCTCGTGAAGAAGACAATGAAAACAATTGAATGTGATTTAGCATTTAATTATTTTCATTGTCTTCTTCACGAGATTTCTCGTTCTTTTCGAGCGATTTTTCGCTCGAATGCAACACTAATAAGAATCCATTAATTAATTTTTATAGTTGTGTAGAGTTGAATAATGTAGATTTTATTTGTGTAGAATTATTTGAAAATGGCATTTTCATTTTTACATAAATGTGTAGAGTTTACTCTTGTGCAGTTTACGGTGAGAGTTTCTCAATTTTCAGTTTACTGTGTAGGGTATTAGAATGTAGTATTTACTTGTGTAGTATATATTTTTTTTTAATTCTGTTGAGAGTTTTCAAATGTACAGTTAGCGTACAGTTAGCGTCATTTCATGACCATTAAACTTCCGCCATATCCACAAGAATAAGAAACATACACACACTGAAAAAAAATTCTTTTTTAAGAGAAAAATTCCTCTTGCAAAAATCCTCTTGAATCTCCATTTTAGGTCAAATCAACATGAAAACCAAATTATGATTTTTCAGAAGCATATCAATCGAAGCATTCATTCTTCTCAAATAAATTTCTTCTTGATATATCAAGAAATATTCATGAATTAAATATAATTATAGTGCGATTTGCAAATTTTTTTAAAAACTATGCATAAAAGGGTTCGTCCAGAAGATTTGTTAAAAATAAAATTATATAAATAATTTATAAGTTGTTATATAAATATTTAGTGAAATTTAAACTTTCATATCCAAACTGCTTCTTTTTTATGATAGAATAATCATTTCAAAATATTAAAATAAATTCTGAAAAAATACAAGATTTGAATTTTTTGTAAAAAGTAGATATAGCAATTAATTTAATAAATTTTGATGAAATGTGTACTTTGTATATATCAATCGATTCGTTTTTTGTCAAGAATGTAATTTTGAGAATAATTTATGAAACTATTAAGAAATAAAAAAGTTATTTCAAAAAATTTTGTGAATATATTTGAAAATCCTTGTGTGAGATTTTAGGTATTAATGACTGCAATAAACCTGCAAAATTTTAGGGAAATCCATTATAATTTGTTTGAGATAATTTGTATACAATTTTTTGTGACCTATAGGTTTAAAAGAGAATAAATAACGGCCTTACATTACGTCAAAATCTATGTCTAATTTGACCTATTTTTTGACCTATAGGTCAAAAATAGAACTAATAACGGCCACACATTACTCAAAACCTATGTCTAATTTGACCTATTTTTTGACATATAGGTCAAAAACATAAATCAAAGCATATATCAAAATTGACAAATTTTTGACCTAGGTGAAAAAGAGGATAAATAACGAATAAAAATACATGCTTAATTTTACCTATTTTTTTGAGCTACGGGTTTTAAAAGGGGCCTTAATGTGGGCCTTAACATTACGTCAAAGTTTGATCTGTGTTTTACCTACAGGTCAGAGTTTCCCCCCTCAAATAGAAGCGCGAAATAGAACGTCAAAGCCTATGCAAAAGAAATTTTTTTTACTTGCAAGCTTTCAAATGGTGAGTGGCAAAACATGAATTTAATATAATTATCATTAAAATTGGAAGAAAACAAAGAAAATTTTTAAATTTATAAATTTACGACTTAAATCAACAAGTGGATCCCATAGTTCGTCAAAATATTTCCATAACAATTTTTTTAATATCTTCAAAGTTACTGAAGGTGTTTATAACGTTTGGACTCTTCGCTTTACATAATATTAAATCATTTCCCAATGAACAATCTGGAATTAACGATAATTTTATCCAATTTGTTACCTAAATGCTGTATAGTGTGCTAAAAATTACAGAACTCATATTTGACTTGTTTGATTTATCTTCTTACTTTTTAATATTCTTATAAGAAAGCGTCGTAACATCTGAAGCATTTGAAAATCTTTTTATAATCAATTCCTTCTTATTCGGTTTAAAATAGTGACTCTTTAGAATGTCTGGAGGTGTCGGAGCTACAGAAAATCTTGCGTTTAAAAACCCTTTTGTCTTGTTGTGATTCTTTCGTATTTCTTTTTGCCCACTCTACAAGTTTCTCAAATGTAATTATGAAGTCATTTGGTTTACAAAGAAGACTAGCATGCATAACATCCCTTTTGAAAACTACTCCAACACCGCCTGAAGGTCCTTTACTGTGCACAGTTGAGTAACAGTTCCATTCAGCAGCACACGGTGGGTTTTAAACCATTGTAACCTAAAGGTGCTCCCACTGTAAATGTTTTTTCATACATTGAATCTGGAGACTTTTCTAAGTGTTT